>VZRR01010575.1:149336-242937 GCA_013398015.1 Oreocharis arfaki | reverse complement strand
AGGTGGGTAGCGCTGCCGCCGCCGGGTGCCGCGGGGAAGCCCCCTCTGGGTCCCCTCCGCAGCTCCCCGCACCCGGGTCCGGGTTCCGGCTGCCGTCGCTGCGCCAAGGCCGGGCCGCGGCCGGGCCGTGCAGCGGGGCCGAGCTCGGCGCAGACCGCGCCGGGCCTGCCTTGCCCCCGAACCCGGGAAGGAGTTCCGTGCGACCCGAACTTGCTCCTCGTCCTACGTCCCGCCCGGCCCCGTCGCGGTGCGCGGCCTCGGGGGCGCACAGTGGCCGCTCCGCCGCCGGCGGCGCGAGGGCACCCGGCACCGCTCGCCCGGTCAGCGGCGCCGACCTCACAGCTCAGCCGCCGTGTGTTTGTACGTGTGTGTTAGTCAGCCCTCTCTGTGCACATCTTGCGCTGCCCCCAAACTTCGGACCTGGCCTCAAACTTTGCCATCAGTTCTGGGCTCTCGCAGTCCCAAAATGGATGTCGGCATCTCTTCCAAGCGATGGGCAGCGGAGCCGTTTACCGGCCTTCACCCAGCACGAGGGTTTGGGGGCCGTCGTTGAGGTGGGACCCAGAGAGACACTGCTGTGAACTTGCCTAGTCCAGACTTCTCATGGTCTGGGTGGCATTTTCCCAGTGTTCAGGTGTCTGATGGGAAAAAGTTTATCTTGGTCGCAGCCGGGCCTGGAAGTCACAGCCATGCCCTCCTGGGGAAGTGTGGGCTGCTTGGGGTTAGGTGTGAGGGTGACTCCTGCAGCAAAGCTGTTTGCCTTGTAGTGCTCAGGGTCCCACCTGACAAGTCAGTGATAGCCAAGCAAAAAATTTCCCTGCAGTGTATCTGCCTGGTGTTGCCTTACAGCCGGCAAGCTGTTTCTGTGAATACCACCAAGACATAAGCTTCTCGAGCCATGCTTGGAATGCTCCCTGTGCAACTACTGTTGTACTAAAAAAAGTTTATCCTGCACAAAAGAGTAGATAAAGTGCTGCTGTTGTAACACCTCTGTTTCATGAAATACTGTCTTGAGCAGCACTGAGGGATACTGTACGAGTATCTGCAGCATTGAAAGGCACAACTAAGGCTGTTTGCTCTGCCATAGCTTGGGGTAGTTGAACTGTTCTTCTGTCAGGGAGCATGTGTTGCTGTATCTCACAGTTGCTAGTGGCATCGAGCTGCACGGGAGTAAGGACTTCCCGGGTTGTGTGGTAATTCCAGGTTAGCAGTCTACACCAGTGAAGTAATACTAATGTATTTAAGCCATTTGCCAACTACGAGGAGGTTCTGTATAGGCTTTGTTGTGACATTGCTGCTTATATAAACAGTGCCAGGCTGACAGATTTCTGAATGAAATCTTTTTTTTTCTAGAAAGTCAGCAGCAGTGTAAGATTTCCAGTACTGATTTCCAACAGCTGAACTTTAGCTTTGGCCTAGAAAAAGTCAGGGAGAGAGATTTCTGCTCTTGCCAGTCTTTGTGAAGATTCCTGTTGTTGCCAGCTAGGAGCAGGATTGAGGCTGCCTGCTTGTTCATAGTTTTTGCGGGGAAGGGACAGTTCAGATTTTCTTTTCTTTGCAGACAACTTTTCAAAAATGTTGTTCACCTTGGGTTCTGCTCATGGTGCTCAGCCTGGAGGCCAAAGTCTTTAAGTATCTTGTTGCCAGCTCAACCTACCTTGTTCCCCAAGAATTACATCAAAATAATAATAAATTTGACTAATTATAAATTCTGATTTAAGGTAGTAGATTGTAAAGAAATTTTCTAATTTTACTTGCAGAAGAACCTGATCAGAGGTGTTTTAATGACTGGAGCAAGTTTAAATAGGCATTTAACTCCATCAGCCTCTTCTTTGGGGGCAAAGATCAGGTTTGATTTTCCTCCACAGCTTTGTAAACGTAACTTCGCTCTATCTCTGTTTTACATTGGTGTGAATGTGGGAAGTGAAGCAGATACTATGTGTTTTATTTGTAAAGTGTTGTGAAAAATGACCTTGGGAAGGTTAGGCAACAGGCCATAGTGAAGCAGATCCTCTGATTCCAAGACTGGGTCTCTAGCCATTAGGAAAGGTGCACCTGTCATGCTCTATCTAGACAGTTTGTTTTGACCTACCCAAAATACATGGCTATTGACTTGTCAGTCTTTGAAAACACGGAAAACCTCCCATCAGTTATGTCCAGGTCTTCACCCCAAAATACATCTTATGATATCATTCCGTTGGAGAGCTGGCCTTATAAAGGAAGTGTTTAGGTTTTAGTGCCATTTTTGGGTGTATATTTGACAGATATGCACACAGATTTTTTTCTGATTTGAGTGTGAGGTATCTATTTCCTCATGCCGGTATCACTGATGTGGTGGAGAAGGACCTAACACTGCATTTTTTCAGGATAACTGAAACAACGTAACTTCTGTTAACGAGCCACCAGAGCTTCACTTTTCCTTCCACTGCTGATATTTATTTCCTATCACCAACAGGAAAATCTATAAGAAAAGAGGCCTGTCTTTTGCCAGAACCCGTTATTTTGAATTTCTAATCTTTGGATCACACACAGCCTGTATTTTTCACAATAGTTCTTGAATTCTCTCTCCTCCGAAAAGAAGAAGAGAAAGAAAGACAGGAGTTCCATTTGTTTGAGGGGCATAAAGACCATAAGGCAGGGGTCCTGCGGAGTCAGGTCAGGGAATTGGGCTGGCAGTTTTGCCCAGAAGGAAAGGATAGTAAAGGAGGGGGGACTGAATTGGTGGGAGTGCATGATAAACTCTGTGAAGAGAGGAAGTGGAATGTGTGTAGTTCAGCTAACACACATATATAGTATATATATATATATATATATATATATATGTTAAAAGTCAAGGGCCCTGCATTTAGGGGATCTGCTCATTGTCAGCACTGAGTCACGATCAGCATTATCCAAAGTATGTTTGCATTAAAAGATCAAGAGTCCGGTAAGAATCTGAGAGATGTCTTCTCAGGCGTCGTTCTGGAAAATATTTAGAATAAAAAAATTGCTTGTCACAACTCCTAATTTAAAAATGAATTTTGAAAAGCCATCTGTGGTAGTGTAACACTGAAGTCACATCCGTGTCTGTAACTGCTAAAGTTTGTTCTTACTGGTTTGGGATTTGTTTTGTGGGTCTTTTTTGTCAAACTGGTAGTTTTTGGAGTCTTTCCCGGTAATGAAATGTGTACTCCATGGTCACAGTGTGTTTACCTGTGTCATACTCCATCCTTCCATTTTCTTTAGTCAACTATACATCTGTACAGTACATCTTTAGAATGTTACAAATTTATTTATATTTAACCAAATAAAATCAAATTATGAAATGTAAATTTTTCCCTGGTAAATAGCACTTTTTTTTCATATTTAATTACTAATATTGTGACTCCACTATACTTCTGTATCCCCATAATCTTCTAATTTAGTTGTCATTAAAATGATGGGAGGGGGCACTTTTTAGACTGGTTAGAACTCAGCTCTGAGCTCAGATCCCCACTGGTGTTTGGGGGGGTCCCTGGTGATAGCTAGCAGCCAATTATTATGTCAAGTATGGGTTAACCTCCTATCCTTAGATTCTGGGAGGAATTAGCTTGCTAAGATTTTTACCATAGTAGCACATGCTCGCTTGAAGGGTATATTTACAGTCTCATCTTCTGAAAACTTCCAAAGGATCAGAGTGGTCCCACTCCCAGTTTTGCTGCTTGCCAGCTTTGAGGAGGCTGTTTTGCCTCCAGCTGAAGGAAACATTTTTGAGCGTAGGAGACCAGATTTTCTCGAAAAGTTTCTTGCAATGAAAATGGTGACCTGTTGGATCAAGAAAAGAGATGAGTAACCTAATTTTTATTGCTATTGCTAGTCTTAGCTTCTTTTTTTTTTTTTCACCTGTTAGGTATTTGCGGTTCCCAGTTTCTCTTACAATGATCCCAGTTTAAAAAAGCCGTATTATACAGATATAAGGAAATATCGGTATAATAAATGTGCAGATTTGATATCAGTTACTGGAATTGTCTGGATAAGTAACTGTTTGCAACTGATGGAGAACTTTTTTCCGTGTCACCCAGATGATACATCCATGCAACTGATCCATTTTGAAGGATGAAATCAAGACAATGCTGTTCCCAAGGTGGAAATGCAGGCCTGGTAGAGGGCAATGCTGGGTCACTTAGAAGTATACCCAGTTGTTCTGATAGAAACAAAATAATAACGAAATAACACTGTGTAGTAGCTTTGGCTTTGTTAGACAAGGTAAGAACAAGAAACAATCTAAAATTTCTTGTTTGAACGTATCTTGTTCATTGGTTTCTTTGTTTAACTTTTTTCCCCTTCTGGTGTTCCTTCCTCAGTGCTGAATACTACACTGCCTTTTCCTTTCCAGATTGTGGAAAATATTTTCTCTGCTTTTTGTTTCAGTTTTGTGTCTCTGGTAATATTTAAACCTGCCTGCTTTGAATTGTGTTTCATCTGTGGTGGCAATTCAAGGGGGTATTTTGCTTAAGAGTATATACCCAGGAGACATTCCTTTTGTACCTGTTTAAGGCCTGGCAATTGTAATGAATGACTCCAGAGGGATTTTCTTAAAAAGCCCTTCTGACCCTCTGATAATTTAGTGCAAGACACTTGCTAGTGTTGTATTAAATGAGTGTCTAGCTTCTGCATGGCAGCTAAGGTTGTCTCATCTTTTGTGAAAGGGAATGAGAAGCTTGTCCTGGATCAGGAGGCAGGTAAAGCTCTCTGTTTTTTCAGAGTCCTCTCTCAGCATTCTCTCTTAGCTGAACCCACTGGGTTAGATATGGGATTTGACCTCTTCAGAAGGGAGAGTGGCCCACATCATCTTTTCTTCACCCCTTTTCAACTAGCCAATTTTTACTACTTCAAGCCTTAAGCAAGTAAAAACTTACTGGAGATGCCAGGACTGGATCCTGTTTCGATGGACTTGATGGAGTTGCCATTCATGAGGACATTGTGGATCTGGACTTCCAGGCAACCATAGGTATTTGCCAAGTCCCAGGAGAAGAATTTAATATGTAATTAAATTCTTCAGCTGTTACATTACAAGGTTCTGAAACTGGCCGTTCCACAAGTTACTGTCAGTGGCAGTTCACCAGAGGAGGTGGCTTTGGAGGCCTTTTCTCATGCAACCATTAAGCTACCTGTAAAACTTTGAATCTTTCTGGTTCTCCTCCAATCTCACTGCATTCAGAGCCCGTAGACACTTTGTAACACTCACAGGTTACAGGTAGGCATTAGAGCAAACTGCTGCTGTAGTTGGTGAAACTTAAGTTATTAAATGTATTTAAAGTATTCTAATAGAAATTTAAATATCAACGTGGCCATCCTGGATTGAAATTGTTTCTTTTCTTGGACACAGTAGTAATTTGAAGCTTTTCAAGGTTTTTAAACCAATCCTGTGCTCACTAGGAATTTTGGCATTAGCACCAAAAAGGAGTGGTTTTATTTGCTGTCATTGCAAATACTGATACTGTTTACCTTTGCTCAGGTATCTCATAGCTGACAGGAGCAAGGGAGACATAGGTACTGTCAGACAAATATACCTGATATATCCCCTGTATAGGGTAGGACAGAGCACTGCAGGTGAACAAGGTTAGCTGAGGCAGTTTTAATTCCAGGGCCTACTGTGTTTTGTGGATATGGTGTCTTTGCTGTTGTGCTGGATTGCAGATCTGCTCCACAGCTCTGGGGTCTGCACTTCTACCTAAGCTTCTGCCATATGTCACTGCAACCTAGATAGACTTTGGATTACCCTTGGGCTAAGGGCACAACCCTTCATTAGCAAAGAACATCCATTTTTGCAGGGCATTTGGTTGTATTAGGCATATGTTTGTAGCCTAATAGCACGTGTTCTTTTGGAGATCCTAGAAAATGGGGTCCTGTTTCCCTTTTGAAGTATTTTTTGTTTATTTGATTTTGATTTGGAAGGTAAAGAGCAGGAGGTTTAGTAGTGAACAGAAGTGTTAGCTGCCTGCAAGTTCAAAAGCAAGTTTGTTCTTTTACGCTAGCTTAGGGTGGCTCCAAAGTCACAAAAGCTAACTTTGCCCTGCTGAGTGTAATGGCCCTGAAGTCCTGAAAGTACAGTAAGTGGTAAGAAAGACATTCCTTTGAAGGGCAGCTCAGAGCATCATCCACCCATCCATTCTCTAGGTGGTCGTGAGCCTATGATGTTACAGCATTGCCATTCCTAATAAATGCAAACTTCTTTTTTGCTTTTGCTCAGTTTCAGGTACTCTTTCCTAATATTTTGAATCATTTCATGTTACCCGTGCATCAGCTTGCACTTTTAGCCCGAGGTATCCTTTGTTTTATTTCTGGCTTTATCTGCTTAAAAATATCTGAGAGAATTCTGAAGTTTAATTCAGTTTGTTTACATTTTTTTCCTGTAGTAGTTATGCTTATAACTTCCTTTGGTCTGGGGAAACAAATTATTCTGAATCATCAGCTGTATAGATGAAGGTCTCTTATTTGCTATTTTTTGATGCATCCTACTTAGTGCTCCTAGACACTAGTATATAAGTTGGAGGGAAAAGCCTGGTTTTGTTATGCTGGTTCTGTGCCCTCACAATGTGCTCAATTTGAACCAAATGTCTTTTTGCTAGTACTCTTCCTTTCTGTTGTTAGTTGTTTCTTTAGTATCCTGCTTGCTGATTCAACTCCAGAAATAACCTTTTGCCAACCTGCCAGTTGTGCATAGCCTCTGCTGCAGCTGAAAGTGTGGCAAATTTATAGTGTTCAGCTAATGTTTAGCATTGGTCATGTATCCAGTTTTTCTTCAGTGTTTTCTGCCTTTGCTGACTTGGAGAGGCTCTGTTAAGTATACTGCTAGGAATTTTTTTGCTACTAGGATTTTCTTCCTCTTCCTGGATTGTTAGAATCTTCTATAATCTATAGTTTCTTCCAAAGATAAGTAATTTATTTGACTGTGCTTCGTTGTGCAACTTGATCATTTCTGTCCAAAGAAAGGGTTTGGACAAGGAATTGATAGGCTATTACTGTCCTGGTGAACTTTTACTGGGTTGTTGATGATTCTTTTCATTCTCTGGATGGTTAAGGAGTCTTTGATAGCTGCTTGCTGCATGTGACTGGATCAGTTAGCTCCTTTGGTTTTCTCTTAAACTCTCCCAGACGCATCTCTTCCCATCTTGCTTGTTGGTGTCCAATGTTAGTTTTCCCATGTCACCACAGGCTATGTATGATCTGTCCACTTCCTTAATTTTTGGACTCTGTTTCCACTGTTGTTGAGCCAGGCCCATGTCATAAATTCTGCAATATTTCTAGACCTTGCCTGCAAACACAGCATCTTTAAACTTAGTTTTCTCCAGTTGAAAACTTAGATTTTGTGCTTATCTTCAGTCAGGGCACTTGGTAGGCCCAATCCAATGCTCAGTAATTATTTTACCTTTATTCATTGTCTGAAGAGAGCTGCACTTAAAGTAGGGAGGAGGCTGTTTCAAATCATTGTGGGACTCCTGATCTCACAAGGTACTCTGTGCCTGTGAGCAGAGGCCCAGTCTTGTCCCCCAGTGGACAGGGAGCTAGTCTCTGTATGAACTGCATGTCAAACATTATCTTATATCCAAGCAATTCAAA
The DNA here is from genome assembly GCA_013398015.1 of Oreocharis arfaki. NCBI lineage: Eukaryota > Metazoa > Chordata > Aves > Passeriformes > Paramythiidae > Oreocharis > Oreocharis arfaki. The sequence goes on along the minus strand of VZRR01010575.1, from coordinate 235,356 downwards.
AACTGTCTGTGGAAGAGTTGAGAGAAGGGGGAACTCCGGGAATGTTTTCATGAACACAAGGTGGCAATTTGATCCCAGCTGTTTCTGGGAGCTGCAACTTCTTGGAAGCTGTATGAGACCTCACTGTGGGCATTCATCACTTCAGCTGTGAAATGCGATGGTTTTGTTTAAATACACTCATGAAGAACAAAAAAAGGCACACAAACCAGAATTTTATCCACTCTGTTTTAACAACAGAGTGCAACACCTGTTGCTTTGTCCACTGAAACTGCCTTCTCTGAGGATCTTGTAGCTGTTAATTACAGGGAGCTGACTACAGTATGAGGAGGGTTGGTAGCAGGAGCTGTAACTTCTTTTCGAAGAAAAAGGCATGTTTCTGCAACTTCACTGAATTTGCTACTTCAAATTGTATGAGAAGTAGTTTGTAACAGGCAGTCAAGGAAAACTCAGATGATTTTCTGAATTCCATTAATAAAATGGAATTTCTAGTTAGGGATTGAAGTCAAGAAGTAATTTTTGCCTGCTTCGGAATAAAATAACAGTTGGAGGGATGTTTTACTTAGAGTATTTTGTAATTTAAAATCAGTCAAAGCTTATTGTGAATCTTAGGAATGTAACTGCTACTACTTGTTAGCACAAATTGGAGAAAAAGTGCAGCTTTTAGAAATATATATGAGAGAAATTTCCAAATACAAATTAAACCAGAAACTAGACTGTTGGAAGGAGCTCTGATTAGACTCCAGTATCACAAATAAGGAACCAATTACAGCTTTGATGCAAATAAGTCTGTAGAATCAGTGTGTCGAGTTTGAGTCATGTTTTTTTTTCATTCACTTTCTTAATTCTCTTCTCCACTTTTAAGCTGATGATTTATTGTTAAACTAGGGGCTTAAGCTTCCCTTCTATTCAGCTATTTTTCTTCAAGAAAGCTGACTAACTCATTTTTGTTTAACCTAAGGCAAATGTGAGTTACCTGTATCTGGAGTAAGATGGTATGATGACCTCTTAATGTTTTAAAAAGTGTTAAAGATATGACTATGTATCACAAAGTGTCTGGGGGAGATACAAGTTCCCAGTTTTCAAGAAGTCATAAGTAGTTCATAGTCATGGTAAGGGAGGGAGCTGAAGAGTTGCAATACTGAACAGCAGCTCTTGTGCTTTGGATTAGTGCTTGCTCTCAGGTGCAGGAAGCAACTACAAAAAGGGTATTACCTCTAGTGTTGGGTAGTGTGTGTCTGTCCTGCCTCTGATCTGTAAGGCATTATAGCCATCTATAAGCTAGTTTTTGGGATCTACCTCAAACCATGATGGGTTTTGGATGAGGAAGGCCTCCCACAAAGAAGACTCTGGTGATCACCTTGCTGTTTCATGAAGGAGTTTTGCATTTTCTTCTCTGTAGTAATCCAAGGTGTCCTGGTTGGGTCAAACTGATGGCTGTGTCTGAACCAGTATTCTGCCTAGATGGTTCAGAATCTTTTCTGGGCTTAAAATTTGTGGCACTGTGAGAACTGGGTTAGCTTGTATTAGCTGTTGCAAACTTCCATGGCTTTTACACCACCTTCTCTGTTTTCTGGACAGGAACAATAAATTGAGAGAGACTTTCTGATGAGATTATCTTTGTAAGGTAGCAAACATTTATGTAAACCAGACTGATTTTCCCCCTTGGGCTTTGGGTTATAAACAGGTTGAAATGTTTTGAGATGCCAAACTGTCTCAGGTTCTGATGCAACAGATTTGCTTTCTTTATCTTTTAGTTCTCTTCTGGCATTGAAACCTTCAAGTTGATAATCTGACTGATCTTCCTTACCTTTTTAATACAGAATAGCCTTTTACCCTTTCATGTTTCTAGATGAATATTAGTTAAGTTTCTCTTCTTAGTACCTCTGTTGCGTGTCTGTCTATGACGTTTCTACGTGAGTCTTCAAGTGGCTGTCTGGTATACACAGGACCTGACTAATTTCTCTGTTGGAAGAGAAAATTAGCCACCTGTACAGTCTGGGGTCATTGTTTTGCTCTATACACAGTAAGATGCACTGTGGCCTGAGTTGCTCTTTTCTCAGCTTTTTCATGTCAGCCTCACTGTTGCCAGGGAAGTAAGGGGAGAGTTGCATTCCTGCCTGTCAGTATGCTCCACTTTTTGTTAAGTTTCTCTTGTTACAAGTTTTTAGAGTCTTGCTCATGCATGTGTGCACAATAGCAGTCAGTGCCCTAACCCCTGCATTTTTCATCATTCCTTACAAAAAGACATGTCTTTGGCAAGTATTTTAGGTGGTGAATCTCTCTGCAAGAGAGCTTATTTACTTCTGTGATTGTGTCTGTTAGTTTTAGTAACATCCGTGATCACTTACTTGCTGAAGACAAGTTTGGCAGTAGACTTCGGGTAGGATTCAGTTGCCTATATTTTGGCATCTTGTGCAGTTTGAGACACTAAGTTACCCAGTCTGCTTCTCAGCTGTGTGGTTAGCTAATCCTAAATTAGAAGCCTACTTGTTGATCACCTTGAATAACTCCCTGGGTCTGCTGGCTGTACTAACAAGTGGTGTAATATATTTCTTTAAACACATACATTATTGCTATTTCATTGCCTCTTCATGTCGGGGTTTCTCTGAACTTCCTGCCACATGCAATGTCAGATGTTGCATGGGTCTTCAGAGAGGGCATCTGCTTCCTCAAGCAACAGCTGATGGAATAGGCAGGCATCCAAATGTGGTAACTCAGGACGTCTCAGCTGGCATTGTGTATTGGGTCTTTAAAAGACTGTAGTGGGTTGACCCTGGCCGGACACCACACACCCACCAAAGCTGCTCTCTCATTCCCCTCCACAGCTGGACAGGGGAGAGGAAGTATAATGAAAGGTTCATGAGTAGAGATAAGGACCAGGAGAGATCACTCCCCAGATAGCACCACAGGCAAAACAGGCTTAAATAAGAGATACTGAATTTATTACTATCAAGATCAGAGCAGGATAATGAGAAGTGAGATAAAACCTTAAAACCACCTTCTTCCTACCCGTCCCTCCTCCTCCTCCTGCAGCAGAGTGAGACAGGAAATGGGAGTTACGGTCTGTTCATCACCCGCTTTTTCTTCTGCTGCTCAGGGAGAGGAGTCATTCCCCTGCTGCGCCATGGGGTCCCTCCCCCAGGACACAGTTCTCCATGAACCTCTCCAATGTGAGTCCATCTCATGGGCAACAGTTCTCCCAACACTGCTGCACCGTGGGTGCAGCACGCTTCCATGGGGTGCGGTCCTTCAAGGACAAGCTGCTCTTGCATGGGAGCAGGGCCCCTCTCTCCACAGGTCTCCCATGGAGTCACAGCCTCCTCTCAGGCATCCATCTGCTCTGGTGTGGGCTCCTCCGCAGGCTGCAGGTGGATTTCTGCATCCCCACGGACCTTCATGGGCTGCAGGGGCACAGCTGCTTCACCATGATCTGCATCATGGGCTGCAGAGAAATCTCAGCTCTGGTGCCTGGAGCACCTCCTTTCCCTCCTTCTGCGCTGTCCTTGGTGTCTGCACGCTTGTTCCTCTCCCATATTCTCACCCCACTCTTCTCTGGCTGCAGTTACAACAGCACAGGAACCTACTTTCTTTTTCTTCTTCTTCGTAAGTATGTTATCTCAGAGGCATTACCACCGTTTCTAATTGGCCCCGTCTTGACCAGCAGCACGTCCGTCTTTGGAGCTGCCAGGGGTTGGCTCTGCTGGACACAGAGGAAGCTTCGGGCAAGTTGTCACAGGAGCCCCCCCTGTAACTCCGTGCTGCTGAAGCTTGGCCATGCAAACCCAGTACACTCTGGTAAACCATGGTAATCCCATGCTGTATTTCCTGACTTCATTGACAGTTTAGACACCTTGCTTATATTTGTGAACCTGAATTATAGATGTCCTTAATCCTCATCTGAATCCTCATATCTCACTGTACAGCAGTGCCACATGATATGGGTAACTGTGGTGGTGTGAGAGGTACTGTGCACATAGATGGCTTTGCAGGTCACCGATTTTTCAAATTAGCTACTTGACTTTTGCTGTAGTGGTTTAAGCAATTTACTACATCCTAAATGTTTGGTTATTGTATTTACTCTGTGACATATTCTATGTATTTCAAGTTGTATAAATCCAATCTTGATTGCAGGGTAAGACTTCTGTTCTAGCCCTCTTGCTAACACATCATGATTGAATGGCAGCAAAAGTCCCCACCTTTGGCCATTTTGTTGATTGAGAAAATCTTTAGGTTTAGTTTTTGATTCCATAATTAGCTGCCTTATTTGTCTGGTTTGGTTTTTTACTTTTCTTTTCAAAATTACACAAAACAATTTTAAAGTGAGTTGTTAGAGAAGGATTGGAGCAGTGACAGATATAAATAATATGTATTCTCACATAATGTGATTCTGTGATAAAGGTAATGTGGTCATTGATTTAGAGACTTGTATGCTTTTTGTAGCAAATTGGATCAACATTGTATTGGAAATTAGGGAACCAATATGGTTTCATGATGAAAGAAGTATGCAAGATGAAGCAGTTTCTACTTCGGTTTTCTGAGTTTTAAGTCCTTTTTTTAAATATTGTTTTAATGTGCTTTTTCTATGTAGTAATTCAAAAGACAGGTTGAGCTGACTGCTGTTTGAAGAAGTGGTTGAAAAATATGACTGCAGATTTTTAATCTATGTCCTACTTGATTTTTTCTTCCAAAAATACCTTCCTCTCCTTTCCTCATAAGGATTCTTACTGATTGTACATAAGAGTTGCCAAAGGATAGTCCTCCATGGATGGTACTACCTGAAAGTGTGATGAGATTTTATGTTGTGACCTGGCGTTCACTGCAGCTGCCTGGTCCTTCCTTGCCTTGCTGGGGCTTTATCTACAACCCTTTTCTGCTCCAGTCCAAGAGCAGAGGAAACAAATTGTAAGAAACTGTAGTATTTAGTCTGCTGGGGCTGGGTTTAACACTGAGCAAGAAGGGGAACTTTTTGTAAACCTTGCAGCTCCTTAAATTTTGAGTATTAGTCCCTAGTATTCTGTGTCACTTCCTTTGGTTGTGAAATATCTTACCAAAACAATGAAAATAAAAGAGTTAGTGATTTCTCCCCCGTCGATCTTATACTTCAGGAAAGTAAAATGCTTTTAAGGCATCACTTCACTTGCTGTCATGTATTACTTAGCTGTTAATTAGCTGGTAGATATGTACATATATCCATTGAAACTAAGATTCTCTACTGTAAGGTACAGTAAAAAAAAAGAAACCAGGCCACAGGTTTCTGAAGATGTAATCATAAGGGATGAGACCACGGGCTTTGTGAGGAACAGTGTGAAGGGTATGAACTTCAGTCAGTGTATGGCTTGACAGCAAAGCTAAGCTGATTAGCAGGAGTTGAAAGGGCTAATTCCTGCGCCCACTCCAGGTCAGGAGTTTGTGGCCCTCCTTGTACAGACACAGATGCTCCTCTGATCTTTCTCCTTACCTGCCACGTGGACTGGTTCAGTGAGGTAACTGGACAGAAAGTGCTGGCTTTTTGTTGTAAGGAAGAGAGGACATGGGATTGTCCCTTGCTATGGCAGCAAGCTGATAGATCAGTTTGGCTGTTGGCAAACCACTCCTCGTAAGGCAAAAAGCAATGAAATTGATGGAGGAGCAGATGGGAAGGACAAACAATGGGGACCAGCAGTAACATAGAAAATATATGTTTTAAAAAAGAGAAAAACCCTGTGCGATATCATACCTTGTGTTTTAATTTTTGCTATTTAAAATGTGTTAATAAGATAAATTTTGCTAATTAGTCTGGATAACCATCTGCTGATTATTGCTTTTAAGTCATGCTCTTGCTAAACTGTGTGGCCATCTTGTTACTTGGTTTTAGAAGACATAAAAGTTCGAATTGAGCTGCTCTGAAGGTAATGCAGAGCTGTGTGGTTTTTGTTAACCCTAAATAACCTGCTAGATATAATGCAGTAAAAAGAAATTACATAAAGCTTAGGACTTCTGTAGTACTTTTTATATTAAGGTCCACAAATGTATAAATATTTGCTGTAAATGTGAGAAATGGCATACCAGAAATATGTTTTACCTTTAGGCAGTTTTCTATGCTTTTATATAACTGAATGAGTGAATTGATATCATGGGAATAGAAGGAGAACGGAACATTTAATGGAATTTTAAGGCTAAAACTAAAACCAAACCTGTCTTTGTTAGGAAGCTGTTAACTGAGTTTTGTGACTTGGGGCTTTCACAGAAGAATCACATTAAGAAGCTTCTAACCAAAATGAGGGTTGGTCTGAAAAAAACCCTTGAGATGCTGCCTGCTTAGACACTGCCCTCAGTCTACTGGATTGCTGTTCCTGTACCTTTCAATATTTTCATTAATGACATGGATAAAACAGTGCACTTATTAAATTTGTAGATGCTATAAAGCAGGCTTAGAGGAGACTTGCAAACATTTTGGAATTAGAATTAAAATTCGATGTGATCTTGGAAAAATTAAATGATTGTCTTTTTTTTTTTTTTTTTTTTTTTTTTTTTTCTAATCACAAAATTCAAGTAAGACAAAAACAAAGTCTCATTACTAGAGAACAGTCAGATTCACGAAGAGACCACAGGCTAGAACTTGCTGGGTAGCAGTTCTGTGGGAAAGGATCTGGGATCATTAATGTAATACTGTTGTGAAAAATGGACACTGATTAGAAGGTATAAGCAGAACTCTTGGTTATATAAAAAAAAAGATATGTCAAATAATTTTTCCTGCTCAGCAGTGGCTGGCCCTCAGTTGTTCCCTTTGAAAAGCCCTTCACAAGTATGTAGTATGTGCCACACATTACGTACCTGTGCACAGGTTAGGTTTGGTACTCTGGGTTGTATGATGGAGCAGTGTGAAAGTGTGGTGACTCCCTACTGCATATGTGCATTTTCACTTTCTGCTCAGATGAAGTCCAGCCTTCTGTTTTGACTGTTCAGGTCATTAGTTTCTCTATCTGTTGGTTGTTCATACAACTTGTCTTTCTAATACTGCTTTTTCAATTTTCCCACATTATTCAAGTGTGTTTGGTTTGAAAACTCATTGTCCACACTTTCTGTTTTTCATTGTGTTTTATCTACTTTATCTGTCTTTACTTATTCAATTACTGTGACATAGTCTAAGAATCATTTCACCTGAGCATTTCAATTCATATTTTATGTCACAAGATCTAAGGCTATAAAGTGATTCCAGAAAAATACAAAAAATAATAATAATCACAAAAAGTGTTAACTAATTCTTTATGGTGTGTGGTGCTTTTAGCATGATACAAGTGTATTCACAATTTTCAAAAGTATTCTGCATCTGTAAATGTAACTAAATATTTGTAGTGGGTTTGCATGGTGAGGTTTTGGTAACAGTGGGGCTACAGGGGTGGCTTCTGTGAGAAGCTGCCAGAAGTTTCACTTATGTCCGATGGAGCCGATGCCAGCTGGCTCTGAGAGGAACCTGTTGCTGGCCAAGGCCAAAGCCGTCAGTGTTGTTGGTAGTGTCTCTGTGATAACAGATTGAAGAAGCAGGAAAAGTTGCTGCACAACAGAAAGTGCAGTGAGAGAGGAGAGGAGAGGAGCGAGAGTGTGTGAGAGAACAGCTCTGCAGACACCGAGGTCAGTGCAGAAGGAGGGGGAGGAGGTGCTGCAGGTGCCAGAGCACAGACTCCTCTGCTGCCCTTGGTGCAGACCATGGTGACACAGCTGTGCCCCTGCAGCCCATGAAGATCCATGGTGGAGCAGAGATCCACCAGAGCCCATGGAGGAGACCCACAGGATCTGTGGCCCCATGGAGGGAGGAGTTCACACTGGAGCAGATTTACTGGCATGACTTGTGACCCTGTGGGAAGCCCATACTGGAGCATTCTGTTCTTAAAGCATGCCACCCTGTGGAAGGAATCCACACTGGAACAGTTAATGAAGAACTGCAGCATGTGTGAAGGACTCATGTTGAAGTAGTTTTTGGAGGAGTTTCGCCTATGGGAGGGACCCCGTGCTATGGGGCTCCTCAGACTATGAGGAGTCTTCCCCTTAGCAGGATAGAGTGGCAGAGACAACTTGTGATGAACTGACTGTAACTCCCATTCGCCATCCCTCTGTGTTGCTTTCTGGGGAAGAGGTGGAAAATTCAGGAGTGAAGTTAAGCCTGAGAAGAAAGGATGGGTGGGAGGAAGGTGTTCTTAAGATTTAGTTTTTATTTCTTGTTTTCCTACTCTGATTTGATTAATAATAAATTCATTTAATCTCCTCAAGTCGAGTTTGTTCTGCATGTGACAGTAACTGGTGAGTGACCTTTCCATGCCCTTATCTTGACCCACAAGTCTTTCATTATATTTTCTCTCTCCTGTCCAGCTGCGGTGGTGAGTGATGGAGCAGCTTGGGTGGGCACCTGGTATACAGACATGGTCAACCCTCAACAACGTTGTGTTTTCTGATGTATAAAAAACATGAATGGAATATTTTGCAGCAATATTTTCACTTAAAAATATGAGTTTTGTTTAGTTGGTTTTCATGTGAGTTTGTTTTGGTTTGGTCATTTTTAGTTTGTCAGGAAAATTCATGGCTTGTACCTAGTTTAATAAGAAAGTCAATACCAACTGTTTAGTGAAACCTGTGTAGCTGCCTATGTGCTAGGTGCTCAAAAGGGGAAGTGAAGTAAAATGGAATTCTAGTGTATTTGCATCCCTTTATGTGTTTGCTGTTGCATTTTTAGTGCAGCTGTGTGGGTGAGCCTCTGAGGAGAAACCATTGCAGCATCTCGTAAGGCACCATAAGCCCTGGGGTGCAGCCTTACGAAAACGGCAGCAGTGCGACTTGCGGGCTTTGACTGGATAGACGTGTGTGATTAAAATGTTAAGGAAGATCATTTCTGTTGTGTCTTGATGTGGCAGCTGAGGAAAGGCACAAAGCTGGGAGGCACGGCTGTGCAGTCCGGCTTTATCTGAGAGGTACGAGTGTCTGTAACCACTGCTGAACTTGAAGGGATGCTTCTCTGGAGACACTTGGGTGTAGGAAGTTCCTAGGTATGACTTGAGTTAGCCACCTGAAATGAGGTGTGGGGACTTTTCTAATTGTAATCTTAGTATCCTAAATGAACTATCCCTTTGGTATGTGCCAGATTTTTCAAAAATATCTCATAGAAGATTTAAAAATATTTTGATTATATAACTGCATTTCATCTCTGACCAGCTTAGTGAAATCTCTCTCCCCCAAGTCCTATGTTTTATGTAGCAGTGTATTTTATTATGTTTGTGCTTGTGGCTGGAAGGCCCCAAAATGTTTTTGCTTCACTGTATATAAAATAGTACAACACTGGTGTATATATGTAAAAAATGTAAAGAAAAGGTGGAACATAAGAGTTTTTGTCGCCTTTTCTCATGACATCGAAGATTGGCTGCCTGGTAGTGTGCAAATGACATGCCATCACTTTATCAGCTGTATTCTTTCTGTTGTCTCTCTCCGCTAGTGGAACTGATTACAACTGATTTTTAGAACTAATTACAAATTTATTATGTCCATATCTCATCTGCTTAGGAGTTAGTCCCTACAGTCATATTACTGCCTGGGGATCTTTGCTTTTACAGATTAATTTACAAAATAGGTACAGTTTCTCATAGGAGTTCTGCAGCTTTTGATATATAAAAAAACCCAGCACCTAATATGTTATGATAAATTCTGATTTCAGAATTGAATTTTCTATGCACTTCACTTTTAGTGTCGTTTTTTTTCCCCTAAACCTTATCTTGTTCATTTTTACAGTTCCTCGATACTATTCTTAAACTGATTTTTCTTTTTTTATCCTTAATAGGAAAGGATCCATCCCACCATTTCTCCCTTTAGAACATCAGTACTGTAAAACACAATATTTTATTTGGTTATTAGTAAGTTCTGCTTTTGTGAAGAATAAACTTTTAAAATACTGGAAGCTGAAGTGGTAATTCACAACTGGCAGGGCTCAAGACCAGGTGTTCAGTAGTGTTTCATGCAGTACCATATGAGTGATGTCTTTCTCCTACTCATGTTTGTAAGCTAAAATGCTGTAAATACTGTGAGTTTCTTAAACTTAAATTCTTATGATAATATTTCATGTTATGTTGGTTTCATTTTAAATATGTTTAAAACATATGGCCTGATTCTGCCATCATTGATTTTGATATTTAAAATTAAGAAACTTTTTAGTTAATTCCTGTCTATACTAATGTATTTGAAATCAGAAGTAGACACATTATATACCAAAGACTTCTGTCGTTTAACACCTTCTCAGTCTTTAGGTTCGGCCTTTGTAACAATACTGCTGTATTGTTTGGCATTTGCTGCGAAGTAATAGTAGGATTTTTACACTATGAATTTAGTCCATACTTTTTTGAACACATGAGCTATTTGAATGTATCTCAGCTAACTGCATATGTATATATATTTTAAGTCTGCCGCTATTAGAATTTTACTGAAGATACTTATGAAGATACTCATGAAAAGGCCAGGTGACTGCGTCTCAACTTCATTTTAAATTTTTTTCTACTTTTGCCTTTCCAGAGATTTAAATCAGTTATCTGTCTTTCCTCAGTAATAAAAATGGCGTTCCAGTCTGAACCTCTTCTCCAAAGCACGGAGTCACAGTAATAGGATTTATTATTTTCATTATACTAGTGCTATTGTGCTAAAGTACTTGTAGTCTATGGTGTAATGAGTGGTTTGGGATCTTAATCCAACAATGTTGTCCCTCTGAGTAAAGATACTTGGATATTTTTAAATGGATTGTGGTGGGGGGGTGGTGAATGGGGCAAAAATACTGATAGTAATTAAAATTTTTTATAGTTTTATTAGTTTCAATAAGCCCTTCTTTAGAAAGTTTTTCAGGTGTTGGATGGGTGGTTTTTTTGGACAGGGAGAGAGAATTACCCCAGCAGAAAGAGCAAAGGGCTTAGTGGTAATGGGTGCTGCCTGTGATGGGTGAGAGCTGAGCTCCTGCCCTGCCTTAGCCAGTGGCACCAGAGCTGCTGCTGGGAGAAGTCCCAGTTCCGCAGGCCTCTTGTTGGCTGTTGCAGGTTTGGTCTCTATCTGCTCTGTACAGATCATCTCGTGCGTATGAACCCTAAATAATACAGTCTGTGTCCATGCTGCTGAGTAAAATGTATCATCCTGCTCCTTATGAGACAGGAGAAGCCCAAACCTTTTTCCCAAATGACTGACAATGACTGGTTTCTCTCTTACTTGAGTGGATTACCTGAGATGCCTGCAGGCCTCTGAAGTGCTCCTGTGTGGTTTTTACAGTAGCAGGAATTTTCAGCCAGTAGCCCAAATTTTGCCAAGGAGCATACTCTCAGTGAGCAGTATGAAGGAGTGGTGCCCTGACTCTGCTTTGTTTAGGCATGTAGACCTAGCCTGAGAACACGTATGGGCAGTAAAGAAACTAATTTGGGCAGATGGAAGAGATAATTAGTACCTGGCATATTCCAGGTAAATGTTTTAGCCATTGGGTTAAAGGCTAGTTTAGGAAATCCTGGTACTTCTGCAAGTAATTTATACAAGGATTGAAGTATTCCACCTGTTGACTGAATAAGCAGTGATTTTTTTTAAGAACTTGCATCTTTGGTGGGGTTTTTTTTGTTTGTTTGTATTTTCTTCCCTTTTTTCCTTTTTTCTGGTTTGGTAACAGACCAATTAAAAAAGGGGATTTTCTCATGGGGCCTTATTTGGTACTTTAGGTACGCTTTAGTGGAAAAACAATGGCAAAAGTTTGCTATGGCAGTTTGTTACAGAGACATTCTCTCTTGAAGATATTGGCGGGTGTTTATCTCATCTGCAGAATAATTGTGTGGAATTTTATTCTAGAATAGTAATTCTTCCTGCTGTATTTCAGGCAGGGCGACCCCACCACTGAAAAACAGAACCTGGAGCCAGCGTGTGCGAGTTCTTCTCCAGTGATGTTCTTTGGCTCTGAGCTCTGTTTCTCTGTGCATCCATTTGGAAGTAATGTTTGCAGAGGCATGACTTTTGTGGACAGTTTTGTGACCCAGATCCAGGAGCAAAAAAGGACTGTTGCTAATACCACTGTAGTCATTCAACATTCAAAATGCAAAGTGCTCTGCTGATAAAAATGTGTTTATTGCAGTGACAGGCAATGGCACAAGTTAAAATGCAGACTGCAGCAAACCTGTCTGGACCCACCATGGCCCCTATGGTGCTACCCCTGCCAGTTACAGCCACAAGTACACTGAGTCTGCCATCCTCAATGAATGGGTCCATTTCAGAATCAGCTGCCAGCTGTAGCAGTCCTGCTGCCGGCCTTGTGGATCCTGCGTCTTCAAACAACTCACCCGGTAAGTTGGTCCAGGTATATTTTCTTTGGTGTTCAAATTAATCTTCTTGATGACTTGTTAATTTGAAAAGATAATAATTAGGTCTTAAAGAGGATTAAAATAAAGGAGAAAACACGCGTAGAAAAGTGTTCTGGCTGAATAAACTCTTTACTAAGTTTAGTTTCTTTAACTGAGCTCAGATTTGCAGTGAAGTTTTGATCAATGATATAAAAGCTCAGAAAAGAACATGTCTATTTTGTCAGATTCTGAGTGTATCTTTTATAGAGAAGTTTTAGTGGGGCAGGAAGGTCTCCAAGTTTATTTCTCTTCCCTAGAACAGAATGTCTTCTGACTGCTTGGCAGTATTTAGTGTTTCCTTTGTAGCCTAATAAATGCTGTAGTTTCTATGCTGAACTGGGTATAAAATGCAGAAGTGTTGTCCTAATAAATAAAGTAGGAAATCACTGCGTGTGTGTGTGTGTATTAGGGATAGATACAAATAAATTGCAAAAAACCCGCAGAAAGTGAAGTAGTCTAAAAATAGCAGAAAAAATCCTTAAAGGGGGAGATGTGCTTTGGGAGTGTTCTGAGAGTGACTTCATTATTATGAGAAAAGTCTAAAACACTGGGAAGAAGCTGGCAGAAACAAGTGGGAACCACAGGGTTTCATCTACTGTATTTGTCTCATAACTCTTATGCTATCCACTTCTCTTTCAAAGTGTGGAGAAACCATTCTGAAAGAGTAGTCAGTTCCAGGAACCAGTATACTCCTGACAGTAAACTTTGGTGACACAAGAAATATAGGATATGCATATGCTCCCCTGCACTGTCATCTTTCATAAAGACACTTTGGAAAGGAATAGGTTTTGGGCTGTTTTAATTGCATGTAATTATAATTGTTATTGTAAAATACATATTCTCATATGGTTAATATATAAATGGTATTTAAACTTTGTGTTTAGCATATATGCAAAAATTGTTTTAGCCAAAGTATCTTCTTTTCTAAGCATGCTGCTTTTGCAAAGCTTTGTGAAGTTGTGAAGAATACATTTCTCCACAAAAACTTTACAGACTCTTTATTTACAGCTCCTCTCCAAGATAACATGGCAAACCCCAAAGAGAAAACTCCAATGTGTCTGGTAAATGAGTTAGCCCGTTTCAATAGAATTCAACCCCAGTATAAGCTTCTGAATGAAAGAGGGCCTGCTCATGCCAAGGTAAGGTCACAGTTCCAGGTGATGAGCCATACCTTACATGCTGAACAGATAATGTCATGGTTTGGACAAGGGTGCTTGTCAAACCCGGCTACATTTCTAGTGTAAGGGCTTTCTTACTGTTCTTTATTTTGCTGCTTTTTCTTCCCACACTTTCAGAAAGTACACCTGTGTTTCTGTTGAAGCCCTGTAGATCATTTTGTACCTTACTTTGTCTCTCATCTTTGAGTTTATATTTTCTGGTCTTTATATAGACCTTGTGAAGGTCTTTTCAGGGTATCACCACCCTTCCTTCATCTTTCTGGAACACTTGCTTTTTAGGCTGCATGAATCTTTCTCTGCAGTCAGCATGCCTCTGATAACTACCTCTGCATTTGTTTCATGGTAATGCAGGTGATGACAAATCTGTGTCATTTTTTAAAGTGCTTATTGATGCAATTCTTTGTCCATGAAGTTGATACTCTATCTTTGAATCTTGTATTCTAGGGCACAAACTTTATTACTGTACAACTTTACTATATAGGGTTATACTAAGACTATCCTAATATGATTACAGCGTAGAATTTTCTAGTGAACTGACAGCTCATTCTGGCCAGTTCATGTATCAGTTTGGATGTCCAACTGAATAAGTAAAAATTAGGATGCTTTTAGATGATGGAGAATACAGAGGAATAGCCTCATGGAAATTTTCAGATATAATTTTGAATTTCCTCCCTAGTTAGGAGCAAACTGTCAGAGGAAGAAAATCCTGGAAAAGTCTGAGTGAGACACTGGCATAATTAGTAACTGTGTTGTACTTAGTATTTCTGGAGTGGCAAAATCACGTGAGGCAATGGGGTCAGGGTATAGATTAGTAACAGTTTCAGCTCCTCGAGGGCTGTCTCTGCCCTTGCTTCTTGTTTCTGAGTAGCACATTATGTTGCCAGGTAGTGCAGAACTGATACAATCACCGATCTTCTGGTCTGGCTGGCGGTGGCGAACGTGTTACAGTGGTGGAAATATGTCAGCAGGTGCTGGGCTGGTTTTAGCATCCCTCATCACGAATGGAAATTGAAGTGCTCTTCCTCTTCCTGGAGGTGTTAGGCACCACAGGTTCCTAACAGCCAACACTGGTTGGCTGGTTTTACGTTGCAGCATGTTAAATTTATTGGGTTTTTTTGTAACTTTACACTATCGTGTTATGTATTTATTTTGTTACCTTTTTTTTTTTTTCATTTCTGTGAAAAAAGAATTGCTTTGGTTGTGTTGTGGTTTTGGCTGTTTACATGTCTCAGCAGTAAAGAGATTTGAGTTATATTACATTCATATTATACTTAAAATTTTAGTAGGATAAGAAGTAGCTCACATATGGAAGGGGGGCCCTTCTCCCAAGCAATTGGCAACAGGGTAAGAGGGCGTAACCTCAAGCTGTGCCAGGGGAGGTTCAGTTTGGACGTAATAAAAATTTTTTTGAGTGAGAGGGTGGTTAGGCATTGCAATGGACTGCCCAGGGAAGTGGTGGAATAGCCATCCCTGAAGTTTTCAAGAAATTACTGGACATGGCACTTAGTGCTATGGTTTGTTTGGTATGGTGGTGTTTGGGCAAAGTTTGGCCTTGATGATCTTAAAGGTCTCTTCCAACTTTAATGATTCTATGAAATATTTGTTATTACTTTTAAAGGAACTAGTATTATTGAAGTGACTTAAGTCTACGTTACCTGAACTTCTGAAAGACAGATTTTCAATTAATTTCTTATTTTTCATTTTTTCAGTTTACCTCATTATTTTAGGTAATAGTGGCACTCATAGTGGTAAAAAAAAATACAGTTATGTGCTCTATAGATTCAGAAGGATATTAAGTCTAATTTTCATCTGTGCAGTGAGATAAACAGAAGAGAAATAGATGAAGAATAAGAGTGATATTAGTAAGATTATGCAGGTTTTGACCTATGAAATGCAAAGAAAGAAATAGAATTTTTTATGACTCTCTTAGCAGTTTAGTACAATGTCTTGCTAGTAATATGATGGTATACCTGGCAGAATATGTGAAACAGACCTGAGTTTGTCCTGGCAAGCATGACCTGAAGGATGTAATGCTGTTGGAGCATTCATTCAAGGAGCTTCTCACGTTGCTTTGCTCCTACACATACTCTGTGTATGACCACTGGTGATTTTCACAATTTTCAGACATGCTCTGCGAGATAGCTGTCGGTGTCATGACCACAAACGCTAGTAAATTTTTATACCCTCTTTTCTAGTTATCTCTGAAAAATAAGTTTTGACAATTGGGATAAAATGGAAAACCAGAAACAGTGCAGTTGGGAGAGAAGTGGCTCTTCCTGAGAGTGCAGTTAGGATCTCTAGGAATCTGCCCCCCAGGTGGATTCTTCATCATAAGAAAAATCAGGAAGTATTTGTTAGCATAAATGATGTTTTTGAGTATGTTAGTCAGATTGATCATGTCTTCTGTCCTTCTATGTCAGTGTCATTTCAGGACACAAATTTAAAAGGAACAGTGGCAAAAGAAAGTGTTCTCAATGGTGCAGAGAAGAGAGAAAGGGTTAAGGGATGTAGCACTTCAAAAGCTGGGAAGGAGGAGAGAAAGTTTTACACGGAAGAAGTGAGGGGTAAAGAGTTGTTAGAGCTTAGAGAGACTGACCTTACAAATGCAGCAGAGTGAAAACAAGCACAAGCATGGTGGCCTTTGCATTTCTACTCTCTGGACATCAGGTAAATTATGCTGGGTGTAAGGAGTAGAAATTTCCTCAGGTGAGAAATGTCTCTCAGTCAGCAGCAGAACTGTTAGCTCTGGTATTCTAGGACTTGAATGTTCCATTGAGTTTGGATTTAGGCAGTTTCATTCCTTTAATAAAGGAGTAAACCTCCTATGTGTGGGTTTTTGCAGGAGTTTTTTTGGCAGATGTGTTAGGCAGAAGGAGCTCTGACTGGCAGAAGTTTACTGAGCAAGCCCTTTATCATCCTGAATTCCTATTAGAGTTATAGGTAGATAAAGAGACATTATTGGTCATATTTTCATTTAAATTCAAGGTTTTCCTCCTCCTATAAAAATACTACACTGATACTTTCTTGCAAAATATAAAATGTATCACCTCCAGATCCAGAAATCAAATTTAAATGCTTTTGGTAATAAGGATGTATGTTTGTAGGTAATTTATATAATTACGGGTATTTAGCTCTAATACCCAACTTAGCTTTCAGGTGGGGGTAGGATTTGGCAGAATGTAAAATTAAGAGACTATTTCTCTCTTTCTTCCATGAGGAAATTGTTGTGACTGCTGTGGAAAAAACAACATGGCAATAGGAGCTGTGATACAGGGACTTACATTGTGCTTCTGAAAATTACAGTAGGCCAAAACTCAAGGCTGTAATTAAGCCAGGAGTATGTATTTATAGCATTCAGTTTGAGTGCACTGTGTGCATGTGCAAAGGGCTGTGTTGGGAGGCACATGCACACTTGCATTCAAATGCTTATTTGCAAGTACATGCTAAATGAATGTCTATGTAAAGCAGATTTAAAGGCTGTCCACCGTGTTCATCTCTAAAAACCTGGTCCTGGATCTAGCAAGTTTAAATAATTTTAAAAATTAGAGAGCTGTCAAAATGAAAATTTTACTTTATATACTGCTCATATTAGTATGTAGAATTTTTTTCTTTTGACTCAAGTAAGTTAGTCTGTTTTTTGGGGTAGGTGTTTTTTTAGTTTACTGTGTGTATCTGACTATTAAGTCCTGCCTTTTATCTAGGGATTATGTGGCAAATATATTGAGTTCTTCGCCTTTCTCCCCGTGTTCTCAGATGCTCAAATTTAAACAGAAAGTTTATGTATCATACAGAAGATAGACTCTATCTAATATCTTAAACATGCATTGAGTTTTATCTGCACAATTTGCACAGCATGGATACTACTTGAAATAGCCCCTGTGTCGCAGATTTTGAAATATATGGTTTTTATCAGTTAGTCCATTTCTGAACTCTGGATGTTTACAGTTCCTGTCCTCACTAGAGATTTTACATTAAGAACTGCAGTTCCATTTAAAAAGTCAGCATTTCTCTTCTCTCTTACTTTGTCTTTTTGAACATATTCAAGCTGTGACTCTGCCCTAACAGAAGACATTATATTTAGAAATCTGGGTATGTGAGAAATTAATTCCCTGTGTACAACTATCTGGCCCAAATTCTCTGCTGCCTTGAGAAGTGTGTAGTCATTTATATTCATTCATAATTATTATAAAATATTTTTTTTCTCAGTAGCAAGTTTAGGATTTGTTTTCTACGAATAAAGTGACTAAATGCATTCAAATATATGAAGAAATGTGTTCTTAGCTGGCCTGTATACAGTCTTCCAAGAGCAGAGGATCAGTTTGAAGTTATTCTTACTTAGTTTAAATATTATTCTGTTCTTTGATAATTGACATTACCATTACACTAATTTGCTTTGTGATTTGAAAGGCCAAATGTTGCCCACTGATAAGGTCTCACTGATCTCTGGAATAATCAGATGTGTTATCGGGGAGTTGAATACAATGAAAAGAGAGCACAGTTTCTCTTCAGCCCTGGAAGCTTTTATACAGATTGTTCTAATCCACAGTGATAATCTTTCCAGTGTTTACCTGTTCTTTGTCTTTGAAGATGTTCACAGTGCAGCTGACTCTTGGAGAACAGACATGGGAAGCTGAAGGAAGCAGTATTAAAAAGGCCCAACATGCTGCTGCTAGCAAAGCATTGAATGAAACTACCCTTCCCAAACCAACACCTAGACCACCCAAAACCAATGTAAACAATAATCCAGGTAATGACATTTTCTTCTGTGTGTTAGATCTTGTTGAAGTGTTGGCATATTATAGCACTGAATAAGTAATTTTGAGAAAATACTTAAATTTGTACGATGAAAATCACATAGCTATAGTATGATCGCATAATGAAGAACCTCTAGTGAGATTTCCCAGAAGACTTTTTAATGCACATGCCTAAAATGGTTGAACTGTAAGTGAATATATTATTTAGGTAATGCTTAGATGTGTACAAAGTGATGGTGTGTGTGATCAACAGTAAGCAGACATGAGAAAACCGGACTGAGTTGACTAAAACACATTTCACGAAGAGTTATTTTAGCTAACTTTCCAATGAAATTGGAAATTTTATCCTGTCCAGTCCTGTGAAATTGCATCTCTGGCATAAACAAAAGGCTGGGATTTGGCTTGAGAACTTGGGCAGGTAATTTCCTGTGTGCTGAGTTTTCCTTCAGAGCAATCTGTGGTTTCAAAAAGATTTCAGGTGGCTTTAGAAACTTGTTTCAATAATAAAAAGAATGTATACTGGTGTCTTGCATCCTTCATTTTGAGTTGTTACCTGCAAGCTGCCTTCAGTGCATGCAAAACATTCTTAGGTACATGTCTCATGCACATGCTCAGTGATCTGTTCTGTCTTGATCAAAAGATCATAATTTCATTTCAGACTACTGTAAAGGAAATCAAGTGGTAAGAATCTTTCCTCTTTTTTATTTTTTAATCCATTCCACCCTGCCTCTTTTCTGTTTTCCCTTTTTCCCTTTCAATTTCTGTCTGCCCCTCCCCCCCTTTTAAAAATGTATTCTTCAGCCACTTTCTTAAAATGAAGTAATTTTGCAGTTAATTTTCTCTGTGTTGTAAAAAGAAAAGCAGGAGTGAATTTCCTTTAGAACTTGTGAGTATTATCTTGAGCATTAGCCATGAAGGATTTTTGAGAGTGGTGTGGTAGCCTTCTCTCGCTCCTTTGGAGATCAGTATGCTGCCTCTCCAGACCCAGGACACCGGTTTTGCCCTGTTTCCTTCACAGCCACTGTGACTTTGGCTGCTTAAAAAGCAGGAGGCTCAGACCTCTATGAAGAAGGATCCCGAGTTTGGTTTTTGACATTGCAGAGTATTACTGAGCTTCTAGAGTTTTTTGGCTTTGAGCGTATTCTTAGAGGGAAAATGTGATAACGAGAGAAATAGGCTTTAAGAGAATTCATTAAAAATTGTATCACCGAACACTGTAATTTCCCTCCAAGAAAAGTGCATTGTATATGCACAGATATCTTCTCATCAAAATGGTATTTTGTATTTTTAAAAAAAATTTCAGTTCATAATGACGTCTTGCTCTGGAAAATGCAAGAATTGTTTTTGATATGTTTTTCAGTAAGTGTTGCATAAACATTTTCATAATTTGGCATATAAAACTTCAATTTCAGACTGGAGAATTAATCGTAGCTGTTTTAATGGTAAATTTATTTGAATCTCTCATTGAAGATATTTTCAGAATATATTAACTCCTTTTTATTGGAATGCACATTTAGCTCATTTAGAATTCTCTTACAACGATGCAAGTGGGGATTACTGTAGCTGAACTTTTTAGCTAAGAAAAAAAAAGGAAGAAAGGAGTTGGATGTAGCTTATTTGGCATTTTTGAAACTATGCAAGTGGGCAAGTGCAAACCATGCAACTGGCTGCCTTCTAATTTTGCATTCTGTCACCAGTAGATGGCTGTAGTTGCACTGATTTCCAGGAGCTGTGTTTTCAGTCTGTTAGATCACTCCTATGACACCATTAGTTCTTAGACATAGCCTTAAGTTTTCAAGTCCTGCAAGTAAAACATTTTTTCTAACTTGTGAGATTCCTGAATGACTGCAGTAATGCCTGTTACTTCATGCTTGTTTCAATGACTCTTTGCTCTATTCATGGCTTTATTTAATGGTATTCAGCAGAAAGACACGTTGTTCTGTTATTTTTATAGTTCTTTCAGAAAGTGTCATGATGTATTATAAGTACTTTGGAAAGATGAATAACCAGCTTGATTATTACACTGACTTTCTCATTCATATGTGAGGATGAATCCACTGAAACTGCATAGAGAATGCACTGAGAGAGATTTTTAAAAGTTCTTTCTCATTGCATATGATTAGGTTAGCATCTACATTCCCATCTTTTTAAAGAAACTGGAATGTCTTTTTAGTTTCATCTTTTTAAATTAAGAGTAAAAAAATATTGTGTAGGTCTCTTTGCATCTCAGTCCTGCTTGTGTATTTTTCAGTATTTCTGGTTCCAGCACCTTACTTACACTGTTTGTTTTTTGCAGGCAGTATAACACCAACTGTGGAGCTGAATGGTCTGGCGATGAAAAGAGGAGAGCCTGCCATCTACAGGCCATTAGATCCAAAGCCAATTCCCAATTACAGAGCAAATTACAATTTCCGGGGCATGTACAATCAGAGGTTTGTATTCTTTCTGTTATTTTAATTTTTTTATCCTTATGTTTTAAATCTTCATTAACTTTCTAGGCTGTTTCAGAGTAAAAGAAAACTAAAATTTTTGTTAAGGAGAGTCTGCAGTCTTATTTAGAAACATGTATAATTACCTCCTAGAAGAGACAGGTGCACTAAGCACATCACAAGGAATAAAGACGTGTAAAACCCACTGCTTTTATTTTTTTAATGTGCATTATGCAGCCATGGTAGTGAGGAGGCAGCGCATTATTTTAGAGAGAGGTTTTTCTTTTCTTTACTGTTGTGTCATGTGATTAGAATCTGTGTCATAAAAAATGAAGCACTTGTTTCTCAGAAATTGGATATAAAAATGGAAGGACTGCATTTTGAACACTGGCTTGAAACCATTCTCAGGTTTCTGGTTTTTTAGCCATTCTTCTTGGTCAGCTATCTCAGTTCCTTAATCCTCAAGGTTTGATTAGGAAAAATCCTTTATTTCACAGTTTGGAAACCTATATTCAGAGCTATGTCAATTTCTAATCTGAAGAACTTTCTCTGAGATAGGTTTTCTTCCCATTTTACCATATTTGTCCCTAGAGGAACTGTATTAGATCAGGTCTTTTGAAACTCCGAAAGTGAGACCAAGTATGAGATGTAATGTGAGAAAAAACCGAAACAGAACAGAAAGTTCTGATCACACTTTTTTATCATTGAAAAATGTTACCTTTTTTATAAAGTTTTGCTTGATAGATTTCATGTTCATTTTTATGCATCTCATAATTATCAAAAAGTTTGAGGTTATGAACTCTGAAGGAGTGTTTTCTTACACTGTTTCTCTTTATTGGGAATTGAATTTATGGCAATGTTGAAAAATTAAGGAGTTTTTAAAAAAAGGCAGCATTTCAGAATTGTCTAAGGAAAATATTTCAGTTGACTTAATTATATTTTATTTATCCCCAGACTTTTAAATCATGAAAACTTGGTAAGTGTAGGGTTTTAACTCTTCATTTTGAATTGGGGTTTTTTTGTTGTTTTTTTTTTAGCTGGTGAGTTGAGGTTTTTTATAGCAACAATACCTAGAACTATAGAAGTCAAAAACCCCTCAAAATAACCTGGAAGAAACCCTTTAATTACTCTACAGAACAGTGCCTGATTTTTGTATCACTTATTGTATCACTATTTTGTATCACTTATTGTATCACTATATTGTATCACTTATTTTGTATCACTTATTGTATCACTAGTCACTGAAATGACCTGGATGACCTGGATCTCTGCTTACATACATCATGGTTTAAAAAGCTAATTATGGTGCTTGAAATGAGTTTAGTTAATATTTAGAAATCCTTCATTTACTTGAATTGCTTTTATAGTGAGATTAGTTTGACTAACAGATATAATGCTATACTGGAAAAAAAGAAAGCTAATTAAAGCCATAAAATGTGGATTTCTGGAATCTGAACTTAATTATGGAAATATATTGGTGGAAATAGAACGTCAAAACACTCAGCAGTTACTAACTCTTAATATTTTATTTCTTTTCATAGAAAATGATTAGTATGTCCAGTTCGATCTATAAATTTGTTTCTTTGGAAACTTTCTTTCATGAGAGCCATGTTTCAGTGTTAGGATAAAATGATACATGAACGTTATTTTTCTGGGCCCATTAGGTAGCCAAAGCCACTTGATTTTTCTGATCACAAAACTAACAGGCTGGGTGGGACAGAAGGCTAGAATCTGTGCTTGCTTTTTCATTGTGCTTATTTGAGTGCAGTTGCCCATGCAGAATAGCTAATAGTGCTGTGGCTAGTAAACTGAATAATAACTAGAACTAAGTAGTAAATAACTGGACTTACCTGTCTATTTGCATAAACACATACACACTGTGCACACACCAAACATACACATGAATGCCAGAGTAAGAGGAAGCAGAAAAATGATCTGTATAGTACTGTTGACAGACTACTGTGTTAGAAATAATTGTTCATTGCCTTGTTTTGCATTGGGAAGTGCTGGCCTTTTATGATCACAGTAAGAAAGGCACTTAGACTTTGTAAGCCATAATTTAAATGCTGTTTATTAGACCTGCCGGTTTAAGGAGAGAATATTGCAGATAATCTTCCATACCTTCAGCTACCGTGAGCCTTGAGTGGTGTGGCATTGAACAGGACTGCTTCTCATAGTCACCACACCATGCTGACCTCAGCTACAGCAGAGATTAACCCCTCTTGGTTATTCACACTCTTACAGGATTTGCTTACAAGAAGACAACCTTGTCAGGAATAGTCAGGAATGATGGTCAGGTGAGAACTTCCTGCTGTGCTGTCAGATAAAGGCAGGGCCACACAGGTGGTACTGAGGGGGAGCTGCCCAGGGGCCCATCTCTTGCCACAAGTCTGTCCTGTGGCCGAGGGATTCGAGCAGCACAGTCCCATCCTGTGATCCGTGCTGGGCACGGGCCCTGCAGTTCAGCACAGCCCATGCAGCTCAGCCTGGCTGCAGTGGCTGTCACGGGCGGGGTACTGCACCTCTTCTGGTCAGCATTACTCGGCACCTCCTACTCACCCTCATCACAGGCAAGCCTGGAGACAGATTCTGGGTCTGTTACAATAGCCAGTGAAGTTTGAAATATGAAACATATGATGCAGCACTGTATTATGTTCCTGTGGTATAAGTTACATTTATTTTCTACTGCCCTGTTGTATTTAGCATTAATTTGCTGATTTTTGGAAATTGGGTAGTAGAATACAAGTATTGCTGAAGTATCCAAATAAATGCAGACCACATAGACAGTTAAAAACAAGATTTGAGTATTAATGTAGATAATATGCTGCAAGAAGTATTTTTCATTTTCATTAGTTTCTGACTGTAGATTATATTCTGTTATTAAAACAGATACAAAATACGTTAAATAAGTTGGAAGCTTTATCTCTTATACTATGTCTGAATTCCCTTTACTGATCTTGGCTTAAAAAAATGTGCTTTTCAAATAGGTGAAGACACAGATTAAGATTAGGAGATTGCATTAGGGAAACTTCGATTCTGGCAAGACTAATGGCTTGAGGAAAAAATAGAGTATTGAGTTCATTCCAGGGCGTATCTTTAGACCAGTTAAGTTTAGTGTTTCAAGTCGCACGAAAGATCCTTTTCAGTATCTCATGGAAATGTGGTCTGGGAGCTGCAATTCGTATGCAAAGTTGACAGCTAGATTCCATCTTGGGCTAAGATGGTTTATGTCAAAGTGGCAGTGATTCCTCCTCCTTCATTTGTCCCCAGCCTTTGTGTCCCTGAATATTTCCTGGCTCCAGCACTGGAAGTTGAGCTGCTTGGAAATTAATCAGTTTCTGGGGGGAGAGGAAAGAAGTTACTCCTCGACTTAAAACCATACTTAGACACCTTCTTTTCTAGTCACGCGAGAACTTTTGCCTTCACCAGAGAGGGGCAGTGTGTATTTGGAGTGTAAGGGTAACTTAGGTTGATTTAAGTGTGTGGAGGATTACTCTCACATGCAGTGGAGCATATTTATATGGGCAGTGTGTGGCACAGAGGATGTTGAAGCAGGTTTACATGTAAGGGGCAAACATCCATTTGCAAGGTCTGCAGCTGGTGGTGTAAATTTATAGTGAAGGTGATAGCTACTGTCATGAAAAAAAGGGAAGCAAACAAGTGAGAGGAAAAACGGAAAAGGGAAAGGTTTTCCTAGCAGCCAACATGGAAGGCAAGTGGTGAGATGTCCCAAAGGAGCATCCTTCCATAGGTGTTCTCTGCAATGCAGCAAGTATTCCCGTAACATTTTACTGTAGTAACTCTGTGTTTTTCATCAGGACATGGTCTAGCTACCTGTTGCTTACAGTGCTGATCGTGCTGCACCAGGGTCACTGTTGGATACTGGCTGTTGATAGAGCTTTGTGCATGCAAAACTCAGCAAGCAGGACATTTAAGGCAGTGTGTAACACCGTGGTAAGGTCTTAGCCTTGTAAGTCTCTTCCTGTGCTAAGCTGGGAGGTGCAGGGCAAGTCATCTCCCATCTTAGGGTAGCTAAGTAGATAAAATACAGTCCAGTTTGGAACTGGATGGTATCTGGATGTTTTCATCCTGACTTCACTCAAGATAGTGGATGCAGTACTGGCTAACTTGTTAACAGCATTGGGTCATTGCCATTATACTGCATATCGTGGCAGGCTGATAAAGTCTGTGTGATGCGGAGCTGAATGGTGTGAAGTACCAGCTTAGGTCTGTAGTAGTTTGGGTATCTGTATGCTGCACTTCATTTCACAGTGTCGTTAAGAACTTGGAGTCCTCTCTGGATTTTCTTTATTGAAGTAAAATCCATGCAAGTTTGGTAAAAGAAAGTTTGATGGCCTCTTATAAGACAGAGCTTTTAAAAAAGTTGCCATGGCCCGAATCCAGCCATGTTAGACAACTTCTTATTTAAGAAAGGTTCCTGTATTCCTAAGAGAGATTGTAATAGAGGAAAATACTCTTTTGGCACTCAAAATTTATCAGTTATGTACAACTAATTTAAAGGCTCACAGGTTGGAGTTTCAAGCAATTTGCAACAAAGGCACATGAAGACATTTCAGTTCAAACACTGTATGTTACAGAAAAGCTAAAAATGGTGAACATTGCATTTTTTGTCTTCTTTTATCTAAGAGTTTTACAGGCTGACTCTGGGGAAGGAGGTGCTGATGCTTCCAGGGCCTGGTTGCTAACTAATGTAGCTTGCGTGTTTGTCAGCACAGCATTTGGCACGAGTCAGGAGAGCTGGCACGCTACTCAGCACAGGCCAAGCCTTGAGACGGCGGGTCAGGTTTGAGAAGTATTGGCAGAGCTGAGGACAAAACATGTGCATGCTCTCATATCTGTAGCCAATGCTAGAACCCATACTCCCTCACATCTCTGGCTTAAATGCAATTGGCTTATACCATGTGAAAAAGAGTTAAAAACATGACTGTTTAAATTAGAGCAGTTAAACAATAAAATAAAGTATCAATTCTGACTACAGGGTTATCCAACTTGCCTTGTTACCATTGAATGCTGGTTTGTTTTATTGTATTTTATTTCTTTAGTTAGGATTGAAGAGAGTCATTCCTGAAGTTTAATTGTCCTGCAGTACTTTCAATTATAGAATGTCTGTAAGTGACAGAGCAAATTATATCTTACAAACTTACCTAAGCTAAGAGTTTTCAGCCAAGAAATTAAACCACTGGAAACTCAACAGCAGCTTTTGATGTTTTAGTTTGGAAATTAGTGTTAAAGAGCTCATAAAACCCAACCCTTGTGTTTTGGGAGAATTCAGAAGTTGTTTTCTTAATATATAGAATTCCTTAATATGTGTCTAACCACAATCTAGCGGGCTTGAAAAAATCTATATTTAAAAAAAAAAAGAGGTTTCAAAATTAAGAACACTTGTGAAATATAAGAACAAAGGGATTACAAAACAATGACAAGCTAAAGAACGGAAATAAAGTAATTAAAGCAGTTTCTTGCTTGGTTTTAAGGAATTTGGATGGTGTGATAGCTTTGCAAGCATGTCACGCAAAGTGGTGGTGTCCCAGGGATAAACTACAGCTTCTGTGCACTTGGACAGTTTCTGCTGCCCTGAGCCTTCATCTTAGTCTTGTGTATGGTTGCTTCTTCCTGCATATATGTTGTGTACTACAGGCTACGGAGAAGACTATCCCCTTTCTCCTTTGGGCATGGGGGAGTACACAAACTGTTCTTCCTTTTCTCTTTTTTCATAGCTCTGCCATTCTGAGCACATTTTTCTTTGATGTTAATGAATGCTTCTTTACAATACAGTTTGCAAGACCAAGCTCAGAAAAATAAAGCAGCAGCATATTCTTAGGTCTTGTGGAGCTAGCTACGCCAGCCACAAAGCACAGGGCATCACCCTAACTGGGCATGTAGTTCCTATCTGCCAGGTAGCCTGTTCCCCTGCTGGGTACTCAGTTGCTGCATGGAACTGTTTGCTTAGACTTCTTTGCTCCTGAAATGATGTATATCAGCCCTGTGGAGTAGTGCCTAAACACTGAACAAGCACTTTAAGAATGAGGGATAATAAAAGAAAGCTTGAGGGCTGGTCTTTGGCCAACTACATCTGCAGCTGCTAGCTTCACAGTGGACTAACATGTTATCCAATCTAATAATCAAAGAGAGAACAGACTGTGTGATTATTGGATAAATTATGAAAATTGTCAAGTCATATTAATAAAAGATTGTATGGTGAAAGAATGGAATAAAATGTAAAATTTGTTTCTTTTATGAATGCTGACTTAACGATTTAATATGTGCATCAAAGGGAAAAGATTTGAGGGAAGTGTTACTTGACATGAGTGCTTAGTAATGCAATCTAAATCCTCACCCAACTTCATTTGTTTCACAAAAGTTACATAGTCCTATGAGGGAAAAAAAGGAAAATCTAGCCAGATGAACAGCTGTAGAAACCAAATTTTGAAATGCATGGGTTGCAATGCAGGAGACCATGTAAAAATCTATTGATATCACCATCTCCAAAACTACACCTACAATTGTACAACCCAGTTATCTAATTTAGAGAAAGAGAATGAAGTCTGAAATTTTCCTGACCTTTAGGCATTCTTCTGTGCTTCTGAGCACCCTGTTTACCTTCTAGCAGAAGACTGCTCTCTGCATGGAGAGCCTCATCCGTTTGAGGCACAAATATTCCAGTGCATAATATGAAAGGTTGTTGGATCTGGAAGACTTTGATCTTGTATTGATTAGATCAGCCAGCAGCCTGGAAAATGTAAAATTCAGATTACTCCATGGAGTCTTTTTGTTACTCTAGGCACATGATTAGCCTAGTATCTGTTACTGAATTCCCATTATTGAGGCTTTATGTTGGGGCGTGTTGCAACAGAGGAGGATTTTATGCACAGCTGTGTGTAAAGCAGATTGTTTTCCCAAGCATATATCCTGTGGCAGATGTGGGACACTAAGTTGCCTAAACATAGGCCTCTAGTGCCACTTGAGACATTGTAGGGTGTGTGAGACATCCACATGGGACCAGTGGATTTGGCAGAAGACCTAGAGGAGACCTTTACTAGAGTGGCAGTGGAAGGTCAGGCAAGATACCCTAGAGCATTTCAAATGGCCCTGTGTAGCTAAGTTTAGGCAATTGAAGGAATCCCTAAAAGCAACGTTCAGTCATCATACTATTTCATATAATCCACCAGGACTCTAGCTATTTGTGAGAAACTTGTCTGTTTCATGGATCAGTCCTCTGTCACATCTTGTGGATATTTTAGGTACACGACTGCGTGTCAAATTGTACTGTGTGTTTGTGTTTAGGCAGCTAGGTGCAGTTCTGTACAGTGCTGGTGGGATTCGGATCCAAATTTAGATGCCTTTCAAATAGTCTCTGCCTGTGCATTGGAAACTCAGTCTCCCTTTATAACCAGTGGAAGGATTAGTCGGAACAATTCCTAGTCTAGAATGCTATTTGTCATGCCTTAGACTAGATTGTCTATGTTTTGTATGGATCTCTCCAGAGCTTCACTTTTATAGCAACTTAGTTTCTACACATCAACTAAATACCTAAATTTAGGCATCTGAATCTAGAGCTGAATCCTGCTCTGAGAAATAATCCTAAGAATGTTGATTTGCAATAATTTTATGAGTGCTATAGTGAGAGTCATTTGACTGTCGCAGTGGAAGGACTGAAAAAAAGACAAAAATCTTTCCCCAGAGAGAAGCGGGAGAGAAAAGTATTAAAAGAACAAACTCTTTAGGGACATATCTGGGTAACAGTAGTTTTGAGGAGAGGAGGCATGCAAGTACTGAAATGCTTTTGGTTGAATAAAGTAGTGTTTTGCTGCAAGAAGCTTTTTGGCTGTGGAGACCAGTGCCTTTGCTCTCCAAGTGAAGTGAACCCTCAGTTCTGGAGCCTGTTGTGTTGAACAGATTATAGCAAACAAATCCCTTTGTGGGGGAGCATTGTGGGGTGCCACTGGGATTTTAACTTTGCTGCAGTTGTCAGCTTCAGTCCTGAGCTGTAGAGTACAACATTCCTCCCCTAAAAAGGCCGGAGTCAGAGGTGCTTTGCCTGCATTTCCAGTCAGTGTTGCAAAATTCTGTCCTTGGAATTTGCATTTTAAGGATTGAGAGGTGTGATGATAAAAAATGTTTACTGACTGACTTTGAAAAAACTCCTTTCTGCATTCCTCTCACTCCTCCCAGTAGTTTGGGAAAAGAAACTTGGAAGAAATATTAAAAACTACTTGGAAATAGAAATTAAGAGTTTGGTTAGAATAGGTTGCATCTCCTTAAATATGCAACTATTTCATTCTGAACAGCAGATATCAATTTCAAAGAATTAAATCTTAGGGAAATAAAGAATAGTTCAAAGAATAATGCAGGTGATTGTTCAGATTAGCATTTAATTGTTCAGCTGGAAATGGCCAATTTAGACCATTAGATGGCAGCATGAATTTGTGCAAGAATTTCTCAGCAAAAGGACTCTCAAAAAAAGTTGCCTTTTTCTATTCTGAAGCTTTTCATGACTTTAAAATGTCATAATTCCAGCATAAATCAATTAAAACCAGGTTTTCTGCAAGGCTTTGTCTCATCATTTTCTGCAAGTTTTCTTCTCCAATAAGAACTGAGGCTCTAATGCAGTAGCTTCAACGGCAGTTTTCCTTTTTTATGTAAATCTTGTGTGAGTAAAGGATGCCAATTTGCCACCAGTGACAATTAAGTGTTTGGTTTATCTGCACAAAGCATGAATTCTGCATTTGATCATATTAATTCATTCCTCAGGCCTGACCTAAAGACATTTCCTTAAAGATAAGGCTGCATCTTGGCCACTAAACCTGTAGTCTATTCATGCTAATGAAGCTTTCCAATGATTTGAACATCTATTTGCTTGGAGGGGACTGAGATTGCCAGCTGATACTTGATTCAGTTGTGTACATTACCAGTTGAGAGAGGATTCAGATCATATCTTAAAGCAAAGTCTTGTGCATTACCCTTTTATTTCCCCTGCTAGTGTGTTGGCATTTTGGTGTAATAATCCAGTCACAGACTTTTAAATTAATTCTTTCTGTTCATCTTCTACATGCTACATTTCACTTCCCCTGGCCTGTTTGTTCCCACTAGTTGCCTGCCTCCCACACAGACGTATTGTTACAAGAAAAGTGTTGAGTACAGCTGTGCTAAGATTTTTCTTTGCTAGTATCTGTTTCTAGGAAAGGAAAAGAGAGAAAGTCAGTCCATTTCCTGTTGGTTTGAAACAGCAGAAACATCTGTTTGTCTTAAGATAGTTTTCCCAAAAGAACAGTGGCAAGGGAGCTTGCAGGTGATGAGCTTTGCCATTGCCAGTAGCTATCAGTTTAGACAATAGTGATTAGTATGGTTGGCTTGAAACAAAATAAGATTCCTTAAATGGCAGAGGATATTTATTCCTGTAATAAATTTTTTGACAGCTAATGTCTAATTGCTGCAGTGTTTTAAATCTTAAAAATACGTAGAGTATCTGGGATCAGAAAACCCCGATTCTGCTCTGGAATCTATAAATTCCATTAAATTCTGTCCAAGACTGATTTTTCTGCAGTCTCCTCACCCTGTTATCATGAATTTGCACAATGCACACCAAATGCTGTTGGGTGACGTGTCCTGGCACAGTGTGCATATAATCCTTCTGACAAATGCATCCTGTCACTACCATCCACTGCATTAATGGGTACATTTAACCTATGAGGGATCAATAACATATATACTTTTAAGTGTATTTACAGTATTACACTGACAGCTGTTAAAATAATGTTATGTAGGCTAAAAATCAAGCTGACAGAATAGAGAGCAAGGTTTGAGGTTAGTATTCCAAGAACAGTGTCTCTGCATTCTCCAAGTCAATACACTTACCTGGTATCATTAAAATCTTTTTAGCGTTAATTGTAGAGCATCTAGATACTTCATCACTCTTCGTGCCTTTAATGTGATGCATCAGGCATGACATTTTACAGTATTGCAGCATTCTAAGCAGTCTTTGCTCAAGACGGAAGTAGTTTTGTCATAGACATCTTGACCCTATTTGTGGAGGAGGTCCTAAGCCCTAAAGCTTCAATCTCTTCTTAATTAATATTTTTA
The DNA here is from genome assembly GCA_013398015.1 of Oreocharis arfaki. Classification (NCBI taxonomy): domain Eukaryota; kingdom Metazoa; phylum Chordata; class Aves; order Passeriformes; family Paramythiidae; genus Oreocharis; species Oreocharis arfaki. Next base: position 204,523 of record VZRR01010575.1, on the reverse strand, counting down.
TTCATTTTCTTTCAGGATGTAGTGACCTTTCCAGACCACTTCCTTCCTTGCTCTGTCTGCTCAGAGGACTGCACTTGCCTTCTGTGGTTCTTAACTCATGTTTTGACTATTTCTCCTGAAGCTTCCTCAGTGGACAATATTCTTTGGGTTTTTAACTTCCTCAGATCTTTCTCTGCTCTGGAGGAAGTGCATCTGGCTCCAGATGTGTCTCTCCAAGTTTCAGATGTGATTTTTCGTGTTCTCACAGTGGCTGAAAACATAAAGAGGTGTAATACAATCCTTATCTTTGGTTTCCTAATGTCTTTCAATGCTGCCCTTCCACGCGAGAGGCTTCCTGTAAACTTTCTGATCCAAAGATCTTCAGAGCCAACCGCCTGCCCCAGCACCTTCTGGATCGCTTTAGTCTGTTGGCTTTGCAACTCACTGGGTGTTCTTTCTCTAGCCCTGCCTTTAATACAGCCAGCTTTACTTTCAGGATATGGGCAAAAGACTAGTCTTGTTGGTATGTATGAAAACAAGCACTGATTCAGAATGCTCTTGCAGGAGCAGGAATATTTTGGGTGTGTTTTGTTCTTTCCACACAGTTAGCTTTTTATTCACCCTTATCTTTTTCATGTACTTCTGCTGAACTAAGGATGTTTCAGCTGGGACACCTGTGAGATAGTGGGTTCAATGGAAACAAGCCTGTGTGGCCTCCTTTCTTGTTATGGCCTTTCTGCTGTGTCTAGAACCTGAATATTGGCTACCAGTAAATGTGTTCTCTTTCCTTTGCCTCCTTGTTTTGGTAATGACAGAGGTGAACTGCTGTTAGAGCTCAAACTTTACTTTGAGAGTTTGCCTTAATTTTCCTGAGGGAAGCAAGCAGAAAGAATGTTAGTGGCTAATTTTTTTAACAGCTTATAACTTTAAGATCTGACTGGACTTGTACTCTATCCTTACACGGTCTTTGTCACTTTCAAACTGAAAGTTCTGTTACAGAATGAGAAAGTATTAAATATTCTGAAGAAAGGTTTTCGAGATTCTTTTGTAACAGAATATATGCAGTCTGAATGCAGACCTTTTCACCAGCAACCACTGTGTTATTGTTTCTCTTCACATCTTGTCTATAGTATTTATTTTGGTGGGTGCTTATGTTCTGTGAAAGAACGCCCAGTTAACATCTCTTCTGAAATGCTAATTCACAGGATCTTCCAAAGATCTGCTTGTCTTTATAGGATATTTTAAAGAAGAATGCCAATTTAAGTTGGTTTTTACTGTCACTGAAAGAATAACTGCACTCACAGGTACTCAGGTACTTTGGCACCATAATTTGTTTGGATTATATGTTTTACTAAAATGGGGCGGAATCCCTCAGTGTTATGATTAAAAGGGAAATCATCTCTCGACAAAAACCAGCCCAAAACTCTTAGCTTAGAGGTTCTGTTCCATGACAGAGGAGAATGTGGAGTCTAATCACCTTATTGATTTAGATTCAAGTCTGACACTAGTGTCAGGGAAATAGAAATGAGAATTCTTAAGGAGGTGGACATCAGCAGCAGAGCCTTGGTTCCCTTCAGTGGAGGTAATCTCTATGTTAACCTTGTTTACTAAGTCAAAGGTTGTAATAAACATTTCACGTATTAGGAAGTATTTCTTTACCAAAAGGGTTGTCAAGCAGTAGAACAGGCTGTCCAGGGAAGTGCTTCAGTCACCACTACAGGAGGTATTTTAAAGACACGTAGATGTGGCACTTAATTATATGGTTTAGCAGTGGACTCGTTAGTGCTGGGTTAATGGTTGGAGTCAATTTTCATAGAGGTCTTTTCCAACCTAAATAATTCTATGATTCCATTTTTACAGTCCTTGGTATCTCTTTCCTTCAAGAAAGGAAAGAGATTTTTGAGTCCCTGTTTTGAGTCCCTGTTTTCTAGAACACAATTCCACCCCATTTTACAAGCATTTCTTACATTTCCTACCTTTTAGAAAGTCTGCAATCTTGTATTTTGGTGTACTGATCTAACATGATCTATTTTTTTTTCTTTGTTAGTATTCAGTACTAAATTGTATTCGCTGGACCAACTGAGATAAGTCAGTGTGCTTTGAGGACCACTACTATGGCAATCTCATTGTGTTACTTACGCATTTTTGTTAGTAATGAATTGCTACTTAGTTGTTAGTCATTGGTGTAAATCCATTATGCCCATTAAAGTTTGAAAAAGAATATTAAAGAATAAAAAAAAAAAAAAAGTTGAAGAATATTATGTCTGCTTCCCTAGGAAATCTGCTGTTTTTCTTCTTTTAAGTAGAAAGGAGTCAAAGCACTGAAAGGCTTCACCAATCATTTTTGGTTTCTGACCTTTTGGCCCTTTACAAACTTCTCTATGGTCGATTAACAGACACCTTCTTTTCCCCTTCCAGGTGTAGATAAAGCTTCCTTCTTAAAGACATCCACCTTTTTGTCAGCATCCTGGTATATTGTGCAGGGCAACAACAAAAATGCTCTCGCTTTGCAATTGGCCAAGTTCTCTCTCTCATATTTCTTTTCTTTGCAAGTCTGATGGCACAGATGAGAGGATTTCTGAATAGAAGATTTAGCTGGCCTTGTGTGGCCATTTTTAGAGGTTGCAGAGCTGTTAACTATTGAGGTAGGGGAGTGTGCATCATCAATTAACTGCACTCATCTGCTGAGGGGTGGCATATTAAATCAGAATTAAGTGTGATTTTTCAGCTTGTTCTTACTTTCAATCCTTTAATTTCCAATTTTGAAGTGATAGGTTAAATTTCTTACTCATGATAATGCAATTTAATGCCTGTATGTTTACATTCCTCAAAGTAGGAAAAGAATGTAGAACAGTGCACACTAATTATTTGAATTTAAGTTAATTTGGATGGTGAGAATCACTCTGAGAGCTTTCTTGGGCCTTCTTCCTCTGTGGACTTTCAGGTTAATTAATTCCTGTGAAGTCCTAGCCCTGAGATGATTTCGTTAGTAACACTTTTATTAGTATTATATTACTGGTATAAATATGTGATAAAATGAAATAAGTGAGATACTTCATTCTCTCATTTACTTAGTGTCTAGGCTGGCAAGTGACACGATTCTTTCTCTTTTTTTGTCGTGAGTTTCTTATGTAAAAAGAAAATGATACTGTAGTCAGATATGCAGCATTGTTTATGTTCTTTTACTGTAATGGCTATTTGGACAGCATTCTCAGTAACCACTCTGCATGCTTGTAAAGATTAGTGAGTAATACAGTTCATGGGAAATTTTATGAGCTGAAGTAGATAAGACTTTGAGATGTTTGTCTTCTGGATGTCTGCTTTAACCTCTAAAGTATACAGTGTACATCACAGCTTCATTGTTTTTCCCTTTTATTCTTATTGTACTTGGTTTTGTATGACAGAAAAGAACCTTTTCTTTTTCCTTGGATTTATCTTTTCCTTCCCCTGGCCGCCATCTCCATTCAGCACTGTCCACTTGACATTTTCCAGTATCTGTAATTGTGGAGGCAGTATTCTTGTTATGTTCCTATATTATTTATGCTCTTTTTACAGTCAAGAATATGTTGAAGTTTTGTTCACCATTTTCATTACTTAGTTATTCAATTGATAGGTAAAAATACTTCTTCAGAGGTGCATAACGTTTTTTTCTCTGTCTCTTCTTGATTCTGTTTGTTGTTTTGCACTTGTTTTTTCTACCTTAGTCTTCAGTATATGGTACTTTGGGAGGTTCTTTTTAGTCTTGGGTTTTTCCCTGTTACTTCTTCTAAGCCTTTTTTTTTTTTTCCTTACATATCTGTTGCACTAGTTTCTCTTTGTTTTTAAGAGAGAGTATTTGGCCTTCTTTGGAGACCCTTCTGGAACTCTGACAAGTGCTTCATCTTAACTTCCAGGGTTTAGATTGAGAGAGAGAGAGCAATAAAAGTGGAAGCAGAGACCTGAACTTACTGTTCATGAAAGCACCTCTCTGAAACTAGTGCTACGTAGCAAGTTCTGAATGTTTGCTCTATTACTTGTGAGCTTAATCCATGGTGGTTCAAAGTCCTTAACTTAAAATGTCTGTAGCTTTCTGTTGGTTTCCTCTAATAACTTGTGATGAGCAACAGTTTTTTTACTTCTTGCTGCACATATTTACTATAAATGGTAAACAAAGTAGTGGTAAATGCAGAGAGTAAATATGCAGAGAAATATTTATTTCAGTCAAACATCTGCATTTAGCAACTTGGAATTCAGAGAAACAGTGATGTGGCAATATTATTGTCTTGTCATCACAAATTCTGCTGGGAAGATTCCACATTAGATAATGTTATGTTAAACTGAATCCTCCTCCCTCTTGTTTTTCACTCAGGAATGTTTCGATATTGTGATTGTGGAAACATGAGTCAATTTTTTTTTTTTTTTACTAAGTTACTCATACTGTTTGAAGGAGCTACATAGCCTCTAGCTCAGGAAAATAAAAAAAAAATAGAAAAAGGAATTATCATTAGCTTCATAAAAAATTCCCAGACTCATAACAAAGTTTAAAGAACGTATAAATAAAGACAGACAAAAAGGTATAAAACTGAGCATGAAATTACTGTGTACTAAAGGTAGATTGTGTATGACTAATGTGTTAACCTTACATGTTATGTGCCAACTCATTTTTTAGGTAAAGAGACTAAAGTAAATCTTATATTTGTGGTATTCAGTTAAGCATTTTATAGCATTAGATAAGGATAATGTTTTCATTAAACTGAAGGAGAAGGGGATTTGTGTAAGAAATACAGGGTGGGAAAGGAAAAGAAAAATAATCAGCAGTATTAGAAGTCAAACTAGGAGGAAGATTAAGTACAGTTCTCCCAGTTTTAGAATCAGCCTTTTAAGTTATTTTAGTTAAAGACGTTCAGTTAAAGAAGTAGGAAAATGTTCGTGAGATGTAGAAGGCATCATTGATACACAGGAAGGTCAAGATAGGCAGGAAGACTTGGGTGATAGTGAGGACTGATATATTAGAAATGCAGTGAGACTAGACTTCCCAGTCTAAAATGTAAGATTAATAACATAAGCACTGGTAGTACTAACTCTGTTGTCACCTGAGGGTTATTCAGTCAGAAATCACGGAACAGAAGTGTTATGAAGTATTTGTGAGATAAACTGAGAACTAATGTGGTTGAATTAGTGGAGAGGCAAATGTGATTTTTAAGATGCGTTGAGCAATCTATTTCTGGTATAGATACATAAATATTGCTATTATGCAGAAAACTGTTAGCCTTTTATATGGTATATTGTCTACCATTCTTGGCTTTTGTATTTAAGAACAGGAGCAAGTATTGGGAAGGGCTGGAAGGATTATCAAGACCCTGGGTAGCCTTTTATACAGAAGAGTTCTGAAATACTTTAACTTGTTCCCTTTCAAAGCAAAGGCTGATAGGGAGTGGGAAAGCTCATCTTGGAGGGTAAACAACAAAAAAATAAATGAGCTATATAAGTTACAGGATAATATTCACACAAAACAAAATAACATATGTAAAAGTATAGCCAAGCTGAACATCAGGAGATTCCTAAGTATCAACTCAGCTTCTAGATCATCCTCCCAGCAGAAGCAAATAATCTCATTTGTTTTCTAATAGACCTTAACAGATAAAGAGGATTACATTATGCAGTTGCCTGCAACTCATGGATTTTGACTGCTTAATGCAGGATTTTCTTACATTCTTGCATTTGAAATAGAGAAGCTTTGAGGTTTCTATGTCTTAAAATGGGAAGCATCTTTGTTATGTTTTATGAGTATTTTTTAAAAAAAATGAACAGATGGTTTTGAATCTCTTTCTGTTAATATATTTCTATCATGTGGTTATTCTTTACAATTCTTACATAGTCAGTTAAACATTCTTTTGCATAGGGATTTTCTACAACTAGGTCAAAATTGGTTTAATAAATGACCATAGCAAATATTAAATAGAAAAAAAAAGTGGAATCATTCAGAATTAATTAAATTCATTTAAAGTTTTAAAGATTTGACTTATAAATTAACACGATCTTTTGAATGAAGAACAGTCTGGGCCAAGTATACATGATTTTTCTTTTTTTTAATTCTCATCTATGTAGCTGGGAGAAGGTCAGCATTCAAATAAGGGATGTCTGTGGCTCAAACTGATACACCATGTGTGCCCTGCTCACTTTACATTAAGAATGTCTTGCTCACTTTACATTAAGAATGTTTTTGGAGGATGTGAAAGTAATCTAGAAGAGAACAGACAGACTGATTCATCATCGAATCATAGAATCAGAGAATGGTTTGGGTTGGAAGATATCTCATTGATCATCTTGTTCCAACTCCCTGCCATGGGCAGGAACACCTTCCACTAGGTTGCTCCATCCAACCTAGCCTTGAACTTCCAGGGATGGGCATCCACAGCTTCTCTGGGCAACCTGTTCCAGTGCTTCACCAACCTCCCAGTAAAAAATTTCCCACTCATGTCCAGCCTCTTACCCACCAGCACCCCCAAGTCCTTCTCAGCAGAGCTGCTCTCAGTCTGTTCATCCCCCAGCCTGTGTTGATACTGGGGGTCACCTTGATCCAGGTGCAGCACTTTGCATTAGTTCTTGTTAAACATCATGAGATTCCCAAGGGCCCATTTCTTGAGCTTGTGCAGGTCTCCCTAGATGGCATCCTATCCCTCAGGTGTGACAGCCTCCCCACTCAGCTTGGTGTCATGTGCAAATTTGCTGAGGGAGCACTTGATCCCTTTGTCTATGTTAATACTGTAGATATTAAATAACACCAGTGCCAACACAGATCCCTGAGGGACACCACTTGTCACTGATGTCCATCAGGACTGAGACACTAACCGCTACATTCTGGATGCAACTGTCCAAGCACTTTCTTATCCATCTAACAGTCCATTAATGAAATCCAGCTCTTTCCAGTTTAGAGAGAGGGATGTTGTGGGGGACTGTGTTAAAGGTTCTACAGAAGTCCAGATAAATGACACATGTAACCTTTTCATTTGTCGCTCCATTGTAGAAAGCCTCCAGGTTGGTCAGGCAGGACTTGCCCTTAGTGAAGCCTTGCTGGCTGTCCCAAATGACCTCCCTGTCCTCCCTGTGCCTTAGCACAGCTTCTAGGAGGATCTGTTCCGTGCTCTTCCCAGGCACAGAGGTGAGGCTGACAGGTTGGTGTTCCCAGGGTCTTCCTTTCTACCCTTCTTTAAGATAGGTACAATGTTTCTGTTTACCAGTCACCTGGGACTTCATCTGACTGCCATTATTGTTCAAATATCATGGAGAGTGTCTTGACAACTAAATCCACTAAGTCCCCTCAGGACTCTGTGTTGCAGCCCATCAGGTTCCAGAGACTTGTTTATATTCAGGTTCCTCAAGTGGGCATGAACCTGACCTTTACTTACAGTAGGAGGGACTTTGGTGGTGTGGGAAGAGAGGTTGCCATTGAAGACTGGCAAAAAAAGTTTTTCAGTACCTCAACCTTTTCCTCATCTGTTGTTATGAGCATTGTTTTTCAGCAGGAAACACCTTCTTTGACCTTCCTTTTCTGGTTAACATACTTGTAGATGCCCTTCTTGTTATTCTTTACATCCCTTGTGAGGTTCAGTTCCAGCTTCACCATGGCCTTCCTCACCCCATCCCTACACAACTGTACTTCATCGCTGTACTCATCCCAGGTTACCTGTCCTTATTTCCATGCCTGTGAATTTGCTTCTTTCCCTTTAGTTTGACCAGCATTTCCTTACTCAGCCATGCTGGTCTCCTGTTTTCCTTGACCAATATCTTTCTCCTGGAAATTACTAGCTCTTGTGCTCTATGGAAGACTTCACTAAAGATCTGCCAGCTCTGTTCTGCTCTCTTGTCCCTGAGGGCAGTCTCCCAGGGGCCCCTACTGACTATCTCCTTGAGGAGTTGAAAGTTTGCTTTCCTAAGGTTCAGGAGCCTAATTTTACAATTCACCTGACCCATATCCCTCAGAAGGGCATGATCACTGTAGCCCAGGCTGCCTTCAGTGTTATGTCCCTGATTAGCTTGCTTGCATTGGTGACCAACAGACCCAGTATCACATCCTCTCTGGTAGACCTGTCTATTACCTGGCTCAGGAATCATAGAGTAGAATCATCAAGGTTGGTTGACTTTAAAGTCATTGAGTACAACTATCAGTGCAGCACTACCACTGCAACACCAACACCAATAAAGCACAACATACAGCACCAGATCCATTTGCCTCTTAAACAGCTCCAGGGGTTGTGACTCCACCACCTCTCTGGGCAACCTATTCCAAAGCCTGACCACCCTGATTGTGAAAATTTTTTTTTGCAGTATCCAATCTGAATGTCCCCTTGTCTCAGCTTAAAGCCATTTCCTCTTCTCAAGACTAGACAAACCCAGTTCCCTTGGCTGTTCCTCATAAGACACATTTTCTAGACCTTTCATGAGCCTTGTTGTGCTTCATTGGACATGCTCCAGCGCCTCGAAGTGAGGCACCCCAAACTGAATACAGTACTTGGGGTATGGCCTCACCAATGATGGGTACAGGAGGGTTCCCTTGTCCAGCTGGGTTCCCTTGTCCTATTCTTGATACAGGCCAAGATGCCATTGGCCTTCTTGGCCACCTGGACATACTGCTGGCTCGTATTCAGCCAGCCATCAACCAGCACCCCCAAGTCCCTTTCTGCTGAGCAGCTCCTTCCCCTAGCCTGTAGTGCTGCAAGGGGTTGTTGTGACCCAAACGCAGGACTTGGCACTTTGCCTTACTGAATCTCATGCAGTGGTCCTTAGCCCATTGATTGTCTGTCCAGGTCTCTCTGCAGAGCCTTCCTACCCTTGAGTAGATCAACACATGCACACAACTTAGTGTCACTGGCAAATTTACTGCACTCAATCCCTACATCCAGATCATCAGTTAAGAGGTTAAACAGGACCAGCCCCAAAACTGAGCCTTGGGGAACACTGCTCCAGCAACTGGCTGCCAACTGGATTTAGCTCCATTCGCCACAACTCTCTGGGCCCAGCCACCCAACCAGGTTTTAACCATTGAAGAGTCCACCCATCCAAGCTGCAAGCAGTCAGTTTTTCTAGGAGGATGGTGGGAGAAATAGTGTCAAAGGCTTTTCTGATGTCCAGGTAGACAACATCCACAGCCTTTCTCTCATCTATTAAGTGAGTCGCTTTGTCATAGAAGGAGATTAGTCTGGTCAAGAAGGGCTTTCCTTTTGTAAATCCATTTTGGCTGGGCTTGATCCTCTGGTTGTGTGCCATGCAGTGACACTCTGGATAATAACCTTGCCTGGAACCAAGGTCGGGCTGACAGGCCTGTTGTTCCCCAAATCATCCTTCTGACCCTTCTTGTAGATGGATGTTAGATTTGCTAATTTCCAGTCAGCTGGAACTTCATCAGTGCACCAGGACTGTTTTTAGATTNACATCCACAGCCTTTCTCTCATCTATTAAGTGAGTCGCTTTGTCATAGAAGGAGATTAGTCTGGTCAAGAAGGGCTTTCCTTTTGTAAATCCATTTTGGCTGGGCTTGATCCTCTGGTTGTGTGCCATGCAGTGACACTCTGGATAATAACCTTGCCTGGAACCAAGGTCGGGCTGACAGGCCTGTTGTTCCCCAAATCATCCTTCTGACCCTTCTTGTAGATGGATGTTAGATTTGCTAATTTCCAGTCAGCTGGAACTTCATCAGTGCACCAGGACTGTTTTTAGATTATTGAGAGTGGTTTGGCAAGTTCTTTCACCAGTTCTCTCATTACTCTGGGGTAGATCCCATCTGGGCCCATAGACTTGAGAGTGTTTAATTGGCATAACAGGTCACTAACCATCTCCTCCTGGCTTATGGGGACTTCACTCAGCTCCCCATCACCAACTTCCAGCGCTGGGACCTGGGTGTTCTGAGGACAGCTGATCTTGATATTAAAGACTGAGGCAAAGAAGACATTAAGTATCTCTGCCTTTTCCTCATCCCCTGTCACTACTCTCTGCATTTAACAAATGATGAAGATCCTCCTTTTGCTGCCGATGTGTTCATAGAAACTTTTGTTGTTGTCTTAAACTATAACAGCCAAATCAAGTTCTAGTTGGGCTTTGGCCCTTCTAATCTTCTCACTGCGTGACCTTGTGACATCCTTATAGTCCTCCCAAGTTACCTGACCCTCCTTCTAGAGATGATAGGTTCTCCTTTTCACTCTAAGTTCTCTATTTAACCAGGCTGGTTAAGAAGTTATCCTCCATGCATTCCAGGAATCTCCTGGATTCCCCACAGCTCACCATGCTACTTTCCCAGCAGATGTCAGGGTGGTTGAAATCCCCCAGCAGGATGAGAGCCTGCAAGTGCGATCCTTCCTGGAACTGGATCAACAAGGCTTCATCTATAGGTTCCGCTTGATCAGGCAGCCTAGCCTGTAGTAGACACAGTTCAAGAATAATGGGCTGTAGTTCTCAAAACGAGTACTTGGAAAAGAGAGCCTCTTTGTTCCCAGGTGTTGTTGTGGATCTGCTGAAAGAACCAGAAGGTTCACTGTGTGAAGACAAAAGTGACTATATTGGATGTTTCCTTCTTCAAAACATAGAACTCACATCTGTAAGAAATGCACGTGGCTAATGGACTGCTTCGGAAAATAGGACATAGCCAGGGAACAGCTGCACTAAGCAACTTGCTCCCCTAGAGAAATTTCAAATGTAACGGAGAAAAAGTTGTTCACAGCAAATGCTGTTTCCTACTCCCCTGCATGGTCTGTGGTTCTCTATCCCTTCACTCACAAAGCTCACAGCATTTTCCTGATTAAACAGTGCCAGCAGGGCTGCCAGCTTGATTGACTTCACATGGAAAAGGAGCCAGATAGAAAAAGTGCAGAGAATGACCCTTTCAGCACAGAGCTGGCATCTGAAAAATGACTTTCCTATACTGTTGTAGCTCATATTTTAGTGGCTTTTGTCACAGCTACTAAAATATGGTCCCAGTTCCTCTTCACTTTGCATTATGAAATGGGAATAGGGTAATAGTATAACACGTGTGTTGTGGGGAAGTCATTGGGTTTATTTGTTCTCTTTTACTTCATTGACCATTAGAATTTAGAGAAAATCACACTGACTTTTTAACATGAGGCTAAATCTAAATAAACTTCCTGGTTTTTGTGAGCTGCATCTTGCACTTGCTTTTTTCCCCCTTCTGAGAAGAAAGTAACAATATTTATCAAAAACATTTATGCCATAGAGGAATCCAGAGAAATGCAGGAAATGCAGTATGAACACATAACGTATGTACTAATACTTTATTTGTCTTTGTATGTGTGGATTTGATGGCCAAAAAGGAAGAGGCCCCAAGGGCTCCTTAGTATGCAATTAATATTTTGGCTGGAAAAGCAGCAGATTGTTTCAGTATGCTTACATGTTATGACATCATATTCCAGTAAAATTATAATGAACAGAATTTTTGTTTGTCTCTGTGGCAAACCAAAATGAGTTTTCTAATTGTCAACAGACCTTGGTGATTTATTTAATTATAGTGGCGCCCACTCACACCAACTTAGTTAAAGTCTGTCAGCATTTCTGTTATGAACCCCTATTTTTAGGGGTTTATAACTAGTTGTAAATATTTACTCATTGCTGAAACTTGACATTCAAGGTCACATTCATAGAGCAAATATCCTTTTTCAGATTGACTGTTCTAGTGGTATTAGCTAAAAGGTAGATTTCTGATGCTGTGAGTGTAGAGGGAATAAAGGGAACCTGCTTTCCAGACCTCTTATTTGAAGGATCTTTTTAAGAATCTCAAATGTCCAGAAGAGCCAGATGAAAATGAGCTTGTTTTCATAGGTTATATGTGACTGATTGTGTATTATCTGTTATCACACTTCGTTTTCTTCCAGTTGAATGTATCATTTCACATGCCCTTGTTTTGTGTTCTAGTATTACAATCTTCTGTCATTTGGCTGTGTTGGTCAGCTTATGTTCTGAGGAGTGTGCCAGTATCACCTGAAAAGCTCTTTTTTCTCCAGGGAAAATCCTAGCATTTGTAGCTACCATGTAGAATGCAGGGACATGCATATTTTTTAAATGAAGATAATTTAAAAAATTTTAGAGACCTAATGTGTCCATATGCGAGGCGTTACTGTTCGAAATCCTGACTGTTTCAGTTCTGTGGCTGAACAGAGTGACAGGGGACTGATGAGTGTAGACCTGATGTGTACATGTACTTGTGATGGAAAATAGTGTGCTGATATGTTATTGCATAATAATCAGCAAATTCTGTATAAGTATTCCAAATATTTCTAATGCTTTCAGCCCTTTCTAGTAACTCGTATGTAGTATACTGGGAAGGTTTGTTAATGACCAGTGGCAGATACATCATTTTACCTTTGCATGGGCTTGTTCCTTACATGAGTGTATATCTTCAGGATGCAGAATCATTCATTATTAAAACTCAGTTTAATTGTCACACTATACTTTCAGACTGTAATACTATCATTACTTTTGAGGCTTTTGTTAATACAGTCTCTGTACTCACCACTGAAAAGAGGAGGATGTTGTTTCCTTTGACATGCTCCTTGTTGTAGAGAAGTTAATATCCTCACAGATTTAGTTCATTTTCTGAGGATTTCAGGTGTTCCTTTGCACTTTCCTGGCAATGCTCATATTATCAGTGCTCTGTTGTGACTCTGCTTGAGGCCAAAGAGAGCAAGAAAAATTTAATCAAAACCATGTAAAAGCCTAATCATTCTGGCTATGCCAAAGAGCTGCATGAGGCTCCAGAGCCACAGGCTGAATATCATTTTTCCTTATTATCACATAAATAGCTCCCTAAACACTCTTTAAAAGAAAAGGTGGGGAGGCGAGAGGGAAAAAGAGAAGGCCTGTTGTGGGATTTGAGTTTATAAAGTGGATTAAGTTCATGTGCTTTCTTCCTTTGCATGCAGTGGAGAGAAAGGTAGGTCTAGGAACTCAACAGAAAGCAGGAACTTCTGATGGATATTGTATTTTCCCTAAATCTAGGTAGTTGCTAACAGCACTACCACATCTCTTTCTGTTTAAAGAGGATTGTGAAGTAATGAGGTGGGACATGCTATCAAGGTGCTACTGCTTTTGCATGATACAGCTTGTCTTGTGCTAAGCAGCAGCCAACACATGCAGCCATTTCCAGTTCGACATCTTCTGGGATGGTGGGAAGATTCCTGGGAGCTCTTTGAGGAACTGGAGGGTACCTGTTGCTGCAGAGAAAAGATAACTACAGGAGGCTGTGGCTTCTAAGCAGGCTCTAGCAGCTGCTAGTAAGCTCTGTCAGCTACTCCTGGTCAAAAGCTGCACTTCCTGTCATCTCTTGATTTGAGACAGTCAAGCACCCTCTCTGCAGGTACTGGGGAAAAGCACATGTAAGTGTAGGGCCTAGAGACTGCTCTCAGAGACAGCCGGCAGACGCAGCAGATTGCACAGCAGTGGCTGCAGAAGGGAGTCAGAAACTCTGCTGAGGATGGGGTGTGTGCTCAGCAGTGCTGGTGATGCACCACCTGGCACAGTTCCTAGCACCATCTGGAGCAGCTCTCCTGGTACATCAGAGACTTAGAGTCAGAGCTGGCTCCAGAGCTCTAGCTAGGCTGTAGAGATAGTGGTCACGTCTGCAGGAGGTGTGCGCTGTCAGAGGATTTCTGTTACCAAGTTAAGAAGATGCAGGAAGATGTCAGCAAACTGTACTAACATCAATAGAGCAAATGAGTAAGAGATCAACTGGATATTGTCTAAGACCCTGCAAGTACAAGAGCATGAATTCCCAGCCATACCAAAGGAGGAGCTGGGGGAGTCAGTGCTGATTAGGCTGGGATACTGGGAGAGAGTCCTGTGATGGCGAAGGCTGGAAGCTGGTAATTTTTGGCATTGGGAGGAAGACTTCTGCTTTCCTCGTCTGCAAATCTGCAACAATTTCACTGCTAAGTGTTTGAATTCCATTAGACATGTAGGAAGTTTGTAATAGTTTTCCAGAAAGCGTGGTCCAACACTATAACAGGTTGTCCAGAGATGTTGTGGAATCTTCATCCTTGAAGACCTCCACGATACCTTGGACAATGCCTGAACAAGACAGTGTAACTTCAGATCTTGACCGTATTCTGAGTGCTGCGTTAGACCACATAACCTCCAGAAGCCTTTCCAGCAGGAGGTATTATATAATTTAATGAAATTATTACATAAGCAAAAGCATTTCCAGGCCTTAATAATTCTCTTATAAGTGTGCTAAACTGTAAACAAGAAAGCAAAGTAAATACCCACTTTTTGCATATTGTAAAGGCAACTTAGCTCACTCCTCCAAGGCCCTATAGCCAGAGGCATGTTGCAGCCAGTGTTATGTTTGGCTCATTCCATATAAATGTATTTATAGAATTAGGCACAAAGTTCAGGGACATTGAGACCAGAATATTTATTCACACTTGCTTGGGTTTGAAGTGTGCTGCTCTCTGGTAAACTTTTTATTTTGTTTTACAGTTGAAACAACTGGTTTACAATTATTAATGAAAATTCAGAATGTCTTAATACAAAAAAGTTGCCATCCATGTCAACAGATGAAAGTGGAGAGAGCACACTTTAAAAAGGATCCTTTAAGAGGAATAAGAAAAATGTAGTACTTTGTTTGAATGAATCTAGTACTTTGAGTAAATCTAGTTTTGTTGTGATGGACCTTGCTTTTATCCATGCTTTTGGAATCCTTGAATCCTGGGCCTTTTTACATTGCTGTAAAATACAGACAAAAAAAAAGTGAGGATCCATTTCTGCTAGGTATATTCTCTGTCATCTGACTTTTGTTGACCTTTACAGCTGTGCTATGATGACAGGTTTTGTATGAGCAACCTCACAATCCATTTTCCTCTGTGCCACTTGTCTGTGGGACAGGAGTTGTCTCCCAGGCAGGGCTTCCACTGGAGTTTTTGATTCTCCTTAGGTTTCATCTTCTCAAGACTCAAACCAAGAGGAGAGCAGAGCTGGGCTGTTGGGCTGTTAAATAGTAGGGCTCATTGCAGAGCTCCACTAATGTAGGTGAAGAGCTGGCTTGCACATAGGAGCTGCTGTCAGAGTTACCAACTGCCTTGCTGAGGAGCAGCCCATGCATTTGAGTGCTGGGTCTTATTCTGGGAGAAAAGATAATGTTTTATCCCCAAATACTACTCTATTTTACATAAAAGGGATGGGTAAATTCCTAACTTGTATTGCTGTTTTCTTTTCATGACTTCCTTCCAGGTATCACTGCCCAGTGCCTAAAATTTTCTATGTCCAGTTAACTGTTGGCAACAGTGAGTTTTTTGGTGAAGGAAAGACTCGTCAAGCTGCTAGACATAATGCTGCAATGAAGGCCCTTCAAGCTCTTCAGAATGAGCCTATTCCAGAAAAATTACCTCAGGTTTGTGCCTCAGGAAACTTTTTTTTTAAATAACTTGCTTTCCCCTTGCTATGTCTTTAAATGGTATATATTGCTGCATAAAAATTAAAGTGTTGTGTCATATTTTTAAAAATGTTGAACAGAACAATTATTCTCAGAATAATCTTTCTCAATTGAAAGGAAAATATAATAACATTTCCTAGTCAAAGAAGCCAAGTATACTTGCAAGACCTCTAGGAGCAGTTGAAGACCACTGTAGGATATTGTAGGTTCTCAATAGCAGGTGTGTGTTGGTAGGAGACTAAGTTGTATCCTCAGTCAAGTAAAAGTGTGGCTTGGTTATGCTGAGGTTAAGGGGCACTAGTTGCAGGTTAGTCATGAAAAACATCTCTGTCACTTCATGGGTTAGAGCTGTAGGTGCCTGGAGAAGGCTGGAGGTAACACTTTGCTGAGATCATGATGGAGGGAGTACAAAGTGTTGCACTGTGTGGAGCTGAGTGTAGCTCTCCAGAGAACTGGAGGCTGGTTGAAATAGAGTTTAAGGGCTTCTTGGTGCCAAGGTTCAGGCTCATCCCTGCTGCTGGCCACGGGAAGTGCACACAGGGCTGCTACAACCTGGTGGGATGTGCTCTCATCATGGGACATGGTCCATCTTAGTAAAGCTGTATTTCCGTCAGCAAAACCGACCAGCTTGGTTATCTGTGGAAGATGATTGATTCATCACTCCTCAAACATCAGGCATGGATCAGAGCCAGTACACATCATATTCTGGCTGGCCTCAATTACATTGTGAGGTTGAGCTTCTTTCTTCCCCAGTCACTGACACTGTGCTCCTGAGGGAGCAAGGACAGACCTACTGGTACCCATCTAGGAATCCCATTAGTAACTCAGTGAGCTTGACTGGAATGGGATCCATAGAATATAGCAGAGTAGTTACTTACATATAAGGGAATTGGATCCATAGAATATAGCAGAGTAGTTACTTACATAGGTCTGTCTTTTGGCCTTCGTGGCCGTCCTTAATGCAGCCTTCTGTATATTTTTCTTCCATTTCAAGCTATCCTTTTTTGCTTTTATTAGAAAAAATTTTGTTAAGGAGAAAATCTTTTATCCATGTTAAAACCACTGAGAAGGAGTATTGCCATCTTAATACTTGATTGCACAAATGTGTAGAAGAGCATAAGGTGAGCAGAAGCAAGAAGCAATCAGCCAACAGGGCAGGGCTGCTGGTGAATGTGAACCTGCTTTCACAAAAGAGCTATTGTGTGTCTGCCAAAGCACCTCTGCAGTCTCATAGATGTGAGGCTAAGAAAGGCCTTACAATTAAAGTGTCAGTTGTGGGAATGAGGATCAAATTTAGATCCAATGTGTCTGAGACACTCCTGAACATATTTTATCTTCCTTAGGGAAGTCATATGACTGAGGCTTGAAACCTTATTGCTCAGTACTAAGGTCTAAGCCTTGATCCTCCCTTTTCTCCACTCAGTTAGGTTCTCTACTATGTTTGGTGAAAAAATCTGCAGGGAGTTAAATTGTAAGGGCAGAAAGGACAAGGAGGGATTTTCTGTACAGATGTGTTTGTATTAATCATGAAATTTTAAACTGTAATTTCTAGTTTAGACTATACATATCTGGTTAAACTAGAATACAGCTAGAAAACTTAAACGTTCTTGACTTGAAGGCTTGCTGACAGTCCAGTGGGCATTTTATTATTTTATGTAAATTCTGCTAGTGTTTGATTATTCTCCATTTCAAAGATAACTTGTGAGGTATTTCTTTTAGAATTCACTTAGCTTCATTTTCTATTTAATTGGTATTTTCTTATCTTTGCTAAATGTAACCAACAGATCAAAAATCTCTCCCACATTTATGTTTACAGATTATTCCTAAGTATTTTTGAATCTTTTAATAGAACTGGTTGTTTTCATAGTATCTCAGTGTAAAGTTGTTTTTTCTAATCAGTAGTTCATTCTTTTGACTTTTCTTGGTCAGCTTTTTAGATTATCATTGTCCTTTATAAAGCACAAACTTAATTGAATACAATACCAAGGAATATTCTCACTAAGATTTTTTACACAATAGTAGTACCCCATTCCTTATATCCCCAATTTTTTTTTTTTACTTTTAAATATCGTCCTTTTAACTCTGCTGGTCTTTCTCAGTGAACCTAATTAATGCTTTGCTTGTCCTGTAAGTAATGACCTACATTCTTGATTTCAGTGGTGTTTTACATTCCATTATATGAAATGAGCTAGATGTACTATGTAATTTCATTGTAACTACCCTTGTTATGGTTTTGCACAGCACCCTTTTTTGTCTGGATGTTCTGTAAACTTTGTAATTTTTTTGTTTTGTATTTAGCTCCAGATCGATATCAGGCATGTAAATGGCTTTTTTCAGACTCAAAATTTTGCAACAATTTCATGATACAAAAAGTGTTCCACATCTGCATGCTGTAGCTGAGTGCCAGATTTTTGGCCTCATGTCATCTTAAAGATTAATATATTAAGAGTTTAAAAAATGGCAGATAAAAGACTGATCAATTTCATTTTAATGTGAAGAACCTAATGCTTTTTAATGTTTTATAGCTGTGGTATCTGGATTTTGTAGCTATGCTGGTGGCTGAAGATTTAGATCAGACTTTGTTATGTAAGATGGGAGCTCTGCAGGAATCCACCTAATTCAGCCCAAGTGTCTTTGATATTTACCTCCACTAATAAAAAATTAGGAGCCTGGCCAAGGTTACATGGTTGTTGAGAGACCCCAGTTTGAAGTATTTCAGAGCTTCACAGTTTGAAAGTAGCTGGAAGTGAAGCCTGTGAGAACTAAGGAAATGTGGCCTGGGGGACAAACAGCAAAGGCAATAGTTGCAAAAAGCAATAACTCTGACTGATCCCTATGCTGACAGTCATCTGAGAAAATTTAGATTTACCTGAAGAGTAAAGCAAAGCTGAATTTTAGGCAGAATAATGTTTCATGTGCCTTTTGTTTTTTTATCTCTTTGCCTCTCTGTTTGTTATGTTCCTATGGATAAATAAATAATGTGCTGTGTTGAGCAAGCTGTTCTCTGTCACTACATTTTCACACTGGTCATAACTCCCAGAGCGAAGTTGATGGAGGGGCCATTAACCAGCTGGACCTGCTGAGCACACCTGTAACCTGGTGACCCAGTCAAAGTGTGGGGGTGATTGACTGAATTTCTTCTGAGAGAAGTAGAGTCTTCTGTACTATCCAAGAAGTACAGATTTCTTCCTTGCTTAGAAGGGGTACCCACAGAGAGACTGAGAAACAGGTCAAAGGATCTGTTTGATCCTCATGTTTGGCACAACAAGTGTGTACTCAGACAATTGTTATCCATGTCATTAATAAGACTAACATCTATGGACATTATTTTGCCATCTATAATTCATTTATAAATGACTGTGTGTGTTCCTTTGTTATGAAGCATAAGTGCAATATATATGGCTTCAGTCAGCAGGTGTCTGATAATGGGCTGCTGAGATGGGTGTACAAATGCTGATTTACAGGCTGACGAGAATTCAAAAGTCTTTGAGAAACTGGGGGAAGAAGGATATTATGTTTTGTTGATCTTTTAAGAATTGTAGTATGATTATGTATGCATCATTTTCAGAATGGAGAAGCAGGAAAAGAATCAGAAGAAGATAAAGATGCAAACAAATCTGAGATCAGCGTAGTGTTTGAAATTGCTTTGAAACGCAATATACCTGTCAGTTTTGAGGTATGTGTTAACATTTTTATCTGTGTTATGTATTTATCTTGCAAAGAAAGTATTAAAAAAAAGGTACCACTAAAACTCAACACAGTTAATATTCATATATGATAAATATGACTTTCATATTCAAGGAAATTTTTAAAAAATCATCGGTGTATCAGAGTCTAAGACAATGACTTTTTACTGTTAAAAAAATAGATGCTCTTCCAGAACTTTTAGAGATCTAATTTTTGGTTACAAACAGTTGGATGGCAGAAAGACAGTTGAACCATCTTCTGTGTAGGGCTGTGGGAGTAGAATCCACAGCCACACTCAATCTGAGTTGAAATAATCTTCAAAAGAGTTAGCCAAAGTCTTTGATTTAACTGTAGGCATTCATATGCTAGAAAAGTTCCCATTGAAACATTTTGCTTCCAGTATGCTGTTTTCTGAAAGTCATGAGTTATCTTCCACTCTGATTCTGTTTCACTTACCTATTTCTACTTAAGCTTTCACGGGTTTTTTTGTTTGTTTTATATGATTTTATCTATGAACCCGCTTCTGACACCTTTGTTTACCTGAAGTAATAAAGAGCGTTTGGAATAGCTCCAATGCTATCAGTGAAGTAACTATGGGAGAATGAGTGATACTAACAGGAATTTTTTTCCGATGAGAAAGTTCTTGCAAAACCTTGTTGTAAAAATGTAACGTTATGGTAGGAAGCACCAGATTTTCAAGCTGTTTCTTTTTCTTCTTTTTTTTTTTTAATGCAGAAAATTCTAATGTAAGTGGCCTTTTATTATTTCATTTTTCTGCATTTTGTTTTATATTGAAACTGAGTGCATGAAAGACGTGGATAGTGCATATACTGGTGATGGTTATTTTCTCCAGCGCTTTTTCCTTTTCAGGTATAGGCATGTATTTGCATGTGAAAAGAATCAATATCCCTAAGCTGTGGCATGCCTTACAGTGTGCTGTATGCAGTTTACTGACATGTTGGGCCCATGTCCCTGAATTGGCCAACGTCAAATAAACTATATTGACCTTCTTAGAAATCTGAGAAGTTGACGCTGTCGGAGCTGCCCAGTGGCTCACAGCGTCAGGTCTGTGGCCGTCCTGGGACCTTGATAGTGTAAATCCCAATAGGGGAGGCAAAGCTCACGAGCTGATGGTCTGCTTGAGCAGGTAGAGACAAGAGGCAAGGAGGGGACTCAGGTATGATATCCAAGGCACTTTATCGTCCTCAGGGGCACCAAGGACCGAAGGCCCAGAACTAGGGGTGACACAAGGTTTTAAAAGGGGGGTGGAGCAAGGGGTAGGAACAATCTCAGGGCCAATGGGAGAAAAGAAAGGGAGGGGACATAGGCAGGGTTACCTGCACCAGACTAATGAGGGAATGTAAGGGGAGAGGCAAAATTCGAAGGGACCAATGGGGCACCAAGGGGAGAAGAACTTTCAGGAAGAGGAGGGGGGAAAGGGATGATGCGCACATAGGATTGACAACAGGGGCAGGGTATACATAACTCTGCAAGGGGAGTGGAAACTACAAAATGATTGACAACTGGGGTAAACCAAGTACAACAAAGCTGACCAAAATACAGGGGAAAAGAGGACACCGCAACAAGAAATCTCTCAAGAGGTAGGTAAGAAAGACAAAGAATATTGTTTATGACTAAGGGATCCCTCGGTATAACAAAGGCATATATGCTTCATATATGTGGTCTATGTGATATGGACTAATTAGAATGTTAAGAGAATGTAAAATCTAGAGGATAAAACTGGGGTGTCTGGGGGCATTGGCATATCAGTTTGCCACTATGTGCCGATGACCTAGCTCTTAGCTAAGATCAGACATAATGGGAGCACATGCTTGTGTTTCAGAAAGGAAGCTCATAATTAATGTTTCAGTTTTCAAACATTGTTTTCTACCTTAAAAATTTAAAAATATTTGTCATAGTTCCATACAAATGAATGCACTAAAATGTAAGGACATGTATGGTCACTTGTCACAGAGGAGCTTGGAAGTTGTAAAGAAAAGAGGGATAGTGCTTTGAATGTCTTTTTCAGTCCTGTTTGAGCTTATTTAAGGGAAAGCATTTGGTAAGGAGAGAGTGAAGGCAGAGATACTTTATACAGTAAAACTTCAACGTGTCACTTTCCAAAGGATGTTAGCAACATTGAAAAAAGACAGTTTCTGGCTCTCCGGACAGGTTTTGTGTTATTTCCTGCCTTTAAGTCTAAGTATAGGTGACATTCTCAAATAGAGTTTTGATTGAACATGGTTCTGGCTTACTTTTCAATAAAACTGCTAAGCAATTATGGATAATCCCCAGGATCTGATGTTTCTAATAGGATTTTATTTACTAATGGTCTTGTGTTATTCCAGGCAGGCATCAAAGCTTTTCCTAGCTTTTATTTTGTGTGTGGTAGCTATAAAATGATCTGCCCTTTCTTCATCTGACAAAGGTTTAGCCAAAGTTCCAACAGTGCTGGGTTATGCAACAAACTAATGATCATAAATATATGTAAAGTTCTATGTAAACATGTTCTTAGAGTTTCAAAAGGGGTGAACAGTCCTATTTTGTATAATGAGGCTAGTTTTAATTGTCTAGG
The DNA here is from genome assembly GCA_013398015.1 of Oreocharis arfaki. Classification (NCBI taxonomy): domain Eukaryota; kingdom Metazoa; phylum Chordata; class Aves; order Passeriformes; family Paramythiidae; genus Oreocharis; species Oreocharis arfaki. The sequence continues at coordinate 182,870 of VZRR01010575.1, read as the reverse complement.
AGCTTTAGGATGAGTTTTAAGGACTTTCTATCTATTAAGTTGTTAAATAAAAACATTCTGTTCTAACAAAGAACAGGCTTTATTCTGTACTTGTCACTCGTGCATTCTTAGCTAACCTTGATTCATCAACTTTTAAGTCAAAGTGCAACTGCTCTAAGGCATTTGTGGGGTTCCCAATGAACAGTTTTTAAGGAGGAATACAAAAGTGATTGCTGTAGGAATTATTAGAGTACCTGTAGAATGGTCATTTCACTTCTTATTCCTGCCTTGACAGTAGGCTAAAATCTTACTTTCTTGATATTTTTTTTCAATATGTATGTTTTTTTTCCTTATTTGTCAGTAAGGAATAGATGAGCCTAGAAGCCATAACTGAGGTCAACAGTTTCAGATATTAGAACACATTGGGGTGTTTCAGGTTGTCGTTTTATTTTCAATATGTTTCTTTGGATTGCAGTGTTATTTTGTTAGAATAGCGAATATAATAACATGTTTTCTTCATTCTCAGTATCAGGAGGGAAGGCATAGAGTGCCTGAACAGGTGAATTTTCTGCCTCTCCATCCCTGTCCAGCGTTCTGCTGGCAAGTGTTCTCTTGTCCCAGTCTTATCAGAGTAAGACAGAGATTCTGCATTTTGTACCAGGGACAAACCAAATTGCTGACTCTGGGAGAGTAGTTCTCAGCAGGAAGTTTCACACTTATCTGGCTTCTGCTGTCCTGGGGATTAAGGCTTTGGATGATTGACTACTGAGTAGCTCTCAGTTGGGTTTTGCAGAACAGTCATCCTTCGCACTGCAGTTTTACACTTCGACATTCAGACTCTTCCTTTTTTTTTTTTTTTTTTGTAACTGGGAAAATCTGGTGTATCTGCCTGTACAAACTCCTGGAAATAAATTGATATTTTAAAATTTTATAAATAATTGTGTATTCATAGATGTAGGTAACACGGGGTTTTTGATCTGATTTTTGTCTCCTCTAGTTTTTGGGGTTTTTTTTAATGTCTATTTAATCTTGTCATAATCTTTTGAATTTTCTACCTGGCATCTCATTAATAATTAAATCAGTGTTACTCTGTAATCATACTGCTGTTTTTCATTTGTCAGCATGATTCATTAAGTTGAGCCAAATTCATTCTTGATGTAACTTGACCTTAAATGTGTTTTGGCCCCATGTGTTTTCTCTTGCTGTAATTATTCTTTAAATCCATGGAACAGAAAAAGAAAAGTGTATTGAACTGTCACCCTTAATCAAATTCTCAGCTTTAAATTAGCCATGATTAGGTCCACAGGTCGTGTCTTTCAACTGAGGAAATAGTTTAATATCCTAATGTGTATAGTGTTCTTAGATAGCAAAGGTTGAATTTCTTTTTAGTGTTTTCTGTCCCAAGGCTCATAGCACAACTGTTTGAAATCACATGGAGTAAAAAGATCTAACATCTGAGGTTAACCAAAAATGTTGTTAGGTAAATATTTTTTTGCTTAATTACCAAATTTGGATGTTTTGCTTGATCCAGATCCCATCTGAATCCTATGGGGTTCATTCCGTTGACAACACAGGCTTTTTTCCATTTACACACTAACAAAGATACAGTTTTTAATGTTTTCCAGTCAATTATTTACCTTGTGTCACATACTTAAAATTTAAAAGATGAAAAACACACCAGAATGCATTAGTTTTATATTAAGAAATATGTTTTTGTGCATATGAAAATATAATCTGGTTTGGTCTTAACATTCTTTCTCTCATATATATGTATATTTCTGTGCATTGATATAAATATGAGAAAACTTACATAAAACTAATATCTTAGGAACTCAGCAATTATATTTCTTAACCAAGTTATTTTGTCCTTTTTCATCTGGTCGGTATAGACATTCTTGTGTATTTTATTGATTTATTATATTTCATGTGAAGACAAACACCTGTATAATAGTATTAGTAGAACCACAGAAAGATTAAGGACCTCAGGTTAATTTAGCTATGTTTTACAGCAAGCATGTTGTAATACTTGGGTAGCAAAGTACAGGGATGGTTTGAGATACTGTAAAATAGAGTGGGAAATGCTGCAGTGTGATGAAGGTGTTCAGCACAGATACGAAGCCCAGCTGTGTGTGAGAGCAGGAGATCCTGGCCGTGGGCTCATCCCAGCTCTGGTGCAGGCAGAGCAGCATCCTGGGGCTCAGCGTGGCTCAGTGCATTGAAAGCACTGCTGCCTTCTCCTTTCGTCAAGCATTAGTGGGCAACTTTCAAATGAGGCAATGTTTGAAACACTTCTGAAATGAATGCCTGGGATCTTAAAGTGGGAGCACTCCTGGACTACAACAGAAAAATCCCATGCTGGCATAGATGTCATCTTATTCTGGGAAAATGGGACAAAGCTGTCTGTTAATTTTAATTTTGTGTCTTTTTATTGATATATGCTGTGGTAATTGTGTTTGCTGGGTGAAGTTGCCACTAAAGAGAACTTGAAAAAGAAATACAAGCCTAAGGAGACCTCATTACAGTGCAATAGCAAAACCAAATAATGCAAGGGACATGACCTTGATAAAAAGAACTTTAATACAAAACATATTGTAATAATATTAAGATTGAACATTTGAGCACATTAAAACTATAGTTATTATACCAAGAAGGCCCTTGTACCTTTACCTCAGTTCCCTTGCACTCAGACATTACTCTTCTTCAACAAATGGTTTGATATAATTCCATCAAATGAAAAAAAATTGGTATTTATATTGATTTTGAAGATATTATAAAGAGATGCCTGTCAGATACTCTAGTGTCTCCTTATACATATTACATACAACAAAGATTAAATTAGGTAGCTGCTTCCGCCCATCAAACAAAATAACTGAACCTTTTCCCAAATGAGGTCTCTTAATTCCTGATAGACATTGTCCAGACCGGTAAATGGTGCATATATGAAGAGATGGCTATTTTAGCACTTGCAGTGCTGTGATTTATGGGTGAATGCATCCTAGCACCAGCCTTCTAAAAGGAGATGTGTGTGTGTGCATGTGTGTGTGAAAATGAAGACAGAAAAAGAGCTAAAGGAAGGTACAGCATTCCCATATTATTGTAACGTCTTGTAGTGGAGAGGTACTTCAAATGGGTTTTCTTATTGTCATGCTAAATATGTTTGGAAGGGAATGAATAAATGAATTCTTTTCAGAAATGATTGGCTTCTGTGTGAGTTATGGTGGCTCTTCTGGTAATTCTTTTCAGTACTGTTGGGAGGGGCAGCTGAGAGTCATGGAGGCAAGAGTGTGTCAGCCTTTCAAATGTATGGGATATTGCTCCGAGCTGTGTACTCTGGCAAGGCAAGAGTTGAGAGCAGGCATCCTGCCTGCACCTATTGAGACTGAAGTTTGGGGCTATGAACATCCAATGGTTTAATGATAATAGAAAAAATATTGCAAACAGGTTGAGGTAATGCCAAATAAATACAGTTTTGAATATGTTTTGTATAAAGAAATAGTCAAAGCCTGGTAAATCTTCATGGATTTAATTTTTTTTGTATGTGAAGCACCTTGCAAAGAAAAAACCCATCAGCCTTGGTTTAAAAACCCCTAATTGTTCTAAATTGCGTTATTCTATAAATCTTTTTAAAATGTAGGTCTACTCTTACTTTCTGTGAAACACTGAATACGGTGGTTAGATTTGCTTTATCTAACTAGTCTTAATTTTCTGTCCTCGAACCTCATACTGTCATTAATACTTGTCCAAGTTCTATGAAAACCCATCTAATGCCTTCAGTTAGCAGGAAAACTGGACTGGTAATAAGTCCATTGCAGAGATAACAAACATTATCTTCTTGTTGGGTGCTTTGACTCATTGTTATTTTCTCTTAAAAGGTGATTAAAGAAAGTGGACCTCCTCACATGAAGAGCTTTGTTACACGAGTTACAGTAGGAGAATTCACTGCAGAAGGAGAAGGCAACAGTAAGAAACTCTCAAAGAAACGTGCTGCAATGGCTGTCCTACAAGAACTTAGGAAACTTCCTCCTCTTCCTGTGATTGAAAAACCAAAACTTTACTTTAAAAAGCGTCCAAAAACAATATTGAAGGTATGTGTGCACCTTTGTCACAATTAAGAATGTTTGCTCAGAAGTAACAGTCAGATTTAAAATCAATAAAGGGTTATTTGTCATTTTCTGTCAATATTGTTGGAGTTGCTTGTTACTGTCAATATTGTTCCTTGTTTGCCTGTGCTAATATGCCTGGGCTTTTTTTAAATCCTGAGAATTCTGTGGGATTCTCAAACAGAACGGCTTGTAAGTAGCTCACATCGCTGAAGTCTTCAAGGGTTTGGTTCAAGTCTAGCAGAGGATCAAGCCCTTCAAGCAGCTCTGTACAGCCATGTGAAGTTTAAGCAGCGTCTCCTCAGAGAGGCCCTTTTAGCATGTCTGGTGGTTCTCTCCCTGGGCCCTCTCCCCTGCCCAGTTTGAAGAGGGAGAGAGATACATGAAATAGTAAATAAATGGGGTACTACTTTAGGGCTTCAGTACTTTACTGAAAGTATGACCATTCGAAATCTGTGTACTCAGGATACAAAGTGCAGCATTCTGAAAGAGCAGCCACAAGAAAAACCCTTTAAAATAAGCAAATACTTTGGAGAGTGCAAAACTGGATTTGGAAAATGTACAAAGGACTTATTTGTCACCTTCCTCTTTTCATTTGCCTCCAATACAGAATAAATGATTTTTCAGGAAAACCTGGATTAATTAGATACCTGTCTCCTACTAAAATTCTGGGGCTCTCATTCTCAGAAACTTCTAGGAAAATATGGGCAGGAAACTTATTTAATGGAAAACCATCAGCATTAATGCAGTTTTAAAGCTGGAGGATTGGAAAAGGCTTTTGGCTTTGGCTTTCACATCTTGGAAAGTTTTTCTCAAGAAAGACGCTAAGAGTATAATAATGAAAAAATCTCTTATATTACCATATACCGTTTGCCATTATGAACTTAAATTTAATTATACACAGTTGGCCTTGTTAGAAAGAGACATTAATTGTCAAAATAAGCTTGGTATGTAGATGGTTTTTATTTTTTGAATATCCAAACTTCTGAAATGCTTTCAATGTGCCCATTTCTTTCAATTTAACTTGTATGTGTTTTAAGCATCAGAAAAAGTGGCAACAATAACTTCTTTTTATTTGTATATATATTTATGAGGCTGTATCTTATGGCCTGCTCTTTGTTTAGCCCGCTCTGCATTTTGTCTCTGCCTGGCTTCTTGCCCACACAGCTGCCCTTGTGTATGACATTGTCTTAGCTCTTTCACCTACATCTTCTCTTAACTGCTTCAGCACTTACACTATGTAGGATTTGCTGCACAGCTTTCTAAATATAATATCCCTCTCTGGTCTTTGCCTTCAGTTGGTGATCATTTCTTCAGGTTCCTGAACATTTGCTTGTTATTTGAGAAGCTCAAGCAAGCATGAGTGCTCATCTTCTCTTAGCCTGCAAATGGTTCCATAAAAGAGAAATAGCTTGATAACATAAAAACAATTCTACGTTCAAACATTACATTTGCAAGTACATTTTTTGTGTTATGGTATATAAATCAGTTTAGTATGACTTCAGATAAATTTTGGGGGTCCTAATTTCTTCTTAAAATCTACAAACAAATATTTTCATAGCTATGTGCTTTGAGAGAGCATTTGCCGTGTGTGCAATAATTCATTAAAAGAATTTCCGAGCTAGAGAGTTTTCAAGGACTATAGTTTTTCCCTTGTCTGTGTAATCTTGGACAGACCACTTTGACAGTCCTTTTGTTTCCCTGGCATGAGGTCAATTTCCCTACCAACTATACTTTTTGACATGTTACTGTGATGATTATTGCCTGTTAAGCATTTGAAATACTTTATGGGTAGTTCACAATAAGCAACAGTTCTAGCCATTCACTTCATAGAAGTATTTTGAGGGTAAATTCATATGATACGGAGAGTAAACCCTCTGCACCTTTAGTTGTAAGTTGCATTGTAGGATGGAAGGCCTAGAGTGCTGAGAAGGAAAGCAGGAAGGCAGAAAGAGGAAGCTTCCTTATGTATGGCAAATGGTTTTTGTCCCTGTGTAAATCCCACCTCTTCTCAGTGTATTGCATGTTCCAGCATTGTAGGAACCTATTTTAAAGGGTTAGGGGGAAGGGTCCTAGAAACAGGGCAATAAGATATAATTGACTGATGAACCTGCTGATTTTCATCCATCCTTATGAGGACCTCCATAGATAGGACAGGATTTTCATGGCTTGCAGATGCAAGGTATGCACACTCCCTGCAACAATGGCAGACAATTCCTTTCCATAGCTTTGAGCCTGAGGATTCTTATCTTTTGTCTCATGATCAGAAAATGGAAAGTAAGTTACTTCTCATTCTCTCAAAGGGAGTGTTACAAAAGAGAGAATCCTAGTAAATGTTTGATTGAAGCAGTGTAGTAGTTATAGGGATATATGCTGAAATAATGGTTCTTTCCTTTAAACCTGGTTTAGACTGGACCAGAATATGGTCAAGGAATGAATCCTATCAGTCGTTTGGCTCAGATCCAACAGGCCAAAAAGGAGAAGGAGCCAGAGTATGTTCTTCTTTCAGAGAGAGGAATGCCTCGCCGTCGGGAATTTGTTATGCAGGTATCATTTGCTGTCACGTTAGAGATAATGGCCTTGCTGTGTTTAAACTCAAGCAGAATGGGGCATAATATGATGTGGATCTTCCTCTGTTTAGCTTTTTGCCTTGCTGTCAGGTATACAGGAATAGTATGAAATACAGTATCAGAAAGCCTGTCTAAACTTTCTTCTTTCTCTTAGTGAAACAATTGTCAATTTTGTTATGTGCCCTCTAGATGATTTTCATGTAGTGGTTTTGCATTTTTTTGTACTCTTGTTTTTATTTCACCTGATCATTACTGTCTTTATCCCTGATGGTTCATGATTTATTTACTTTTACTTGTCTTTTTGAAAAAAAAACCCCATTGGTCTGATGTTGATCAGAGGACTGCAATAATACCTAGTATTCTGAAATACAGGTATTAATATCTCCATATTATCAAGCATTTTGACTTTAAAAAATAGAGCTGTAAATTTTTTCAGATTTCCAGTTTCTTTGTGACTTTTTTTATCTCTGAAATACAACAAAAAAAGCCAACCACATGTTTTAGACTGTCTTCTGCCTGGACCCAATACTGAAACAGTAGATAATTAATGTTCCTTTCATATTTAAATTAAGAACATGTACAAAGATTTTATATAACTGTGATATTTTGTTAGATAGCACAACAGCAGGTTGAGAAAGATTAGGATCAGGAAAGGATTCTGTATTCTTGTGTTTTCACTCAAGGGTAATTTTGTGCCGGAACAACTCGAAACAGCATACCTCAGCATGTTTTGACTTGTTGTCTACAAACCACACCAAAATGTCCCTTCTGATCACAAGCAAAATTTATGATGTTCCAGAACCTCCTTCTCCAGAAAATTAGTTGTGTTTTTACTTAATTCTCTAAGTTCCTCCTTCATGTCTATGAAGATAAGCTAGTAATCTTAATTTTCTTGGACCTCAGTGGTCTTTCTTCATGATGTATTATTTTTCTCTCTGAAGGAAGAGAGAATATTGGGTTCCTTTTGTTGCAGAATCTTTTTTTGAACATAAACTTGGATTTCTAACATTTTATGAGACCTGAAAGTGTTTGAAAAAGAGTGATCCTATCACAATCTCATTTCCCAAGCTTAGATACCCCCATGGGACTGTCCATGGTAGTTGTGTGAGGCCTCAGAAGAACAGTGTAACAGAGCCCAGTATTAGGAAGATGGGCTGGGAATTTAGTTTTCTGTTGGAGGAGTGTCAATAATGGCAAAGTCTTTGGTTTGAATGGAGAAGGAATCTTAAAAGCAGTGAACATGTAGAAGATTCCTGTATCTAAGAAGGCTTGTGAATGAAAGAGTCAGAGAAACTCTATAGAGCAGTTGCTTTGTTACAAATACTTTTCAACTCCATTTTCACCCTTTTGTAATATTTTCACACTAAAATTATTCTGCTGTTTCTCCCACCTTCAGGAAGTGTCAGTGGATTCATTATGACATGCAAAAAACCTTATCAGAATAAAAAGCCTTTGTATAAACTACTTAAACTGTGTTTTCATTTAATTTAATTGAATGTGGAAGTAAAACATCCAGAGATAATATGTTCATTTTTATCTGTCACACAAAGAGCAAGTTTAGATGTGATGAAATGGATCCAATTACTTGTCCTGGCTACTAGATAAACAGAAGAAAACCTCTGATGACATTAGTTGGTGTTCTGTTCCCAAAGTTAATTTCAGAAAGCTCTTTCTCTTTGTAGTCAGGCCTTTAATCCTTGATAGAGGTTATAATAATAGCTAAACCAGTTTTACAGGTCTGAGAAATAGCGACACATTGATTTATTGTGAGCTATGTTATAAATTATCTTTTTTGCCTTGTCCCAATAAAGTCTCTCAATTTTATTGCATATCAACTTGTAGCAGATTGGCCAATTTCTAATTGTTATTCTGAACTGCATAGAAGAAAAGGTTTCTATTTCAAGATTATTAATATTTCTGGCTTAGGTAGGCAGATCGTTTTGCTTAATGATGTATATAGATGTACTTTGAAGGGATATTAATGGTTATTATTTATTTACATCCTCTTCTTAATATTTAGAATTAAGAAGTATTTGAGTAAAGAAGAATTTAAACTTTTAGGAAAATATACATATGATAAGTTGAGGAAAGTGAAGAATTATTGAATGACATAACTACTAAATATCTTTTATTCTTTATTTAATATTTGTATGCCTGTTTTTACAATTTTTTTAAAGCTCTTTTCAAACTGTTTCAGGTCTTTGACCTCTAGAGAGTTTTTTATTGTTCAGATCACCTTGACTATTTTATTTTTTTTGGTTTTGATTTCCTTTTTTTGACATGATTTTAAAACTGTGCACTATTTTAAGAGACAATTTGGCAAATAAAAGGGCTACATGGACTGAGCAAAACACACCTATCAAAGAGCTATGAATATTGCCTAAACTGCAATATTCAATGAATAGCAATGAGAGTGCTTATGTCACAAACCAGACACATACAGCTCCAAAAGTTTTAAGAATGGTACCAAAGCCAAGGATTAAGTTGAAGCCACACATTTTGTGGATATCAATTGCCTATATTTTGTCCTTATTTTGGGGTTTTAATTCCTCCTAGTGTTATGAAAGGCATCATGTTTGTCAGAAACCCTTTGTGCTGTACAGGCCACAGGTCCACTGAGAAGCCTTCTTTCCAAGGACTGTTTGGATCAAAGCTTGTCAGGTGTAAGCAATTCCAGCCCTTGTGTTCCTTGCAGTGTGACAAAGTGGGAGGAATGCAAATATGGTTTTCTTCCGTCTTTAGAAACCACTCTCTTTAAATCTCCAGGTTGCTTTTTGTCTCTGCATTGTTCTGGATGATGTCCTGATGATGCTGGGGGCTGCTGCAGGCAACTCTTCTTCCTAGAGGAAAGAGGAAGTACAGACCCTGGGGCAGTTCCAGCATTAACAAAGAGTGGGGGAGAGGTTCATGGAGGAGAATGGGGTTGACACAGAGGCTGGTGGAAGACAGAGGCAACTGTGTGTGCGCTGTGATGCAGAAAAGTGTAGCTCTTGGGTATGAATTTGGTGATCTTCTGGAAAATCTAAACAAGCCCTTCTAAGCGAATACTGTAGTCTCCTTTTGCACTACTTTAGCTTTTTCAAGATCGCAACTTCATCTAAAGAGCTGACAGCTGTTGATAGATCAGCAAGAGTATTATATGATGATATTAAGGAATCTTATATTTATCTTGATTATGGTCAATATTTTCTTTTTAAGGTAAAAGTAGGCAATGACATTACTACTGGAACAGGCCCAAACAAGAAAATAGCTAAAAGAAATGCAGCAGAAGCAATGTTGCTACAGCTGGGATACAAAGCCTCTACTCCTCTTCAAGACCAGACAGAAAAGGTGAGAACCAATTGTTATGATGCCCACACTCTACCCTTGTCTAGATTTTTAAGCTGTATCAGCTAATCTCTTAGTAAGAATGGAAGCTTAAGCTTGTGCACGCCCTGCTTTAGGGAGTTGCTTGTCACAGATTAGCCTTTGCTTAGCTACAGCTCTACAGCTACACTTAGTGCAGCCTTTAGGAGTAATTAGAAACAAAAATGCAGTTCCACGGAATAGTGTGTATGCAAAAGTGTACATGTGATTCATGCACCTGTTTCTACTTACGAATCAAGATGAGCATGCCTCTTGCTTTTATTCCATTTTGGGCATCCATGAAAGCCCAAAGGAACAGAAGGAACAGAAAGGAGGAACCTTAGTAATTTTCCTATACGAAGTAGTAGTCAATGTTTATCTTCCCATCACATGTGCACTAGAAGCATTACAGAAGAATAATGGCTTTTTCTTATTTGATAACTGATAAAGAAAATGTCTGTCAATTTTTTTTTTATGAAGGAGGAATTGCATTTTAAGTTCGTATGTCTTGCAAGTATGTATTTCCACATTGGCTATCTGTAACTTAGCACACCTCTCCTGTCTTGAGTTTATTGATGACAGGTTTTGTAACCAAAATTGGGTGTTAAATATTTGCATTTTGTATTCTGAAAAGATATTAAGGTATTTGACTAAGCTTCTGTCATATACAGGCTCACTGAACGTATATATTTTGGTAATTCCTTATGTGTTTACTGTGGCTGCACTAGGTAGCCAACAGAGTGTTCTGTTGGGCTTTTCTAGGACTACATGATAAATCCGAATATAGTATATATTTACGTGTATATGTAAATATGAAGATATTCTGTTCTATGTGTTCTGTGTTCCTAACCAGGAAAAAATAAATATTGTACTGGTTACTTGGCCCCACCTCCTTCTGTTTTGCTCTCCTTTGAGAGTAGAAGCAATATGTGTGCTGTTCACACTCACCTTCACTATGTTCTTCACTATATGTCTTAGTCATAGACAAGTGTGAAATACTCTAAACAGCGTACTTGGAAGCTGGATGATGTTCCTAGTGAGAACACACTGTGCAGACACAGCCATTTAAAAAAAAGCTTCTGACTGAGTCAAATGATAATTTGTTTTCACCAGAATGCTGAGACTTTTCTGCTGTAGAATATACTTTCTATGGTATAAAACGACCAACTTTTCTTCACTGCCAATTTGGCCAAATGGCTTCAATAAAAAACAAGTCAAAACAGAAAAATCAATTTTTTTAAATTCTAGTATGAAAACATAGGTTTTCATTCTTGGATTTTAAATTGGCTGAACTAATTTTACTCAGTATTTTTCAGAGATAAAGCCTGAAAAAATTTCAGCCCACAACATAGTTGCTTTGGAGAGTTCTACATAGTGGAAACTTGTGGTTACATTGAAATCCTTACAAAAAATTTGACTGGCTAAAAAGAGATGCTGCTGCTTTGTTTCCCTACATTTATTAAGCTCTTGCTTACCAGTGCATTGTCTTTAGAAAATCAGGCTTAATTGCATACTTGCAGATGTAGATATTTTAGGATTGGTAGAGTAGTGTACAATGGCCTAAAATTATTCTGAACACAATTAACAAACATGTTACTGTATCCAAAAATTGCGAAGTGCTCAACTTTTATGTAGTAGCAGTATCATAACAAAATCATAACAAATTTTTATAGCTTTGTTGGGGTTTAAGGACATGAAATATCTAGAGCATCTGGTTTTATCTTCTGTATATAACAGAATGGACATATTTGGAGATGCACAAGTTAGTTTGTGTATCTGAAAGAATTTTAACTCTCAAACTAAACTGTGGCGGAGAAGAGGGAAAATAGCCCTTAGATCTCTATCAATTTGAGCACTGCAAAATTCCTTGCATATAAATTGCACAATAAAGATAAACCCTTAGAAGATACTTGTTTCACTGTTTGAATCCAAAACGGGGCCCAGTGTAGATTAGCTGATCAGGTTGGCATCTAAATAGATAATTTTCACTTGTGTGTTTTTTGATGATGTTAAAAAAGGCAACTCTTTTTTTCCCCTGTGCCCCCTTTGCCTCGAGTCCTTTCATTCCAATCCTCCTCCCTTGAAAAATAAGCAAAACCAAATTCGATGTTTTTTTTTTTCTTTAAACCTCAGTGCATAAAATGTGACTGTATTTGTTGTTTTAATGGAGACCTAACAGTGTAATAAGAGCAGTGTGTAGTGCTGATGGCAGCACAAGTAATCCAGGTAATGTAAAAAAGTAAAGGCACTGCTCTTTTCTGAGTTAAACTGATTCCTGAAAGAAATCAGCAATGGTTGTGCAGATCCTTGAGGAGAGGAATCTGGAAGTATGCTGGGAGACATTTTGCAGCTGCAGAATTTTAGCTCTATGGATGAGAATGGAGAGTTGTAATAATTTCTTCATGTTTCCGTCTTTTTGTTGCTTCTTGCCACTTGAGAGAGAAGAAAACCTGTGTTGATTGCATTCATGTGAGGCAGCAGTACTAAGGATCACTTACTCATAGAGGAATTCTTGTTAAATTCCCTGTCATGATCAAGTTAATGAATAATAAAAAAGAGAAGAATGAGGAAAGTTGGAAATCTTCTTGTATTGTAACAGTGTGCTTGTGCTGGCACCATGTTACAGATGGTTGGGGTGGATTCCTGACAAAACCATGCTGTTGTTACAGCAGCAAATACAAACATATTTATAGATTATATATTGCTTATTCATTTGAAGAAGTGTTGTTTTCTATATTTTCTAATATACATATTACCTGCTTCATAATATGAATAAAACAAGTTTTATGAAATTAAAGTGCATGGATGTAGGTGACCAGTTTGAAAGCCGACTGTAATGCCCATCCTCCCCTTCCATCACACATCTCCCATTTTCACTGCACATTGCCAAGGCTGTAAGCTCTTTGGGATGTACATGATGATGAAAAGCAGGGAAACCATCATTGAAATACCTGCTTCTCATAGTGAGCTCTCCCCTCCTCTCTTCCAAGTAAAATGTATCGTCTAGTAGTCTGTATTATGACATGGTAGTAATCTAAACAGCCTTAAAGCAACCTGAGATGCAGAGGCACATTTTAGCTGGTTGATTTTCCTTTGCATCTCTTTCGCTTTCCAACCCCATCTTCCAGAGCAAATGATTACAACTTTGTCCTGGCATATAGCCTGCTTTGCTGTGAGGTTTTGTGTTTGCATACAAAATCCCTGTGGAATCTGAAAAGGATCATTCATTTCACGTTGATAGAGATGGTTGTCAATAGCTCCTAAGTAATGAGGAAGCTCAGACTTGTTTATCCAGTTTTATACATAAACGTAGAACACTGCCATCTTCTTTACTGTGTAAACCTCAGTAATGGCTTCATTTTGAACCTCTGTGTTAATTGTTCCCCTTTTCTGTCAGAGTAATAGCCAATATTATACATAATAAAATTAATTTGAAGAAAATTAGCTTCCTCAAAAATATATTAAAATAATGGAAAATTGCAATCATTTTTGCTTCCACTTGAGTAACTAAATTGATTCCTAACAAGTAAATATTTTTAAATTACACCCAAAGTACTTTATAGTGTTTACACATTCCTTCATAGGCGGTTATTAGGATCTTCTTGGTTTAGAATGTAATTTCTCTGTTGGCTGTTTATGTTTTCAGTTGAGAGCTGCTTAAAACATTTAATTTTATTTAAGTCTGATTTGGTAACATATTGAGTTGAACCTAATCCTTGGGGAAACATTTATATTTCAGTGTTAGGCAATAGTTGTTAATGTTTACTCATGTAGGATACATTACTCAAATAACCTATCTTAGGCAAAAATTAAGATGAGTTAGCAGAATTTTGTGAACAGATGTGGTAGTCTCAAGTCATCCTTTTCAGTATCTTTCAACTAAATTTATAAACAGGAATATTCTGTTTAGGGAGCAGTTTGCTCTTTACTTACTTGTCTTTTTCTACCTGTTTCAGCTTGGAGAAAACAAAAGTTGGAATGGCCAAAATGTTGGGTTTCCTGAGCCAACAAGTAACAGTAAGTATTGCTTTATAAATTTATATTGAAACTTATTTCTTTTTGTCTCTGTATAATTTGGATTATCCAAAACAATTGAAATGCTTTTTGTAAATATTTTACTGGTTTTGTTTCAATTGGTTAATTAACTGCTTGGTGTCTTGTGTGTGAGTGTAGGTATGAATGAGTGCAGGAGCAAGGAAATTTTTATTTACTCATTGAATCATTGAATCTTTCAGTTTGTAAGGGATTTTAGGAGGCCACCTAAACTTCTTGCTCAAAGCACAGTCAGTACAGAGTTGAGATAAAGTTGCTTATGGCTTTTTAACACTTCTCTGGGGACAAAGGTTCCATAGCTTCTCTGGGCAGCCTGTTCCAATGCTTAACTGTCTTCATGTTGATTTTTTTTCCTTTTATCTTTGTCAGATAGCTCCTGTTTGTTTATGACTATCACCTCCTGTTCTTCTGCCATATACCTCAGTAATGTGCCTGGCTCCATCTTTGCTGACAATCTCTTCTTAGGTACTGGAAGGCTGCTATTGGGCCCCAACTCAATTATCTAGTAATTTATCTGGTAATTTATCTAGTAATTTATCTACCTGGACTCCAAAATCACAGCTTAGAGACAAGGATGCTGTGGGAGACATGATGTCAAAATCCTTGCTAAAGCCAAGGTAAATGACATCCACTGCTCTCCCGTCATAAAACCAGTTGTTTTATCATGAAAGACACATTGTGTGCCCACAAATAACTCTAAGAGGACTGCATGATTTTCCCAGGGACCAGAGCGAGGCTGACCAGCCTGCCTTTTTTGATTATAATGCATTTCTCCAGGCATTGGACATTTAGTCTCCTCTCCATGACTTTTTGAAGAGAACAGAGAGTGGCCTCACACTGGTGTAAGCTGGTTGACTCAGCAGGCTGAGACATGCCCCATTTGGTCCAATGAATGCACAGGAAGTTCCACCTGAGTGTGAGGAAGAACTTTACTGTCCGGGTGACTGAGCACTGGAGTAGGTTGCCCAGAGAGGTTGTGGAGTCTCCCTCACTGGAGATATTCAAGAACCTCCTGGATGCAATCCTGTGCCTCGTGCTCTGAGATGACCCTACTTGAGCAGGCGGATTGGACCAGATGAACTACTGTGCTCCCTCCCAACCTGACCCAGTCTGCAGTTCTGAGATTTTGTGATTTATATGGGCTGGATTCTAGCTTTTCTCAAGATATCCCTCACTGATGAGGTTCTGCTACTGGTAGTTCCTCTCTTCCTTGAGCTTTGTCTCTAAGACACATGGGACCAAGAAACCTTGTTGGTGAAGACTGAATTCAGTTTCACTGCAACAAGTAAGGAATAGGACAGAACTTGGTGAGTTTGTAACTAGATTTTTGCTGTTTAAGGTGGTAAAGATAATATAAATAGTACTTTGTTCACTTTTTCATGAGCCCTGGATTTTTCTCTAGAACTGTGTATAGTTTTGAACTTCTTGAGGGTCCCCAACATTATCTTTCTCAACTAAGGATTATACCAGACATGGACACACACATAAGCTACCTTCTATTTTTTGCCTATATACATCTGAAAGACGTATGGTCCTAAAAGCAGGTTTTAAGGAATTTCAGTAGTGTTCCATTATATGTGTGGTATTCCCAGTTACCAGAGAGTGACGCAGGGACCTAAGGAATTATTTGTGCTTCAACATAAACAACAGTTTGCTAGTATTTAAAGTGATCTTGGATTCAGCACATGCCATTGTGTTTTCCTGAAAGGAAGGATTCTACAGGATCTAAGACTTCATATTAATTGATTCCTTACAGCCCTGTCATCAACACCCATCAATACTTTTAGATGATTTGTGTTTGTATTGTCAAAATATCTAAGGACAAGGCCTGTGAAATATCTTCAAATGTTAACATATTAGAGTTTGAGACAGCAGAATGAGACCTCTAGCTTTTCTCCTGTCCTTACGGTGTCTTGTAGCAAAGATACTCATAGATGAAACCACAATCTTCTCTTAAACCAGCAAGAAAAAGCCATGTCTTTCTCCAGCTGCTCAAGACAATTTGACAGTTATACCTGTAAATCTGAATCTAGACGGAGAACACAAAGGCAAACTCATTCAAGAGAAGACAAGATCAACAGAAATTATATTTTAAACCTGTGCTGATGAAATAACTTATTTTTCACAGATTGACCTGCTCACAGACCTTTTTGCAGCCACCAGAGCCACAGTACAGAAACAGGTTTTCATTCTGGAACACTTTTGTAATGCACGATGCTTTCATTTCCATTCTTCTGATCTACAAGTAAATTGGACGTCAAAGGAGATGGAGCGAGCCTGCCAATAGATATAGAGCATTTGTTCAGAGACCACTGTTCTTAATCTCTTAACCCCTTTTTTTGAGGGCTCCAGTCTAGAGGCAACATTAATAACAAACAGGTGATTAAAGTGTATAACAGAATGTTAAAGGTTTGGAATGGATCTTAGAGATTATCTAGTCCCAGCCACCCCTGCCGTGTGCAGGGACACCTTCCACGAGACCAGATTGCTCAAGTCCTTATCCAACCTGACTTTGAACACTGCCAGGGTATTTTGAATAAAAGAAATCACTTTTGTGCATGATCTCTCATGCACCTGTGAGGTGCAGGGTTTTTTAAAGGCAGTTCTGAACAAGGTCCACACTTTGAGATCAAAAATGCCACATCCTTTCAGATATTACTATACTAGTTTACTTTTAAGAATTGCACTTGTTGGTACGTGAATTTACTTTCGAATTTTTTTGGTAATTCTTTTATGTTAGGAAGTTTTAAATGAAGGTAAATGGAGCAGCTTCCTCTGTTTTGTATCCTTCTTAGAAGAGAAATGTACAGTTTGCATTTCTTGTTACCATAAACCTGACTTTCAGTGGTCTTGAAAATCCGAGGCTCTGAGATTGCTACATCTACCATTTGGCAGCTTTTGTTCGTATTTCAAGTAATTTTATTCCCAGAAAACAATTGTGTCCTGCTAGGGCAGGGTACTGTGCATCAGTTTCCTTTTGCAGGCAGATAGTCTTTCTTTGTGTGCATAATGCACTGTGTTTCCATCTGAGTCAAATAAAACTGGAACAGTAAAGGGAATTTATATACTCCGGTACAACAGAAAACAAACATCGTAACAGTTCTGTGTTTTAGTACAGTTGAAGAAGAGATTTCGTTGTATTCTTACTATGTAGTTTGTTTTTGCTGAGAAATACCCTACAGTCTGTATCCTCCTAATTACTAGCTAAATATGTATTTAGTATTCCCTATTAAATATTCCTGAAAATTAACTTCTTGTGCTGCCCTTTATCATGCATTATCCATGTGGCAAACCTCATTTCTCTTCCTCTTACTCACTGGCAAAGCTTCTTCCCACAGGTTTACTTCTTTACCTTTTCTCTGTATTTCACAGTTTCAGAGAAAGATGAAACACAAACCTATTTGTTTCTTGGTTTGGGGTATCTTTGTCATTCTTCATGTGCGAAATGGCAAGAACGTTGACTGAGGTTTTTTCCCTTATGCTTCTGGAAGAGGCTTTGAGAGACTGTGAGCAGACCAGAAACATTTGCAGCCTATGCAGAAGATGTTTACTGTAAACAGAATCTCATTTATCTCTCTTGATTTGACTTAAACAGTTATCAACAGAAACAAAAAATGCAAAAAATAAACAATCCTATTATAAAGTGCATTTTCTTGGGAACATATTTTTGTTTTGTATTTCTGGATGGGGTAATCACAAACATCATACAGGATGTGTTCCAGGAGAAGCTGTAGATAAACTATGAAGAACAATATAAAAATAAAAGTAAAATGTAACAGTGCTTTATGTATTATAATTCTAATGGAAAAAAAAGACCATAACTGTTTTTATGTGTTTCCCAACCTCAGTTTTCCATCACATAGTTTTCCTTTACCTATTCCCAAGAATTTTGGGAGTCACAAAGTACTGAAATACTGATAATTTAGAAGAATTACATTCAGAGCAACCCTACCTCTCTGTAAAGGACAGACTCTTTGTTTTTCTTGCCTAACATTTTATTACTAGGGATTCGTGCATGACTTTACAGTCTTTGTTCTTCAGAGTACATCTGCTCCTGCTGTTTTTTCACCACCTGAAATCATAACCGTTTGTTTGTGACATCACAATTAGTTACTGTGAAGATGATTAGATTGTCACCAACAGATGATTATGATTTCAGATGGTAAATGAGCAGCAGGAGCAGATGATCTCCTAAGGAACAAAGATACTTGATCTCATACAATTGTTCTCAGTGACAAAAACAAAAAAAAAGAAAAAGGAGAGGAAAAAAGCAAATAGATATTCTGAAGAGTTTCCTCAGTCTGTAATGAGAAAATTTGGTATTTTTCTGTAAATAATATTTATTTTAGTATTTTTAAAAGTCTAGTTCAATATTAGATTAAGAAATATAAACTAAGAAATATAAAAAATACAAAAAGATGTGGTGTTATTGTAAACCCTAAATGTATGGCTACATTCAGATCCTTAGATGTTTCTTCACCAGCTTTTTGGGCAAAATAAATGCAACATACATTATGTATTTATGAAATTTTACATACTAATAGTCTTCATTTCAAAGGAAACAAAATTTATGTGAACTTTGTAGTTCTGGCCATCAGCAGTTTCAGAAAGACTTTTTTTTTATAGTCCTCTGTATGTTTTTCAGCTGAGGATTTTGGTGAAGATTTCCAGTAGATAATTTAATACTCCTGTGTTTCCATGAGAAAACAGAAGTCTACAATTTTGGAATAAAGTATTTTTTTGTAATTTGGGAATTTTTAATTGGAATTTATGTGTGTTATATTTTGCTAAAATAAGTAATCCTTTTGGGAATATTTCAGAGGTGATTTACAGTGGATTGTATGTGTTTTTATTCACTAAGTACAGCTGTTGCATTGGACTTAGCTTCTGAATTGCTTCCAAATTTACTCAACTTTGGCAATTATAATGCACTCTTACTAGGAGTTACATTGATACATCACTAAATGTTTGCTGAATTATTTGCCGTTCTGACTAGAAGCCACAGTAAGAGAGATTGACAACACCACTTATTTGGTGTAAGGCCACTGAACGGTAGTTTTCCATCTGTTCAGTTTGATATTTTTGTTCTGTTTTAGGGGGATTTTTTTAGCTAACAAACTGTCAGGTGAACATTATACCATCACTGGAGCAGTTCCTTCAGCTGAGCCATTTGTCCTCATTTTATATGTCTCACAGCCTTGTCTAGAGCCTCTTATCGCAGTTGGTTATGTATAAATAATGCCTTGCCTCTGTAACTGCTGAGTTGATTTGCTAATTTTCTAATTAAATTTTCTTTCTAACTGAAGACATGGGAAAATTAAATTTAAAAGCAGAGGAGATTTGTTCGATTCTGTGAAGCTAGGAAATCCATGCTGTATTTGACATTATTAATAACTGATGTGTTATTTTTCAGTTTTGTCTTGCAATGAAAATTATTTTATCCAAAGTAATACCAATTAAATACAGCTTGCATATATTTTTTTAAATAGTTGAAAAAACTTCTAGAACACCTAATACTAAAAAATATATTAAAAAACAGGGAAGGGAATGTTATTTTTTCCTTGCTGTTTAGAGAACTAGTGATAAGAGCCAAATTAGCCTTTTTGTGTGAGTGGGATTTGGGCTCAGCTCTGGAGTGTAAGATAACAACTGCAAGTGGTCCTTCTTTTCCCACATTTCCGCTTTTGAGATGCTCAGTTAAGTTCTCAAAGTTCTGCGAGTTTTCATCTTCAGAGGTGATGATTTCTTTGCTGAGTTTAGAGTACTTGTATAAAGTATTTATAAAGAGCCTTGTGTTTCAAGCATGTGCCCAGAACACTGGAGACTTAGTTTCCTTTTTCAGCAGGAGGAGAGTATTCGTGGAGTGCAGAGTAATCTGGATAATGGCAGCTGCCTTTTGGAGATGTGTATCTAATATGATTTGCAGCGAAAAAAGGAAAAATCAAATGTTATTAAAAAGTAGGAAATTCACAGGGAAGGATGGATGTAAAGTAATCATGACTGTAGTTTGTCTGTTGATTGAAACTCTTGTGAATGAAGGTGCAGATGTGTATTCAGGTGTTCTCTGGCTGGTTTACAGATATTCTGCCCCTTTTAGATACAGCTTAAAAGAAAGAGTTGCAAGAAACCTGCTGCGTGGTTCTTGAATAGTATAGATTGTTCATATGTGAGAAATATAGACTTGGGGTGTGAAACCTGTGGTTTGGGTGCCCTCAGGCTGAGAAGGAACTTGAGTCACCTGTCTGAGAGACTGCTTAGCCATTAAGCTTTTGATGTATAAAATGTATAAAGAAGAAGCAGCCACCGTGATAGGAGACAGCCAGCTCTGTGGGTAGAGATAATTTCAGATAATGTATCCTTTTGTTTTTCCCAGTCTCCTAAGATATGAATTACATTTATTCAAGGTTGTTAGTCTATCCTTTGAAAAAATCTGCACATGGAGTAGAAATGCAGAACTCTTTTTTGATACTAACTCTCAAATTTAATTATGTAATTATGCAAAGTATCTGCATTTGGTTTTCTGTCTTCAGGTGAGAAAATGGAGCAGTATCACATAATTCACCTCATTAGAGTGTTACTCTAAATACTTCCAATTTTCTGGAGTCTTTTCTCCTTTTCTTACTCCCTTCCCTCCAACCTGGAACCCACCATGTACTTCACCCTTAGTCTAGGATAATAACGTCCTTGAAAAATTGAATCTCCTGAACTGAGACTTTGTTGCTGTCAGAAATAAAACTTAATTCTCCACTCTTTCCTCCATGCCCTGTCAACATCAAATACCGCTTTCTCCTCCTCTGATTTCCTCTTCACTCAAACGTATGCTGTGCTTGTTGATGGCCCCCTTGCCCTTCTTAGCTTTGGCAACCTCTCTGTCCTTGTCTAGTAGTTTTGCTTATTCTTTCATCTCTTTTGCATGTAGGTCAGGCCTTTGTTTTCATCATTACCATTCTCATTCCCCTCCTAATCTGTTAATGAATAGTCTTGCCTGCACAGGTTGCCTCCAGTTGCACTTAGGCACTCTCCTAAATTGCTTTACCCCCCCAAAGACCACTTCTTGAAGCTTTTACAAGCACCTTGATCTGCCAGCTCACTAGCTTGATTTGCTCCTGCTCCAAATTTGCTGGTCCTCTTTACTGATAAGAATACTGACCTTCCTTCTGTATTTTGATAGGTTCTTTTCTGAACCTGCTATGTCTTAATATTGATTATGTGGTACATGGACATATTGCTGGGAAATTATGATGCAGAAATTATCATGTAAAACTTACGGTGTAGATCTTTCATCTGTTTGTTGGATTATTTAATAGAAATTTCCCGTAGAAATTCCCCACTGCAAACACTATGTTTTATTTTTACCAAAATCTTAAGTTTTCAAGCAAGAGTTAAGCTGGGGGAGAATTCAAAGGACTTTCCTCCTATGAGTTAAATGCCAAATGTTACAGAAATGCATACAAATAAAGTCCTGCAATACTGCAATTTCTGTTTTGGCTATACAGAAAATAGTCCAGTGAAATTAGGGACATCAAGACCTGATTTCATGAAGAACTAAGTAGTATTTACTTCAGTATCACAGGTATTTTATGGTTAAACAAACTAGTATTTTGATGAGTGGCTTTATATAACATGAGTTTGTTTAAGGTCATGTAGACGAGATCTTTTGATTGAAAGACATTGTGTAATGACAAAACATTTTTTCATGTCTGAATATTGCAGTAGCTGGTGACTTAGAAATACCACGGATAGCTGTGTTAAGTAGGTAATGATTGCAGCTTGGTATTTCAAGCCAAGATTGTGTGTAGACAATTGCTGAGAACGTAATGGCCATACTATTTGCCTGTTCAATTGTTTGACTGACCTTTTCTGAGTTCCTACTGAGGTAATAAAATTTGAAAATATTCTAGTATATAAATAGCCTTTTACATGAGGGGGGTATAAAACTATAATTTCTTTTTATTATAATATTTACATTTTTCAGTCTTGTTATTGAAGTAGTTATTTGGTTTTGTAAATTCTCTTTTTTTTGATGTCGGTAGATTTGTAATGGGCCATATTTTAGGGCATGTTGAGAAACTGCTAGTTCTAGGGAGTAATTGTTGCATTTGAGTATCCTCCATGCCTCTTAGGTTCTTGTCCATTTTAATGTAAAAAATTGTGAAGTCAGGATTAGATCCAGTTCTAACTTTTCCTTCTTACTGCCTTACTACAGAATTTTTCCCTATACTTTATGTACCACACTGTAAGAAGGCTTTGTTCAATGTGAATACAGGTAGCATAATCTGAAAGAAAGCTTTTTGATGATTATCTATCAGGTATTTTATTCACTTCCAAAACTACTGATCATTTCTTTATGAACAGTCTTTTCTTCATCTAGTGATGGGTTATTTCAAATACCAGGGTGCTAAACTTAATTTATGAGCGTGTCATATACAGACTTATACCATGGTTTACTCTGCATCATTGCACAAGACATGAAAACACTTCTTTGTGCCATGACCCATATCACTGGTTATAGTGCAGGGAAGAGCATGTGCTCTTCAGCCCTGTCAGGGGAAGTCGTATTACAGCTGGCACTGCTTCTGACACATGAACAAGTATAGCTTTTCTGTAGGATAAGCGAGAACATAGGGAGAAAACTGTATTCTCCAAGAAAGAATATTGACCAAGTATAAACATGAAAAGTCAGTGAGTGACCCTGAACCAGAGAAGTCATTGAGTGAAGGCAGAGGAAGAGTATCCCTACAGTACTGATCAAGTATGGAAGAGAAAATTAGCACTGACATACTTATATATGTATGTGCAGATTGGCAACACAAGCATGATTCTGTAGGCCATCTTGTGGAGTTGAATGATAAAACTGAAATCCCAAATTTTCATGTTTTCTGATCTTCCTGACAGAAACAGAAAATTGGAAATAGGACACTAGTGGTACCTGTGTAGACTCTAATACCTGTGAGTGTGCAGGCAATGCTGTCATCTCTCTGAACTTAATTTAGTAGCTCACTGCTGTGGGGTAACTCATCACTGTTCCTGTATCAGCAAATTCCATTTTTGCAGTCTTATTACACTGAGGCTTGTTCAGTAATATGGTCAGTTGTTCTTCACCCCATTCCCCATGCAGACAGTTCTTCTAATGGTTAGTTTTGTTTACCACAAACTCCAGACAGTGGAGGACCCTTTAGAAGAAATGTCCCCCTGTCTTCCCAGCCAAGGGGACACTGTAGAGAAAGGGTTAGTGATAAAAATAACATCACTCAAACAGATCTTTTGGACACCGCCGCTGTTATGGCTGCTGTGAAAAAAGATGCAATCAAAGCACTGAGATTACTGAGATTTCCAGAGGAAGGCTTATGAGGGGTAGTCGGGCCATTTTGTATCTTATTCGTACATTTGCCTTGGAGTCTAAGCTGTTTTGCAGTTATCTTGTGCATGACAGCAGAAGTAGACAATGGAAGATGAAGGAATTTATTCTTAGGTAAGAGAGGTCTTTGGTGTGTTTTCATAGACTTCAGAAGATTGTAAGAGACTGCTAACAATTACTGCCAATGATGAATAAGACATGTTTTTTAAATGTTAGTGATTACACTGCATAGCTAGTCTGCGTATTTTTGTAGCACATTTGCCCACAGGTTTAAATAATATAAATGGAAATTATTTTAACATGTTTCATAAATGTACCTCTAAGTTAATGTCCAGCAGAAGGTGCAGTGTTGTTGGTCTATTATAGATTCTGTGACTTGACTCCTAATCATTATGATTCTTCCTGTGGAGTATGGAAAAGTTAGTATGGGATAAATATTTAGCAGACACAAAAGTCCAAGACTTTTTTCTTAGCTGAAAAATAACAAGAATGAAAATGTTTACCCGGAGATGTTCTCCTGCAATGCATAAAGGTGTTAGAGGGTAGTATTTCTCTCTCTCATGCTTTTTAATCAACTGATTGTTAGAAGACTAATTAAGATAATTTCTGAAGGGTTCTTTTGTTCTTGCTCTTAATCCTCTGTTGTTGTTGTTGTATCCCTTGTCATTTGATAACTTTACTACTGTAACTAAATATATTTATACACTTTCCTATAATGCAGCAGCGTTGAAGTAAGCAGGCAACAGTGAGGAATGATGTATAAAATATCCTCAGTAAGACATTAAAAATAGATAATTAATTACAATTAATACCTGTTTTATAGAAGTTTTCAAAAAGACCAAGTTTTTATTGGCTTTTTAAAACAAGTTTGTAAGAAGCTTCATGAAACATAGGCCCTGAATATAAAAAGTTAATATCTTGCAACTATATTAATGTAATGTCTAGAATATTACATTACTTTGTTTCCAGAGATAATCAATGCTGGTAATATAATATCTGCCTCTCAGAGCCAATGTATGATTTAAATTAATTATTGCTTATATAGCACTTTGAAGTCTTTAGCAGTAAGGTGTTGCAAAGTGTAAAAGTACTATTATTAATTTAACATCACCATTAAAGTCAGTACTTTAAGAGCATTTGCTATACTCTGCTCAATATCTTTCTATTCATCATATGCTGCATATTAGTTATTTTAACATTTAGAAAGCTTAGTAATCTGGAAGTATTCCAAACCATTGTTCCAGACAGCAGTTAGATATTTGGGTGGATCGTGTAAAAACAGTGAAATGGCTGAGAAAGCATGTAAAATGTTTGTTTTAAGTAATATTACATCAATGGAACAGACATCTGCGGCACTGGACTTGATTTTAAACTTCTTTAAACTTTTTTTTTAAGTTAACATTGTACTGTGTTTTTCTAAAATTGATTGGGGGGCTAATATCATGTTATTTCTAAACAAGTAGACTGTTTTATCTTTTGTTCAGTTTTCATTTCTGTTTCTGAAATATTTGTGGGAAATCAGATTTACAGTGGGCAGTTCTTAGGAGGTGGTGAACACCTGCCACTCATTATTTTTGTTGCTGTTTGGTTTTGTAACCTAACATCAGCTATCAAGATCTGTATTATCTTTTTTTTTTTCATTAATCTTATATATTGTATAAGACTTTAAAAATACAAGCAGAGGTAGACCTTGAAGGTTGCAGCCTCCGGAAAAGCATATGAAGTCTCTCTTCTCATATAGTGATATTATAAGCCATAAAATAATGCTGTGTATTTACACAGTTGTTTATCTATTAGATTATATTTGAAATAGTCTCTTACAAAGAAAAAGAAATTTTAGGGATCCTATCCTCCATCTTTCCCAGCAGCATTGTCTTGAATTTGGGCTTAGCTCCTGGAGTTCAGCTCTGGAGTTCAGTCTACTGCCTTTGGAGCCAGTTCTAAACTAGGTAAAAGCAGCCTTAATGTTCAGGATCCAGCCAGACTCCCCAGCCTTACGGAGGTAGGTGGGGAGAGCAATCAGGTGAATAACAGATGTGTCTTTGTGAATGATATAAGCAAATGTTCCAGATTTCTGAAAGCAATATGAATTTAAAAGCCAAATGTACGAGTAAATCAATTAAAAGATTCACCTGTAAGCAGTTTGCTGAGTTGGCAGTGAGGAAGTTCCATTTTCACCATGTAGTTGAAAATGAGGATATTAATTACAGGTAATATTTTTTGAGTCTTCTCCTTGTGGTAGACATTTTATTTAAAAGTACTACTTGCAATTCTAGGATTAGAGGAATCTTTCATAGGTACTGGAAATTAATTTCCTCCTCTTCTTTGAATTTATTCTACGTTCTGAGATTAATTTAATATGTACAGCAAATGAATTAAGCATTGAACCCTTTGATTTCTCTTGGGGTTACTAAATCAGTTAACAAACAGGTTTATTATCCCTAGAATGAAATGCCATATGGCTCAGGTTCACTCATATTATATGCTAGAAGATTAAAGTATGTTCTTAATATGAAATTACACATTTCAAGCTCATTTTCTGATGTATTACTAATAAGAAAAAGGTTTTCCTCTTGTATCAGCCAACTGGTTACTTGTGTTTCCAAAAAATGCTTCTTTGTGTAAGAAAACTAGGAAACTTCAGACTTAATTCTGCACAGGATTATCAGCAAAACTGATGAAGTATGTACTTCTGTTTCCGGGCAGGTTTAGGGTTGAGATATTTTCTAAAAATGTATTAAAAATTTTTAAATGTAGACACATCCCTAATTTACATACCCTAATTACTGGAAATATTTAAAAGTAATTCACATAAATAAATTTAGCTCTTTTTAATGTTTACTGTAACTCCTGTTGATATTAAGTAGGACACATATATGCTTTCCTTTCTCAGTATAAGCATTCTTGAAGGCAAGTAGCTATTTGAAAGCTATATGATGAAAACTATAGGGTATGCAGCTGAATAAATAAATAAATACATTCTTCTTCACTGCAGAGCAGTCAGTCACATCAGAGTCATTTGCACAGTAACACTGTGGCTGCAGGGCAAATTAAGGTTTTTTAACCACTGGCTGCCCTTGTGATTCAGGAAACACTTTAAGCCAGCACTTGAGGCAGTGCTGCTACTGCAAGAAACCACACTGCCCTTCCTTTGGCTCCAAGAGCTCATTCTCATGAAGATCCCTACATGGTCCTACAGGTGCTGGTGCTGGCAATAGAGCAGCTGGAGAGTACAAACACCAGCTGTAGGTGGGAGAAAAAACTAAACTAGTTCTGGTGGCAACAGTGCTGATACAGACTAGTTTCAATTATTTGTGAAAAAACAGCCTAAATAATTGTATCAGATAGGAGGTAGAAGAACGTAGGGAAATAAAGATTGTGCTGCTATTTTGAAGTAACGTCTGTTCCTCATGGTTTGTAGGTCTCCAAACATTATTTGTTCATGTTGTGTATTCTATGCTAGCCGCAGTTTTAAAGTTAAGGTTTGTACTATTTTAAAAAGATTTGGGGAAGAGGAAGAAGAGGGGCACTTCAGATATGCTTCGTTTCTAAATAAATTACATGACTTCATTTACAGTTACTGTAAAAAAAAAGAAAAGATACTGCTTCTAAATTCTTACTTTGTTTTTCATTGTAAAATATGTTAATGAAAATTGTCTCCATGTCAAACCCATTCTAAAGTAATGAGAATGATCTTTGGTTTTGTTTTCAGCACCAAAGGGAATACTCCATCTCTCTCCTGATGTATACCAAGAGATGGAAGCAAGCCGCAACAAATCAGCCCCTGGTACCACTGTAAGCTATCTGTCGTCCAAAGAAACGAGCCAGACTTCTAGTTCTTTCTTCAGCATATCTCCTACCACAAATAGCACGGCTACGATTGCCAGGGAACTTCTCATGAACGGAACGTCCCCAACTGCTGAAGCCATAGGTCTAAAAGGAATATCTCCTGCTTCCCCCTGTTCTGCAGTGCAGCCTTCAAAACAGCTGGAATATTTGGCAAGGATTCAAGGCTTTCAGGTATGGGAGGGGGAAAATGAAGCGCTTCAGCCAGAATCGTAGCGTTGCCATCAAGGTTTCACTCTTGCCCTCTTGAATTTGGGCATGCATGTAACTTATCTTGTAAAATTAGCTGGTGTCTAAGGCAGTTTCTGGGTCCAGGAGATGCAACTTCCCACCAATGTATGTGTCCCCCTTTCTGTTTTTTGTTCCTTCCTTACATTCAGCTTACTGCAGCCCATCTTTCTCTCCTTTGTCTCTTCTCCTTAAATAATTATAGGCTTAAATTATGCTTTTTACTTGCACTTCTTTGAAATTCTTCACCTCTTGGTTTCTCCCTTGAACTCTGATCCATAAGGTACCGATGCACCACCTTACCTTTGCATTTGTCTTCTAGGCCAGGTCATTAAAGTAATTTTTTTGCTTCCCACCCTGCACCTCTTAAATGTAACCCAATGTTGTGGTTTAGGAATGGTAATCCATTTAGTGCTCCCACTGACAGTCTCCAAACCATGTGCCACTCACTCACTCACTCAATCTCCCCTTCCTGCTCCCCCCTCCCCTTGTGGTAGGTTGGGGAGGAGAATTGGAGGCATAAAAGGTAAATATCATTGCTTGTGATAAGAACAATTTACTGGAAACAGCAATGAGATAAGAAAACAAACAGCAACAATGCTAATGACAGAGGGTAGAAGAAATGAACAATTCCCACAGAAACCCCCCCGAGAACAGCCAATACCTGACCACTCCCTCTGCTTACTCAACTGGAAGAGACTCCTTCCCCCAAACCTGGCAATGACATTAGGTGATTTAGAATAATGTCCAGGTCCTAGCCCTGGCCCCCCTGGCTATTGCAAAAATTAACCCTGTCCTGGCCGGAACCAGGACACTATCCACCCCTTATTCTATACAATCTATAGCATGCCCAGATCCTACACTTTCCAGCTATATATACGTATATACAAGCACAGGTATCATTTCCATAGTCAATGGCTGTTCCTCCAGGATGTCTGTTGAGTTCATTAAGGCCATGACTTTGGGTTCTAGCTGTCCTAGATGTCTTCCAGGGCCGGAGGGCTGGTGTGCTGTCAGCTGGTTGCAGGCTGCATCAGGAGCTCATTACTGGTGCATCTGGAGCAGTCAATACTCATTGTCCATCGTACTTATGGCATACAGTGGCAGTGTCATTCAGCAACCAATATTATACAATTCAACACTACAGACTGTTCTCACCCAAAAATCTAAACCCCTAGAGGTACACATGGCATTTCCCTGTCCCTCTGCATTACCCACCAGATCCACGCAGGTCCTTGAGCAAAAACAATTCCATGGATGGGTTTGCCTTTCCTTGAGGTAGGACTAATCCAAGCTGTCTTCCCAAACACATTCCTCATGTGCACCACGGGGACTTAAGGTGGTTACTTCTACCAGTGTAAGCACATAGTGCTTGCCTTAGCAAGTTTGTGGGAGTGTGGTCTAATTGATCTGCCAGGCCTCCCCATATTTTGATGATTAATCTCCATACCACAGGGACTTTACCCTCTTGGCCTGCTTGATTGCTGCATATGTTTCACAGTTATGGAATAACCTGGAAGATAGTGTCCATGCTTAAGTCCACCCCTCGATCACGAGCTCATCTGTGTGTTGCATCTCTTCCCTGATGACTTGAGGCATCACGGGCCCACTGAACCAGAAATAATTTACCCTTATGTTGCCAGTACAGATCCACCTGAGACACTCGAATCTTGGCAGCCCAATCTGCCTGTCCATTGTGGTGTTCTTCAGTGGCCTGACTCTTGGGTATGTGTGCATGTACATAACATACTTTTACAGTCAACTCCACCCAAGCAGTGATGTCTTGCCACAATTCAGCAGCCCAGATGGGTTTACCTCTGTGCTGCCAGTTGGCCTTTCTCCATTGATCCAGCCACCCCCATAGAGCATTTGCCACCATCCACGAGTCAGTGTAGAGGCAGAGCGCTGGGCATTTCTCTTGTTCAGTGATATCAAAAGCCAGCTAGACGGCTTTCAGCTCTGCAACTTGACTTGATCCACCTTTTCCCTCAGCTTCTGTGACTAGCCTTGTAGGACTCCATATGGCAGTTTTCCATTTTCAATGTATCCCTACAATACGGCAGGGATCTGTCAGTGAAGAGGGTGTATTGCTTTTCATTTCTGGTAGCTGATTATATGGTGGGGCCTCCTCAGCACGTCACCTTTTCTTCATCCTCTTCTGACGATAATACAAAATTTTTAGCTTTGAGCTAGTTCATGGTAACTTTCAAGATTCCTGAGCTATTGGGGTTTCCTATTCAAGCTCACTGTATGATCAGTGCAGTCCGCTCACTCTATGTAGCCTTAGTGGCATGATGTGTGGAAGAGACTTTCTCTTGGAACATACAGCCCAGCACTGGCAGTCAGGGTGCCAGAAGAAGCTGTGCTTCGGTGCCGATCACTTCTGAAGCAGCTTGAACTCTTTCATAAGATGCCAGTATCCCTTTTTCAGTTGTTGTGTAGCAGGCCTTGGATCCTTTTTATCCCCAACTCCAGAACCTCAGGAGTCATCTTCAAGTATCCACTGGTACTTTTTGGCAGAGACTCCAGGAAGGACCATCTTCCCCAGCTGCAGTGTAGAGCACAGTTTTCACATCTTGTCCTGTCTTGGCTGACCCAAGGGCTACTGCATGAACAATCTCCTCTTTAATTTGTTCAGAAGCTTATTGTTCAGGACCCTACTTAAAATAATTCATCTTCTGCATCAAAAGATAGAGGGTTTACAATCTGATAGAGCTCTGGAATACGCATTCTCCGAAAGCCCACAGCTCATAAAGAAGCCTGTGTTTTCTTCTTGCTGGTTGGTAGGGACATAGATGCTGATTTGTTGGCCACATCCATTGTGGATGACATCCATATTATCATTTTAGTCCTAAAGCCTGGATTTCCTGGAAGGTCCCTTGACCTTACTTTGCTTTATGGCAAAACCAGCCTTCAAAAGGATTTTGATTATCTTCTCCCCTTTCTCAAAAACTTCCTCTGCTGTGCTGCCCCACACAATGCTGTCATCAATATATTGGAAGTGTTTTGAAGCCTCACTCTTTTCCAGTGCAGTCTGGATCAGTCCATGGCAAAAGGTAGGACTGTTTTTCCACCCCTGGGCAGTTGGTTCCAGGTGTACTGCATGTCCTTTTGGGTCCTTGAAATACCCACTCCTGAGGTAGTCTATGGCAAGGATGCACAGGGCCTCTGGGCCAGTCACAATGGGGTGGTTTTGCCGTTCATTCCTGTAAAACCTCAGAACACACTCGAAGAGTCTTTTAAAAGAGCTTACAGGTTTTTTATGTACCCTGAATTAGATGCAAGGGAGAAATACCAACAAGATATTCCCAAGAGATCAAAACAACAAAAACTTTACTGGCAAACTTCAGAAAATTTAGAGAACTTTGGCAAAAGTTTAAAGCAATATTCAATCAACATAAAACATTTTGCAAAGCCTTAACTTAGCAAACTCTAAGCCCATTCAATTTAGCAAACTCCAACCAATCCAAATTTAAGTCACTCAAACTTCAAGAAGAAGGCATTAGAAGAAGGAGAAGAAAGAGAAAGAGAGAAAAGATACAGAGAAGAACTAATATAGTTACCACTGCTGGGTTCCAGCAGTCTTCCAGCTGATATAAAATCCAAGGGAAGGTCAAGGCATGTACTTGCCTTGTGTCCTGGCTTAAGTACCCTTTGGCTTTCCTGGGCCCTTCCTCCAGGTGAGACTTCTGGTCAGGCAGCCACTCAGGTGCTAGGTTAGGGACTTCAGAGACGGGATGAGGAGCGTTGCCTCCAGTGTACCAGTGATTGGCAGCCACTTTGGAGCTGGGATACAGGCTCTGGGGGCGGGGGTGTCTGAAGCAGGGCATCGCCTCACCAGGGCAAGGCCCAACCTGCCCCTTTCCCCCCCCACCTGCCGAAAATGTTTTGAGCAAGCGACCTCCTGCAGTCTCTCACAATACCCAGTCAGGTTCAGTACATCTTCCAGTACAGTCAGCTGTTGGGATCCCCCTGCCACCCCAGAAATAGAGATGGATGCTGCCCATACGTATCTTGATGGCATCAGGATACAGTGTGCGCTTGTGTCAACTAAAGCCTTAAACTCCTGTGGGTCTGCTGTGCCAAGCCATCAAATCCGTACAGTCCAGGAGATCTGATTGTCCCTTTCCTCTACCTTGCTGCAGGCAAGACCCCTCCAGTTCTGGTCGTAGTACTTGTTGCTCACTTGTAAATACAAACTGAAGGTCCTTCATGAGAATTGGAAGTAACATCAGCCCTCTTGTTCTGTCTGGGGACTTACCCACTGGAAATTGGAGTGGCATTTATCCTTGAAGGGTTTCCTGTGGTGGTTGTTCTTCCTCTCAACTCATGTACCCATGCTGCTAGGGCAGAGGT
The DNA here is from genome assembly GCA_013398015.1 of Oreocharis arfaki. Lineage (NCBI taxonomy): Eukaryota > Metazoa > Chordata > Aves > Passeriformes > Paramythiidae > Oreocharis > Oreocharis arfaki. Next base: position 151,035 of record VZRR01010575.1, on the reverse strand, counting down.
GGGTGTCCCCTTCCACTTCCTTATGTCCTCTGCATGTAGTCATGCAGGTAAAACCACAAGTTACCTTGTGGTGTGTACCCTCTCTCTCTTGAGCAGGGGGGGTTGCTCCCAATAGCAAGGACTCTGGTCCATACTGGCAGACTCTAGTTTGCTTGAGTCTTTCAAATCTGTCTGCAGTCTTGGACAGTCTTTCCACAGCTGAGGTGCAGGTTGACAGGGAGGAAAAAACATGGTCTTCATATCGCCAGAGTCAGGTAGTCACCTGAAGCACCATTTGTTCTCCTTTCATTGACATCAATGTGAAAGGGCTGGCATATGATGATGATGTGCCCTGCACAAGCTTCCACCACATGGACTGTGTACACTGGACCTCATCTGGATCTACAGAGGACTGCTCTTTATTTGAATCCTTATAGATTACTTCCAGCATAGCTAATGCTCTCAGGTACTAGATACCTTTCTCCACAGCATTCCACCTGCTTGGACTCACTATTAGATCGTCCTTGAGAGAATACCCTTCCCTCTGCTTGACAGGAGTCACTTCTAGAGGCTGAGAGTTTCTGTCCTCTTCCCAATCCCCTTGTCAATACCTGCATCCTGAGACAGGGATCACGGTTGCTTGGCTTCACTACCATCTAGTTTCATGTTGTAGGACATGATGTCCCAGCACAGGAGCAGCCAGTTCACATGGGGCTCTCCTGGCTGGTGGCTGACATATTCTTGCATATCTCTCAGCTCACCTGGTGTAGTGGTGCCAGGCACCCACCAAAGCCACTCTCTCACTCTCCTCTGCAGCTGAGTAGAGGAGAGAAAATGGAACTAAGGGTTCATAGGTTGAGGTAAGGACCAGGAGATAAAACTCATCAAATACTGTCACAGGCAAAACAGGTACTCCCCAATGCATATCAACTTATGGATATGCACTGAATTTATTACTAACAAGATCAGAGCAGGATAATGAGAAATAAAATAAGGTCCTAAAAAACACCTTCCCCCCTTATTCTCATCAACAGCCCAGGGAGACAGGGAATGGGAGTTATGGTCAGTTCATCACCTGTGGTTTCTCCCGCTACCAAGAAAGGAGTTGTTCCCCTGCTGCCCCATGGGGTCCCTCCCCCAGGACACAGTTCTCCATGAACTTCTCCAATGTGAGTCCATCTCATGGGCAACAGTCCTCCCAAAACTGCTGCTGCATGAGTCACTCTTCCATGGAGTGCAGTCCTTTTAAGGACAGGCTGCTCTAGTATAGGAGCAGGGCCCATCTTTCCACAGGTCTCCTACAAGGTCACAGCTTCCTCTCAGGCATCCACCTGCTCTGGCGTGGACTCCTCCACAGGCTGCAGGTGGATCTCTATATCCCTGTGGGTCTCTGTGGGCTGCAGGGACACAGCTGCTTCACCATGGTCTGCACCACGGGCTGCAGAGGAATCTCAGCTCTGGTGCCTGGAGCACCTCCTTTCCCTCCTTCTGCACTGACCTTGGTGTCTGCAGAGCTGTTCTTCATACATGTTCTCACTGCCCTTCTCCAGCCGCAATTTCAACTTCACAACTTTTTGTTTATCTTTCCTCTTAAATATGTTATCTCAAAGGAATTAACACCATTTCTAATTGGCCCAGCGTTGGCCAGCATCACATCCATCTTTGGAGCTGCCAGGGATTGGCTCTGCTGGACATGGAGGAAGCTTCTGGCAGCTTCTCA
>VZRR01010575.1:66047-141451 GCA_013398015.1 Oreocharis arfaki | reverse complement strand
AGGAGGTTAGAGGCTGGGGAAAATCATCCTCCCCTGTGTCCCCCACAGACTATGATTATTGATAGACTTCCAAAGACAGTGCCCAAAGTAAACGTAGGTGAGCAGCACTGAATACACATCCGAAATTACCCTCATTGCCCTTGGTCAGTCATAAACTGATATCCAGTAGTACAGCAACCAAGCCACCCTGATCCCTCTTCCTGCTCTGAAAAAGAACATCACAAGGACAACATATGGGAATGTAGGGGAATATGGGAATACATGGTTAAGTACCACAGTCGTGTGAACAGACCAAGCAACACTGTAAGCAGCGGCTCTGGAGTTAATGCAACAAATGCTTAGATTGAATTTGTTTCCAAGCTGCCCTGGACAGATTTGTTGTTATCTCAACCCTTTGTGCCACGCGGTGAGTGCCAAATAAGGCTGTTGGAATTTAGGAATGGTACTCCCCAGTTTAGTGCTTCCACTGAGACTCTCCAAACCATATGCCACTCACTTGCTCCTCCCTCACCCTCCTCCCACCCTGAAATGGGATGGAAAGGAAAATTGGAGGCACAAAAGGCAAAGATCACAACTTGAGATAAGAACAACGTATTGGAAACAGCAGTGAGATAAGAAAATGAACAATACTAATGACAGATAGTACAAGAAACAAATGATTCACACAGAAACCTCCCACCAATAGACAATATCCAACCACTCTCTCTGCCTCACTACTTGAGCAGGAGGGACCCTTTTCTCCCCAGAAGAGACTCCCTTCCCCCTGCCCCCGGCAGTGATGTGAGGTGTTATAGAATAACCCCTGGTCCTAGCCTAGCCTAGCCTCCTGGTCCTCCTGGCTACTGCAAAAGTTAACCCTATCCTGGCTGGACCCAGGACACCTGAGAGCAGTGTTTTGTTCAGAAGGTGCAGCCTAGAAGCCAAGCTGGTGTTAGAGCAATGCAGAATGGTTTTGCCATCACAGTCAATACTAGAAAATGTAAGATGAACCACGCTGGGTCAGCACGAGTCCTTGAACACTGATAACCTGTATCCAGCAATGCTAAATACCCTACATTTCATAGGACAGTGGCAGCCTCTGTAGTACATCCAGTCATTTCTGTGATGTGGAAGTTAGGAAAAAGAAGCCTCTTCCCTATGCCATTACATGCAAAATTACATGTGTATATGGATAGTGGTTCATTTTACAGTGTTGAACCGTCAGAGGTTCAACCATCAGAGGTATATGTAGAAATATTTCCTGTCATAGACTTTTCTTTTGAGTTTTTGTTTTGTCTAGAGTTTTTTCCCTTTTTAGAATTGTGAATTTGCTTCATTTGAAGAGTTGGTTTTGTATGCTTTAGCATATGTAAAATGATCATGTAACTAAATTCTAAAAATGGGAGGTTTCTTTTGCATGCCTGATAAAGATTTTTTCCGTCAAAGCCCATGTTATTTATAAAGTATGCAGTTGTTGGATATGACTTAAAAGAGGCTGCTAGAATTCAAGAAATAGTGTCAGATGTTCTGTTGGTATAAGCAGCATAGTTAAATTACTTTTGCTTACATCAGATATCACCAGTTGTGGATTTGACCTAACACTGTTTTTGTCTAAAATGTACATTCAGCTTTCTTTTGGTCTTCATTTTTGAAATGTCATTTTTGCTTCATTCGTTTGAATGTCTCTTAATGAAAGAAACAGTAATAGCCTCAGCCTCACTGTAGTAGAGTTAAGCTGCTAATAGGAATTCAGTTTTCCTGAGTTCCATTTGTTACCTGCCTGCAGTAGAAAGAGATGAATTCCGATGAAAAGAAATTCAATCCATGAAGTTTTCACTGCTCACTCTCACATCTTGTTGGATTGCTTGTGTCTCCTAGTAACGCTTTATTTTCGTAGAACCGATGCACAATTTATGTTACTGTTTTGGTTCCTACTTGCCTACAGTATGTGGTTACTGTAAAATGATTAGTTGTGTTTGTCCTGGGTTTTTTCATGCTTTGATTCTAGATGCTTTTGTAGAAACTGTTTTCAAAGGGTCTTACTTTGAGCCAAAAAATATTATCCTTTTCATCCATGAACTAGACTACTACTTTTTACTTGGCCCTAATACAAAGCAAGGAATTTGGTACAGAATCTTGATTAACATCTATCCGCTGTGTATGTAACTGATGGTTTTACATCATCTTAGCGTGCTTTTTAACACCTCACTTAAATAAGCCTGGTATTGATGTGAAACTCTGCCACTGCTGGGTGGCTGAGCCGAGGTGGAGCAGTGAACAGAATCTCTGTGGGAAATGGCTCAGTGGCCTGTCAGGTGCATATCACAGGTCTCTTCACCATTTCAGCCTAGAAAGCTCTTTGTGTTTAAGAGTTTAAAAGCCGATTTCTTTACAGGTTAACTTTCTCAGGCATATTTACTAAAGGAGAAGACTACTGCACTTCCAAACAGCTAGCTTGTTTCATGTTTCCTGAATGACCCAAAACGATTTTTAAATTGTTAGCATGTATTTGTATTCTGGTCCAGATGGTAACCATAGTTTTGTCTTTCATTGAAGAACGTATACATTCTGTTCTGTTACAATGTATTTTTTGAATTTTTAAAAAAAATCAATAAATACTCATATGATGTTTCATTTGTAAATGTAAACAATGTTATTTGCTTATTTGAATGGTTTTCTTGAACTGCGTTAGCTGCAGGGGACATGTCTTTTGAATGCATTTATTTAACGTAAATTCTTCTAAACTGTTTGTATATGATGTCAGCCGTATTCTGTTGTAAGCCCTTAATATTATTATCGGGACTTATAAAGTTATTGGGACCAATGTATAGTTAAGTAGTAAAAAACTGCATTTTTATTCTTTATGGTTTATTATTCAAAAGGTATTTGTAATTGATAAGCAGCAGCTCAGTGTCACTGAAGAACAGGTGTTTAGCTTGGATACTTTGAAAGCTCAGGCTTCAAATTACCAGTGATAATTAAACGCAGATTCTTCGAGCAAGCCTTTACAAACTCTGAATAAAGCATTTTAGTGCTTGCTTCGTATTTATGAATACTATCTACCCAGTTAATTGTTTTGCTGACTATGCCTGGAAATGGTTTAAAGGAAAATTCAGCTTTGGTAAAACTGTTATTTTTAAGTGACTGTGTGGTATTTTGGCCATTGTTTTGTAACCAGACTAGGAAAGTTACAGTTATTTCTGCTGACCATTTAAGTGCAGTAAATTATTCAGAGAATTTGTTTAGATGGAAACATTTAGAGAAGCTGTTTACACATGTATAACTTGAGCCTCCAGTTTTTACTGAAGCAAAACACAAGTTACAGGTAGTCCGGTAGGAAATTCCACTGTGAATTTCCACAAAGCAAAGATCGTAAAAAATGTAAAAAGCCATGACTGAGTGCCCACAGTCAGTCCCAATGCGTGGCTGTAGGCATATTTGGCTTGCTACATTGGCAGGGCTTGGAGGTCTTAACTTTTCCTCCATAGTGGCTCCATAACAAAACCTCACACAGGATATAGTTTCTATGTGATGTTCTCCTTCGATTGCAATGGTTACACAATTTTCTTTTCCCCTCCACATTTGTTTACTGGTTAACTGTTCCATTTTATACATGGATATACTTAAATGTTTTATTGTGTGGCATTCCTAAATGTTTCTCCTTTCCCCAGTGGCACACGATTCTGAATAGTCGCACGCATAGGAGAGGTACTGCTGGATGCTCTAGAGTCAGGTTTACTTGTGGCTCATACATTCCAGTGCATGGGTTTGAGTTTTTGGCAGGACTAGACTGAAATTAAATTTATACGCTTGTATTAGCATTGACACTGAGCTCAAACCTTTCCCTAACAGCGGTCTTAAACAAAGCAAAACACTTTGTAGAGGTTAGATTTGGAGATCAGTGTAGGAGTGCTTGGATCTCACTAGTGAGGTATGCACGTGAGGAGAATTTCAGGGAAATTCAACCCTCAGTGGATTTCAAGGGAAGAGCTTTGGTCTGATCTGTGCATAAGTGATGATTTCATGAGCAGGTCAGATTTTAAAAAGCACCTAAATACCATTTTCAAAATGGACACAGGCCCTATGGATGCTAATAGGAAGTCATCTAAAGCTGTAAAATCATTTGGAAAGGTAGAAGCTGCTTGGGACTTTCATAAGCACCTGTGCAGGTTAGATACCTAACCTCCAGTTCACTTGTAAATTGGAGGCACCCTGCATACTGTTTTGCAAACTTGGGCTATTTATTGGTTCTTTGGAGGGAAGGGTTTTATGCACTGAATCTATTATAATGAAGACAGTTGTAGTTGAAGCGTTAGTTGCCAGAGAGAGTGTGTTTTCAAAGCTCCCTGCAGATGAATGAATCAAAAGGTATGTTTTAGCAAATCTCCAGATAAAGTCAATAAGGGAAAGTGCAGCAAGTGCTAAAAACAAGAATTAAAATCCAGATAATACTGTTCTGTCCTTGAATGTGTTGGCCACTGCCAGCTTGGGACTGGAATCCCAGAAAATGGACTAGTGCTGGAGAACACAAAAGCCTCCTCACTTGTTCAAATCAGAAAACCCAAATAATAATTAAAGGAAGCGTTTGAAATTACGGCATCAGGCTTTTTGGCATCATTAATGTGAAACAGATTTGAAAGCTATGTCAGCAAAATGTTTTTAGATAAATGGTTCTTTGAAGATACTATCTCTAAAAATCAGGAAAAATTAGGATATTGAAAAGTAAAGATGTTTGCAGGATTGTGTTAGAGAATACTTTTGAAGTAAGACTGCTAAAGAAAATATTTCTTTGCCCACATTTGGAGTCAAAACCCCCTATAATTCTGTGTATGTAACTGTACATCTAGCCCCTTCTCTCCGCACACCCCCAGAGCCATTGGAGACTTCTTTCCCAGCAGGATTGACCAGGCTGCAAATATTAGTGAAATGCTTTGAAAATAGCAGTCTACAGTCAGGCCCAGAGGGAACTGTGATCAGCTGATTTGCCTTAGTGTTAACACTCAAAAAGGTTGTGGGAATTAATTAATTTATATTTTAAAATGTAACGATTAATACGATGATTACTCTTTAACCCCCTTCAAGTAGCTTGAGAGTGACTGTGCTGCCACAGATTATCAATACGTGCTTTTGTAAAACAAGCAGTGGAATCAGGCCTTTGTTTCCTGTCCTGGTGCCTGGGGTCTTAGGTGTACTAGCGCTTTTCCTGCTCATTGGTCAGATCAGCTTTTGTAAAATGATGTGTGGAATGATGTTCTGCTCTGTCTTCACCAAAAGTATTGAAACCTGGCCTTTGGCAGAAGCGTATTATCTCCTGTGTGCTTGTACTGTGCTATGCTCAATGGCCAGTACAATAATCTCAACAGCAATGTTTGTCTCTTACCCACAGGGAGTATAAACACCTTTAGAAATGGTTGACAAAGCCCTCATTATCTCAGTTTCTGTGTCTTCTGAAAACTGTGGGGGTTTTTTCTAATGGGAAGTTTGCACTTTCACCAATTACCAAACTATTGCCTGATGTTCTGATTACTATAGGCTTTTGTTGTGGGTTAACTCTGGTGGGCAGCTTAAGCCCCACACAGCTGCTCACTCTCTCCCCCCTGGTGTGATAAGGGAAAGAATCAGAAGGGCATGAGTGATAAAACTCAGGAGTTGAGATGAAGACAAAAGCTGCGTGTGCAAGCAAAGCAAAACAAGGAATTCATTCACCATTCCTGTGGGCAGGCAGATGTTCAGCCATCTCCTGAAAGTGGGGCTCCATCACGTGTGACGGTGACTTGGGAACACAGATGCCGTAATGCTGAATGTCCCCCCTCCTCCTCTCCCCAGTTTTTATCACTGAGCAGGATGTCATAGGAGTGGGATATCCCTTTGGTCAAGGGTCTGCTGTCCTGTCTGTATCCCCTTCCAACTCCTTGTGCACCCCCAGACTGCTCACTGATGGGGTGGGATGAGGAGCAGAAAAGGCCTTGATGCTGTGCAAACCCTGCTCAGCAACAGCTAAAATACCAGTATGTTGCCAACAGTGCTTTGGTCACAAATCCAAAACTTAGCACTATACATGCTTTTATGAAACAAATTAGCTCCATCCCAGACAATACCAGTGTAATCTCCACCCTTTATTCCATATTGTTGTCATTGTGCTCAGGTCTCACATTATCCAATAGATTCGCCCTCATTAACCACCTCCTCTTTCCCGTCCTGGGATATATACATGGATATCATTCCCTTAGTTTATGGATTACGCCTTTAAAAATCTACAAAATGTCCATTGAGTCCATTTAGTCCGTGTGTATTCAATCTGTTATGGTTATCACTCAGGACAGGAGGGGTGGTGTGATGTGTGGAGTTACTGGGCACCAAAGACAGCTCAGGCTGGGTCGCTGCTGCGCTGCACATCTTGTGAGGCTTGTCCTCCTTTGGTTCAGATGCTTCCTGCTGTGCTAATTTCCATAGCATGCAGCTCACATCCTGGGTTACAACACTTTAAAGGTATTCCCATGGCAGTCTCCACCTCTGGTTCCTTCAAGCCAGGTTATGGAGTTTAACAATAGAACATAACAACAGTGTTTGCAGCGAACTCCTCCCTTTGCTTCTAGCCTGGCTAGCAACAAGGGGTTCCTGCTGTAGCAATTCCCATAACATGCAACTCAGATCCTGGGTTACAACAATTTAAAGGTGTTTCCATTGCAATGTTCAGCCCTCATCCCTTTGGACCAGACCATAGGGTTTAACATTGCAATGAACTCCTCCATTTGTCCCTCCTGCAGCTTGGGATTACCCAGGCCCATGGTCCATGTGGGGCAGTGTGGGCTTGTCTACAGACCACCATCCTTTTGGGATGTAGCTGCTCCAGAATGACAATATCCACAGGCCATTCTCCCTTCAGGGGAGTAACTGCTCTAGTATAGACTTCTCCATGGCCATGTATGTTTTTGGTTGTACCATCATGAATTTAGCCACAGTCACACTCCTGTGAACTTGAGTTCCAGCCTGTCCAGCACAAGAATGACAGCAGTGCCCTGGCCATCTGCCAGCCCATTCCTGTTACCAGTATGTTCCCAGGCAGAGCAGAATAGGATGATAAGGAGAAGAGGAAACAGCAGAAGCAAAAAGCAGTCACTAACGAGCACTAATTACTGATCTACATTCAGGCAAGCAAGCCCTGTGGCAAGCACAGGAGCCTGACAATTAATAGCTGAAGAGATAAAAATTTGGTACAGCATACTCTGATCAAATCAGTTGTTATCTCTAACCCCTCATGCTCCACACTGGGTGCCAGAAAGGACAGTTACAGGCTTACCCTGGTGGGCAGCTCAGCTCCACGCAGCTGCTCCAGTGGGATGAGGGAGAACAACCAGAAAGGTAAAAGTACAAGTAGCCAAAGGTTGAGATATAGACTGTTTATTAAGGAAAGCAAAAGCCACAGTGCAAGTAAAGCAAGACAAATCATTCATTCATCACTTCCCCTGGACAGGCAGGTGTTCAGCCCTCCCCAGGAAGGCAGGGCTCCATCACACGTAGCAGTGACTTGTGAAGACAAACACCATCACTCCAAACACCCCCCGCTCTCCCTCCTTGCTCCCCCGGCTTTATATGCTGAGCGTGATGCCATATGGTGTGGGATATCCCTTTGCTCAGTTGGGGTCAGCTGTCCCAGCTGTGTCCCCTCCTGACTTCTTGCCCATCCCCAGCCTTCTTGCTGGTGGGGTGGTGTGAGAAGCAGACAAGCCCCTGATGCTGTGTGAGCACTGCTCGGCAATAAGTATTGATATGTTACCCACACTGTGTCACTCATAGAGCCAAAACAAGCTGCTATGAAGCAAAGTAACTCCATCCCAGTCAAAACTGGTATAGCTTTTTATGCTTCAGTAACAACTTCACAGCTGTGTGCCACTGGGCAGCAGTCAGGAAATAGGAAAGCTCCTTTGATCCACGTGAACATACAGTCATTGTGCTTGGAAGAAAACTTACACCTTTTTATCCGGTTATTTCCCACAAAACTTACACATTTATTCAAGACAACTACTATTTTTGTTGTATTTAAAGGGAAAAAAGTTTTCTCCAAGAATGACATCAAGTCAGGCAGAATTTTATTGACAATTTTAGGGACATCTCTGATTTGCACAACTCCAGGCTTCCTGATAGTCGAAAGTCCTTACTTGGCTCTCAGAAACTTGCAGGTGTCCTGCTACTGAAGATCAACTTGACATCAAATGGCTGTGTTATGTAGGAAAGGACTTCTAGGTCTCCAAACCTTGATTTATACATGACTAGCCAAAGGAAAGAAAATATGTTGAGAATGCGAAAGAGAGGAAGAGATAAAACAGAACAAGATGATAGCAAGAATTGGTCTTGAGAGAGCCTCATGTAAAAACCAAAGCACCTGGACTTCATTGCATTCTGGTTTATAGGGTTTTCTTAATCACCTAACTTCTGAGGGAAGGTAGGCAGAACCACAGCTGATGGCAGTGACCCAAGGTAGATCTCCAAGAAGTGGTTTTATAGTTTCCGTTTATTTCAGAAATGGTTCTATGGACTACAGACCATCTAGTTCATGCTATCCTATTTTTGGCCTTAAAGGAAGTCAAAATGGTGGTAGCATTCAGCAAAAAAATAACCATGATAAGAATCATTCTTGTACAAGTTTCCGTAAGGAAAGGTATGCAATAGGGAAATGTAGCGTATTTGTTCACAGAGCATACTGCAGGAGGTAGTATTTGCTGCAGCAAGAGTGTTTCCGAATTGACTCATGAGTATGCAGAATTAGGAAAACAAATGCAAATCTAGCACGTCTCCAACTGCCTGGCTTCTGGCCAGAATTCTATCTAAACTAGCTTTCTTCTATTCTGGCCCTCATTGCCTCTCTCCCTCTTTCAAGCCCTTTATTCAAGCACTGCTGAAGCTTTGCTCTTCTTGTCTCTAGAAACAGCCAGGTGCCTCTTTTTTGTTTCAGTTTCTGAAAGGAAAGAAGGTAAACAGAGAATAATTGGCTAATGGTAGTGTGTGGGTCTTCAGGTGTGGTGTGGATGTCACCTTGGTAACATTTTACCTTGTCTGCTTGGCATCTTGCAAATAATCTTTTGAAATCCTCCCACATATCCCTGCATGTAACTTGGTCTGTGGAAAAAATGTGAGTTATATTTTGATAGCCAATTTTAGAATTTAGGGGATTTATGTATGAGAAAGTTTGAAAGCTATCAGGATCTCTCAAAATACTGCAGCCAGCATTAAACACACCGGGCTGCATTCTCTGCCAAAAGCTTTCTCAGTAAATCCTAATGTGACTTGATAACTTAGCTACGGACCTTGGCTTGGAATAGAGCCCAAACTTTGAAAGACTGGAAGTTTCAGTTGGCAAAAGTGTGAAGGTGCAGTGGTGAATTCATAGCAGACTGGGGTTTAGTTTTAATTATAGCAAGGGAATTCATCTCTCAAGAAAAACCCTTAAAAAGAGAAGCAACAAGAAAAGGTGAAGAAGGAGAAAAGAGACAAGTTGCAGTTTATTCCCCTCCCTGTGACTGAAGCTGAGGCTTTCAGGGAAGGTTTATTTGGCTATCATCTCCTTCAGTCTCATTCAAAACTGAAAGCACAATGGAGCAGGGTGATTTTCAGAAGTGAAATGGTTGTTCCTTGTTTTAATTAAAGAAGGATGGTTCTTTATGCATACTGCCCTATTTCTAAGTTAGTGCACAACATCAGTGTCTGTACCAGCATCAGATTTCTTAGCCAATTCAGGCAGCTGATTTTCAATTCACAGTTTCACAGTGATCCTGTTCTCCCTTCATTAACGCAGCGTTTGGGGCTTTCACACATGGTTTGTAAACAGAGAATCATTAATGTTTGCTTCACTCTTCACTTCAGTGACAACCTTCATCCTGAAAAAGAGTGTTCCTGAGAACATATTTCCATTCATGCTGTTGCTAGAAAGTTACTTTAAACCCAAGCGCTTTTCTCTTTCCAAACTAACCAAGTTCCTCTCTCATGTCGTCAGTTGTTCAGGTTGATACCCAAGACACAGGCTCCTCCACTAATGCCCCATACCATGCTCACCCTTTGGGTATGTTATTAGCAAAACACACCCTCTCACCTCCCTCCTACTTTTTAGGCCGTGTGATAAAAACAGGAGACCTCAGGGTTGCCAGTTTTTTCACGTTTCCTTTGACTGTGAATTAGAAAATTAATTAAAACTCCTCTCTCTAGAAACACAGTATTTACCTGTTATATAGGTGTATGGCAGATAAGTTTTTTCTGCAAAAACCATGTCAGCCATAGTTTACATTATTTTGTAGGGCTTTGCATTGTGTTAATTTCTGAATAATTAATTTATTAATTTTTATCACATTTTTATTATTCATTTGGGGGAAGGGTTGTATTCAGTGTTTAAAATCACTAGTTAAGCTACTCTCTTGTATGTTGACAAAAAAATACAAATCTTATTTATAGAATAGAGGAAGTGAACAGTGTAGCCAGGTAGTTTTCAATGTAAGTGTAATTTTATTTTTTTTAATAGAAAGTCCCATCTCCTCATTTCAGCTTTCATAGTTGCTCACTTTGCATGTGCTCCACAGGGACACTATCTTTATAAATACATACTTGGGTTAAGATTTAACAGAAGGAAGGTGAGCAGTAAGCACCTTTCTGCACTGATGATCCTCTATGCTATAAGGGCAGCTGATTTTCTCTTTCTTTCGTGAAACCAAACATCCCATCCAGAGGTAGGACAGAGCTTCATCTCCCTTGCTTGACTTAGTATGGCTGAACCTTCCAGTTCTCATGAATCACTGAAACAGGAGCTCTGAATTCAGGGGATATCTAAATAGGAGGAAAAAAAAACTGTACAAGCTTTTTCGGCTCAGACTTGCTTTTCATTTAGCAAGTATTTTAGATATTCTCTTTGGAAACTGTATCAAATATTTTTTTTCTGTCTTATTTGTACTTTGCTGGTTTTTGTAGGTGTCAAGTGTCTGCTTAACTGTAGTCAGGAGCGTGAAATACTGCAGCAGTAACCTGTGACGATGCCTTTAGTCTGCTTGTTGTTCCCTATTTATGGTGCAGTAATGGTTTATTTCGTAGTCTAAACCCTAGGACTGCATTTTAATGAAGATTTAAGGCTATGGTACAGCTGCTATTCAAACTGTGTGAGAGAGGCATGTTGGAATAGCTCGAGATTTACTGCTGAACTGTCAGTCTTTAAGCTACCAAGTGTCTTTACCCTTTGGTGCAGTAGCTACGGTGGAAACTGTACCCACTGCTGTGAAGCAGACACGGCGATTAATGAACCTGAGGCGCGCTAATCAAACATATGTTTTCTTGGCACAATGATTGTGTTATATATCACATCCGAATGTACAGGCCTTTATCTTTCCTTAATGATCTAGCAAGGGGGCTTTTTAAAATGTGGGTGTTTTTCATGTGCTCCTTAGATTTGTTCCACAGGGGGTGGCCGTTAAAAACATCTGACGGGCATGCAGTTAGCCAGCGCCCTGCTGAGATTAGTAAAATACTATATTTAGTAGTCGCACTACATCAAGGAACTCCAGCATTGCAGGAAACAGTTTGATTCAATGCCTTTTTTCTGATTTTTAAATTTTTTTTTTATTTGTATGTCTTATTATTTCATCTGGGATAATTTTTTTTCAGCTTGGACTTGGTTTTTGTGTCTATTTTTCAACTTTTTATAAAAGATTTGTTTATATAATGCAATTTTTTCCCCAATTTTTTTTTGTTTTTACTGTTTTCTTTTTCTACTCTCACCAAAAAAAAAAAAAAAGAGTAAAACAAGTAGTAAGAATGAAAAGTGGTATTTGGAATCTCTCTCATACTGTTCTGTGACTGAAGAAAATGATCTATTATTTGTTAGGAAAGCTCTATGGATACTATAAGGATTCATGCTTTTAAGTACTAGAATACTATATGGTGAAAGCTCCTAAAATTTGCTTTAAGAAAATAGTTGAAATGAGCAAGTATATTAAATTTATTTTTGTGCCAGAAGTATTTCTTCCCAAATAAATAAAGCATGAAACAGACTTGGAGCTCAAACAGGTTTGTTTCATTTTTTCTTTAATAGTTGACATGACTAACTGTAGATGAGCAACATAAAGTGGAAGATAAAAGACCCATATGGAAAAGACAGCTTTTCACCAGGATGCTAAAGGAAGTAAACTGTTTCATACGACTCTTGTCCAAGACAAAATTACTATTTTAACATCTGATTTCTGAGCCCATTCTGGTTTTCTTGTAGCTGTAAATCCAAAGCAGCCTATGTAAAATCTTGGAAGCTATTCTGTAAACTCAGGACTAAATTGGGTGCTCTCCCTTTAAGGGACAGATTTAAAGGAATACCATTCTTTGTTCTAACAAAATAGTCCGGGCTTGTCAATCCAGAAGATTTGTGCATTGCTGAACATAATGGCATTTTATTACCTAGTTTATTTCTGTCTAGCATTCTAAGACTCCTGCTGATGCTTTGACTCAGAGTAGTTTTCAGTTTGGAAACTTGAACTCCAGTGTCACAGATGACTTCTTTCTTTTGGTAATTTGTATTTTTTTTTTTTTATTATTATTAAATGTTCAAGAAAGAAAGTGTTTTTCCTGACAGAAGTTGTGTTTCAAACTGTGAACATCTAAGCAGCAGTGTGTGAAAAGAGTAGCCTTTTTTTTTTGCTCCCCTTAGACTCTTGTTGGTGCAGTTAGCTCATTTCTAACAGTAGTTTGTTATATTATAGTCAAGCTTAATGATTAAGTAGTAGTACAACAGGTCTCTCACCCTCCTCAGCTGTGACTCAGTAAACCTCAGCCCTTGTCCGTGCAAAAGGATGCATGTTCAAATTCAGACATGCAGAATATATTCTGCTGAAGGCCAGCAGACTATACTGTTCTTGAAGTTAGGGATATTGTATTTACAGAATAATTTCTGCAGTTGAACTATGGCCATTATCTGAAATGCCATATTGATCCAGTTTTTTAAAGCAGCTTATTGCAAGATAAATCCTGAAATATATTTTACTGTTTCTATCAGAACACTTGCAAGTAGGGAGGGGTATTATAGTAAAGGTAGATTGAAGAGATCTGTATATAAATATGAGAGAAATGGGAAAATTCCTGCTTTTGAAGCAGCATTATGATAGAAGTACCCTAAAATGTAATTTCCTATACTGTTTTACGCAGTGTAGTTTACTTTTTCCTGTATAAAATAACATATGAAGTTAAGAATTCTGGCTATGCCATTCCACATTCAGTTGCAACATTGTAAACATTCATCTTATATCTTCCTTTATGTGTAGCTATAAATGCCCATCAAAATATTCGCATCTCTTCAGTAATTTAAAATATTAAAAACAAGGGCCAAATTTCAACATAAGTTGTCTAGTGGTTTCAGACCTTCACATAGATTTCTATATACACACTCCAGTGAATGGTACCCATACATACATACTCATACTATGCTGCTTGTTCCTGACTGAAGCAATCTGTAAAATGAATGCATGTCTTGCATATCGTGTGAACATGGAACATGAAAGCATACATGTGTGAGTAAACCCGTGGCATTGTGAAAAAACATACTTCTAGAATTTCTTTCTGTATTTTGATGACCAGGATGCCCTCTGTGTTTTACACACCGAGGTTTTGCTCCCTGCCCGCGCAGCATCATTGAGTGCTGTGTTTGGGATTCTTGAGCTGGTGCTACATGATTTATCTCAGGTGTATGTAGTTACCCAGGAGAAAAGCTGGCAGTGCTGTGAGCTTTCCCCAATAAATGAGCAGGCTCATTTAGAGTTATTGCCAGGATCTTGTTGTGGTGACACTGCTTTGTGCTGTGTAGAGAAACCTTGAAGGAGAATTTTGTGTAAATCACTCATAATAGTCTGAGGATTGAGTCTTGCATTTTACTCAGAAACTTGCACAAGTCTTACTAGAGACATCTATATGCTGGTCATTGTTTTCTAACCAGATCCTGATTCTTTTCCATCAAATCTCTGCTTATATGTTATCTAAATAAAACATTCTGAATTTTAATGAGTGGAAGTTCATTGCCGTTTAATCCTTAAATGCACTGAGCTAATCTATGAGTGTCCCTTAATTATAAAAAGTGAAGCCGGGAAATTTGGTCCTGGACATAGAGAGTAATTATTTTCATAACTCTTTTGCTTTTACCTCTATAACATATGGAAAGAGAAAATGACTGCTTGTGGTTAGGCCAGAGGCCTTAGTGACGGGTTATAGTCCCAGCACTGCCAGTCAGTCCAGCCAGCGCCAAGTGAATTTGGATGAGTCATTTTAAGTCTGTCCACAAAGTGTCCTTACCTGCCTAACAGAGGTATGGTGAGATGGGCTGTAGTTAAGCACTCCTGACTCTTTAAGGCACAGAGGAACTTAGAAAAGTGTTCTTTTTGTCGTCATGAATCTCAATAATGGCAGTGTAATCACCATCAGAGCACTGGGCCAGCCTTCAGTCATCACTCCTTGATCACAGATAGTGGTTCAGGTGTTTGCTGTGCTCTTATATTCCCCTGCCTTAAAGGATATTATATTCTTGAAAGAGTTTTATAGACGTTCAGATTCTTCCCACATTCAGTAAAAAATAGCATGGACATATAAACTGAAATATTTGCAACATGCTGCTGGCCAAAACCCAAGAAGCATCTGCTGCTATTTGGGCTATTTGATAATTATTTAACTACTATTATTTCCTTCTGAGTGCCCGTTTTGGACATTCTGCTCAAAAAGGTAAATAAAAAAGCCCCAAATTTTGGCGCATAGATCAAACTTGAGGGGGAAAGGAATAACATAGTTTGAGAATGTAGCAACCAGACTGATAAATAACAAAACAGGATTACTGGGAAATTGCACATAAATGTAGAAGTCTGAATGTTTCTTCTGACTGCATAAATCTGTAAACTAGGGAGATTTGATGAAAGAACAAGGTTTTATTTGTTCCTATTCAAAGTCCTGTCTTTTGTATCACTATTCATATCATTAATGTAGAAAGTGTTTATTTTGGTTTGACTGAAGAGCTTCAACAGAGCAAGAGATAATTTGAGAACTGTTGTCTGAGAAATTACAAAATAATGGCCTTCATACATTGAGATGAGGCCAAAAGTGCATAATGAAATGCCTTTGGGAAAGTTAAGCCTAGAAAGATACCAAAATTCTGAATTTATTGCAATTTCAGTGTGGGCCTCTAAAGGGGATGTGAGTCAAACCTGCTACTGCAGGTAGTAGTGTCATGAAATACTTAGAGTTTTTCCTCTCAATATCTCCTGTTCTTTCTGCTTGTTACTCATTCTGTATTCCAGTGGACACTAGTGAAATGTATACTCATATTATTCTGACTAAAAATAAGTCTACAAATATGCTGTACAGTTCAGAAAGTGCCATTTTATTGTTTCTGCATATGTGCTTTTCTCGGTCACCAGATTTTGCCCCTTTTGTGGTGCCATATTTGCAGTACAGAATCATCCTCTTGATCTTTTCTGCCCCATTTCTCACATTGCATTCTCACAACACATGCTCAGCAGAATATCTGCTTTGCAACTAGTTGTGGAAGTTTGATAAGCCTTTGTCATAACAGTAGTCCCTGACATTTAGAGGACTTCAGTTTATATTTGCCAGCCAAATTTCATACCTTCATACCTCTTTCAATTAATCAAAGTTAAACCATTGTATATGTGAAGGGGCCTCTTGTGGTTTCTAAGTAAGTAGTATGGCTTTTTTGGCAGAGAGCCACAAGCAATTTAGTAGGCACATACTGTGGGGGTTGAGAGGCAGAGAGACAGGAATAATCCAGAAAGCTTTAAGATGGGCTGAATGAAATCAGTATTTCTATACACAGTACAAGACTTTTGCATTCTGTATCTAACTTTTGGCAAAACTGTTTTGGTGTGTTGTAAAGCAATTCTGAAACATAGGACCAACTTGATTTTCCTCTCACTCAGCCAGTTTTGCACTGTTTTTTACTTCAGTTGAAGTATTCTCAATTTGCACCTGTGGCAGAGAGGAGTTAGACACAGGGGATTTAATGCACAGTTAACAACTGTCATATTGTCACTAAACCATTTCTGCAGGAATAAACCTAATGTGGTTCCCAGTTGTCTTCAGAAATAGTAAGATTTATTTTGTAGCCTAAAAGTCAGGATGAGGCTTTACCATGTACCTTTTGCCTGAGAGCTATACAGCTGTAAATAGATACTAACATAAAAGGTCTGTCTCCAGCAGAGCTGATCTCTCTCTTTCCAATTCTGACAGGGGTCACATAGTCAATGTAAATTACCACCATAAACTAAATTCCACCTCTCCTGTAGAACAAAGTGCTTGATCTGCCTGTCTAGAAGTCAGGAGCTACGCAGAGAACTGTAATATTTCAACAATTCAGCAGGAGTGGCAACCTGTTCTTAATAATGAAACACTAGCAACATCTAATTTCATTTTGTTTCATCATGTTAAAGTCCATCCTTTCTTTAGGGGATTTAGAAACCATCTGAAGGGAACGTGAAGACAAAGAGATTATTCAAGTAGAAGCACTATCTTCCTCTGTATTTCATGCAAGTTCAGGTTCAACATGCACATCTTGATGCCAGTAGGGAATCAGTTACTCTTAGAAAAGGATAGTCTAGACATCTCGAGAAGAATGGGAATTCTCCATTTTGTCTGTCATTTTGATTTAATTGACATACGTACCATAATAGTAATGTCAAAAGTGGTAGTGGATTTTACTAGAAATGAAATTACAATTGAAAAATTTGAACCATTATTGGCAGGTTTTTGGAGGTTATAATGATTTACTTGGGTGTTTTATAACTAAGCTAAAATATGCTGTTAAAAATGACCTGTAGGTTGGAAACTTTAACTTGAAACTAGATTCTTATATAGATACAACATCTTGAATTCAGTCTGAAAGATGTCAGAATCTGAACAACTCAGCACTTCAAAAATTATGCAACAGGCATATCATGGAAAATTTGGCCCCAGTTCAGCATATGGCTATCTAGACTATTTTACACACTCCTTTTTTAATATTAGAGATGAATCCAATGTAAATGTCTGGAATTCTTCTTGCAAGCTTGTTGAAAAGGGACAGTATTTTAGCATGACTCCCTTGTGCAAACGTGGTGTTTAGCAGATTACGTATGTTATTCTGTTATAGGTACACTACAGTGATAGACAAAATGGCAAAGAGTGTATGACCTGTTTGACACTGTCTCCTGTGCAGATGACTTTCCAAGGTATCGGAAGCTCCATTGAAGCCAGCCATGACCAGGTATAATACCTTCACCCCACACTCTTGTAATTTTATTAATATCTGGTAAGGCCAGAATGTCAGCATTAGTAAATTTTAAATTTCGACACGTCTTATGCTTTTTATATGGCATGCTCTTGTCACAGGGATTTGCCTCTCTTGCCCCACTAAAATCCTGATTAGATCTAAAGAGTGACATGAAAAGGAGACAAAACTATATTGCCTTTTACATTTTTTTAAGTCATATTAGGAAAGCCTGAAGAGCTTGCTTTAGTTTTAAAGTCAGATGTAAGGTTTCTGCAAAGGTTTTATTTGCTTTTATGTGTGTATCCGGTCTTGTCTATCCTTTTTTCGTTAGAAGATTATGAGTAGTTGGAAAAGCAGAGAGATGAAGCCATCATCTCTAACCATCATCTGTCACAAGAAACTGGCATTTGAGAGGGGAAAGGCATTTTTAATCAGACTGTGTAAAACTCCCATTTTGTTTGGCTGTTGCTAAAACATTTAATTCAAGCTTCTGGCAAAATGCCAGAAGAAAAGAAAAGGCTCAGTGTTAATCCTTCATCACCCTGCTGCTTCAGATGGGAACTGAGGGGAACTTCCATTCTTGTTGTCTTGTCCTCCAACACTCATATGAATAAAAGCAAGACAAGACTTTGATACTCTGAAAGTTTTAAAAGCAAAAAGGAAACAAGTAGAAGAAAACGTTAAACCAGACCTTGCACCTTTCGTATCTTCAGTAGATTAGGAAAAATTACCATGTTTACTTGCCTTTGCTGGTCATCTCTAAATGGTACTGTGTTCATGTTTGCTGTACATTTTATCAGACTCTATGCAAGATCCTCTAAGAAAAAAAAGGAAAGTCGCCTTAAGAATTAGCAGAATTAGTTACTTCTGGGGAAAAGTTTTGGACACTCTTAGCCATGTTTTTGTTTGGTGGGTTTTTTATTGAAAGTTCCTAAGTTAGTTGTTAACATAAACTAAGCCCATTAGTTATTTACGTGGTAACATGAGGATACTTCCTGCCCTTAAGAGTTTGGTGTTTTACAGTAATGGAGAGCTGTGGTAAGTCAGACCATACTTTGACATTCAGTTCTCATTTCATCCAGCAACTTGTTTATGCTGCTCTAAAGCTGATCCATTTTTCTTTCGGTAAAGATAGGCTTTTAAAGTACAGATATAACACAAGTACGATATTTAGACATTTCAATGGATTTAAGGTGGTCCCTGTCAATTTGGTAACAACTACATTCTGGGCTACCAGCCAGCTTGGCCTTTGTCTTAGCATTTGTTTAGGCTAGGGTATGATATGTAAACAGAAAAAAGACTCTGTAAGCAAAAAGCACATTTAAGCCATCTGAATAATTATATATTTAAGACCTCTAAATGAAAAAGTTGTATTGAGCCTGCAAAGTCAAGCACCTAGAAATTAGGAAATTCCAGATTACGTGCAGCATTAGTTTGATCCCAAATGTACCCATTCAGTGCTCTGAACAGGATATTCTTCTGAGAAGAAAAAAAATTTGCATAAAATCACATAGATAAAGATTGTATCACAGCACATTCACAAATAGGTAGAATTAAATTTACTTGGGCCATTATGTAGCTAGAATTTCCTCATCTTGTTTCAATTTGAAAGTTTAAAAAATGTTCATAATTGGTTTTAGTTACGTAATTTTCCACAGGGTTCTTAAAATGGAAAGAAAAATGTTTTCTTATTGCATGAGGTTGTTGTGTTACTGAACCCACATCACTTGTGCAAAGATTTTGTCTGAGCCAAGAGCAAAAAAAAAGCCAAATCCAAACCAGTGAAAGCCAAATGCCAACCCGTGGCTCACAAAGTAGACCCACTCACCGGACAGGATGCACAAATTTCTGTTCATGCCTTTCCTAACTGTCAAAGGAATTTCGTTTTCTGGGGAAGAGGGATGCTATTGACTGGTTGTGTTTGATAAGGGGGAAGCAGGACTGGATCAAAGCATCATTTTCCATCACCTGAATAAACAGAGAAAAATGAATCATTAGCAAACCTAGTGCTTGTCAGGCACTGGGATTAATAAATTAATGACTAAATTAAAGCTATTAATGGACTAACTAAAAGAAAATTCCCCTTTTCTCTATTGCTCCTGTGTGGTTGGTATGTTTTTACTTGTTTCCTGTGATTGTACTCGCAGTAGGTTGATTTGATACAGTTATTATTATTTTTAAAATACGAGACAGAAATGCTGCACTTTTGTCAAACTGAATTCAATTTTAAAGAGTCAAATTAAGTAAGTGCGAGATAACTGTATGCTATAAAAGTTGAATTTTAGAAGTTCTTCTTTAACTTTTGTAATCTGTTACTTGTAAATCATCTCTGTAGTATTGTATGGCTGTTGGGATGGGCTGGTCACCTGGGAGCCTGTGATTTCAGTGGAGGGATGGTGATTTGTGGCTCAGCAGTGAGGCCTGGCACAGTTTGACTTCAAGAACTGTCCGCTTCTGTGCTTATGAAGATAATTTTTCTCACATTCGTTCTAAAATATTGATTCTATAATTTCTAGAGGATTTTCTTATGAAACACTTTAGGAATGAGACTCTGGAACATTTTGGGGCAAAAGAGGTGAAATGTGTTGTGTGAGAGTATCTCCTAAAAAAGCTCTATACCGGGTTTGTCGCTATATTGTGGCAGAAGAGCCACAGGGTTGTGGTACGTTGCAGCTGATCGTACCTTGATGTAAAAAAATAGAAATGCAAAGGGAAACCAAAAAAGAAAACTATGTTGCCAATGGCATCTCCAGCACCATAGAATACCTTTTAGACTGGACTTGTCTTTTGTAATGTGTCTCCCTACTCATATCCAGTGGGAGATTTGTTACCCAGCAGATACCAAAGTGGTTACAATCCTACATAAGTACATTATCTGGCTTTTTCAAATATGTCAAGACTTGACACTGCAGTTTTTCAAGTCTCTTGCTCTTTTCCTGTACTCTGTAGGGAGTTTTCATTCTTTAGATTGGTTTAGCTTGTGATTTTAATGAGTTCAAATATTTTCCCCACATACTTCTTCTGAGCAATTTCAGATTAATATAAACATATCACACTGGTACACTAATTAGTGTGTATTTCAAATGTCTGATTGACAAGGCATATCTTGTTTGGTCATGAAGCAGTATTGTTCAGCAAGCAATTGCTGATCTTTCATTTTTCTTTTGACAAAAAAGAAAAAACGGGAAACATTCCTAAAGCACCTCTGCAGTCTATCCTGTCACATATTTTGTTGAGTTTTGCATTCAGGTATGCCAACCTCTTTTATAAAAATTTACTGGGGTTTGTAATTTTTTTTCCTGAATGATTTCTTTCTATTTTTCCTGTTTCCAGTTTCCTGACTATAACTATACATTTCTCTTTCCTTAATGGCAACTATTCTTTGGAGGGCTTTTTCAGTAGAATTTAGTTACAAGTAGCTTTTAGTTAAAATGGTTACCACTTTCTATTGATTTTCTCAATCCCATCAGAGTTTTTCCTTAATGGTAGTAAAGCCTGGTATTTTTTGCCTTGCTGTGGGACTGGAGACAACCTATTCTCAGGGCTTGTGATGGAATTTAGACATGTAGTAAAACTGGGAAATGAATTGAAATTGAGTGATTTAAAGTAACAGAAAGGAAGTCCAGGTAGTTTTTGTCTCACTGAGAAAACTCAAGATATGAAAAGTTGGAGACAGAAAAGGGAAAAATTTGTAACTAGGAGGCTATATAAGCAAAAATAGTTGGAATGAAGCAGGAAACAAAGAAAGTGCAGGGAAATGGGGCAGTGAATATCTAAAGGCCACAGAAGTGGGATGAAGAGAGAAAGTTAGAGCTAAGCAGAAGGGGTGATCAAAAACCCCACCAAAAAAAAGACATCTTCTGCACTGCTACCTCTCAAAGAACTGAAACCTGAATTTCTTGTTACTGATACAAATAAATATCTTCTAGTTTTAGTGAACTGTGACACATGAAGAGTTCTTTGAGTTCTTGAGTGCAGGCACACTAAGAACTGTAAGTTAGAAGATGTAATGCTAGCAATTGAAGGAAATAGAGATTTATGTTTTCCCAGAGGACTCTAGTCAATACCTTAAAGTTGTTAGAGATGTACTTCTCTCAACAAATATCACTGGATTCACTATAATGGTAGCTAGGTTAAATCTGATGGCCTATGCCAAACAAGACAGCCTGTGACATAGTTTCAATCTAAGGAAAATACTTCTGCTATGCCTTGAAGAATCCAATGGCAAACTCAGCTTGCATGTTTACATGTATATTTTAGAAACTTGCAATGTTACCATCTTTAGTGACTTTGTAATAATTGTTTTTCTGAATGTTACAGCTCTAAGTGACTGTATCTCCTTTGGGGTATCACACTCCTGTGGTTGTCATAAGCCACGAAAGAAAAAACATCTTGGGTGCATTCTTAAGGCTTGCTGAGCAGCAGGCAGATTGAAAGTATGACCATTCATTTCTAAATAAAGTTATTTAAAAGTCAGTGCTGGTGATGAGAAAGAACAGCTTGGGCCCATTTTGAGATTTTGAATGCTTGCCATGGAGTACTCTGCCTGTACAAGTGAATTTTAAACTCTGAGTAACTTAATGTTCGTTGAGGAGTGACCAGTTCTCTACTTGAATTTCAGGAGACAGATCAAAGAGCAGTGCATTTTCTCAAAGTCTCATTGCTTTAATAGTTTTTGATGCTTTTGGAGGTTTTAACAAATGCATGTGTTTTGGAGCTGGCAGTACTGTCCATTTGTTTATTACTGACTTCAGCAGTTTACTTCACCTAATACTCCCAATGAGATGTGCTGTTAAAGTGGTATTAATGAACCTTTTATGCCTATATTTTTATTCCTTGCTTTCTTAATGTTATCCATTATATTTGTGTCATATATTAAACTGTATTTTTAGAGCTCTGCGGCACTTTGCAATGCACAGAACGGAATACTTTTATTTTGCAGGACAGATAATGATTGTTTAATATTATATATAGTCTACCACTAATAACACTTTTATTTTCAAGTGAAAAAATAGCTGGAAAGAGAATGAGCAGGGGCAGAAATTTTAAAAGTGGAAGAGCTACTGATAAGATAGACTAGATCAGAGAGCCCAACAGGGAGGGGGTGTACTGAAAGGGAGATGCCCCACTCAGCAGTTTCAGAAATCACTGATGGAAAGCTTGGCAGGTGGCAGTGCCCAGCAAACTGGAATATGGTCTGTAGCAAAGTGTTGTCGCTGGCCTGCAAACAGCCATTGCTGGGCAGGGTTGACAGACAGTGGGGATGCCCACATGTGAGCAGCTCCTGATGGCTTTTGAACACAGGAAGGGCAGGAGTAGTTCTCATGGAACAAAAGACCTCAGAGATGTGTGACAGGCTCAAGGGAAGGTGCTTGGAGTATTGAGAAGAACTTCACATTATAACAGCAAATGCATAACACATATGAAGGTCCACATCTCTGTTATGGTCTGAGAATTGCTTGTAGAGCACGCTCAGGAGGCAGTGTCCAGGGAATTTACAAAAGCCGTAATAACTAAAGATGTAGTCTCTGAGTATGTGGAGGCTAAGAGTTGGTTCAATGCTGTAATCAGAAAAGATAAATGGGGTTGTGTTTTTTGTTAAAATACCTTTCCAGGTCAGAAAACCAGAAGAATTAAAATTATTTTTTTCTAAGGAGAAATTAGTATTCTCTAGATGTTCAGATTTACTTCCCAGTGGGTTTTTATGTCCCAGCCATGGTCAAAAAATGAAAAAACATTAATGTTTTCTTTTAAAAATACGTGCATCCTTTTTTGTCTTTTTTTTTCCTTTGGTGATGTTAGATGATTCACTTCTCAGCACATTTCTACTTTACTTATTGTAATTGCAGTTATCATTTCTTCAGGGTGGCTTCCTCAATAAAATAATAAAACTTTAGTTTTAATAAGTAAAAATTTTCTAGCAGTTTCCCGAAGTTTGACAATTCTATTACAGCCCCTTTAGCATCAAGACTCCTACCTGATCTTATGAAAACATCTCACACAACTAGGTTTCCTTCTCCTGCAAGAGTGTTCTCACTGGCTGCTGCCCTCTTCTTGAAAACTTTGTACCCTTCAGGGGTGGGTGAAGCATGACCACAGCTGAGTGCCCAGTGCTCCAAAAGAGCCTGTTCATGCAGGACAGAAATATAAACTACTTTTGATATAGAGCACCATGCTTCACTCTTCTGTTCTGTTTCTTAGGCTGATGCTGCAGTAAGGAGTCATCCCATAAGGTTTTAGTTAGGGTCACTGGATTGTTGTCTGCTATTTGGTATTTTTCCTCATCTGTGCTCCCCACGACTGTGTGTGGAAGTGTTGGTACATTCTCTCTGTATTCTTCATCTTCTGTTTCGCATTATGTCAGTCTGGATGTACGTGACAGAACATTTGCTTTTCCCTGGCAGCTGCTAAAGTTTTCCTTGATGAGCCCAAGATCAAATGCTTGTATTTGTTCAGGAAGTGTAATCTTTAATTTTCAAAAAGTGAGTTACTAATTAACTGCTGAATGGGGAAAAAATGCAAACCAAGCCATGGCTATCTCCTTGCCAGACTCTTTCAGTCCTCTCATTCAGGGCTTCCTGAGTAGCTTCCCAATATGACTGCTTCTTGCTGAAGATGCATAATAGGATTTTTCAGTGCCAGTAAGATGCATAATAGGACTTTTCAGTGCTCTATGTATGCATGTTTGTTTACACAGCAATGTCAGCAGGGTATGAAATGCTACTGTTGCAGTCTCTGCCTATCTTACATGCTTGGCATGTAACTCATAACTAGAGACAAACAAAGACCATGGGACTCTCTTCTTCTCTTGGAAAAAGAGAAAAAAGATGAAATATCCTCGTGACTGCTGTTGGTGAAGTTTCACGAGAATGAAGAGGTTCACAGGATCACAGGATCACAGAATGGTTGATGGGGGAAGGGACCTCTGGAACTCACCTGCTCCAAGGCCCCTGCTCAAGCAAGGCCATCTAGAACAGGCTGCTCAGGCCTGTGTCGAGGCAGCTTTTGGGTATCTTCAAGGTGAGACACTCTGCCTTGGTTGCCCTTTCCTGTTTACTTCATTTCCAGTCCTGACTGCTTCCTAAACTGCTGAGCCAGGTGTAAACTCAAGCTTTTAGCCAGCTCAGTGAACTGAACTGATCTACTGGGTTGTTGATGAATACCAGTGCTGAAGCAAGGGAGACATCAGGACTGCCCAGCCAAGAGGAGAGGAGAGGGAGCCATCCCTTTCCACAGCAGCAAGCTATTGGCTCAGCTTACCCACCTTGTAAAATGTCATTTAAAGGGGATGAGGCAAAAAATAACTGTACAGAGAAGTGAATTTCTTGTAGAAATGTTTGTCTTCCTTAGTACCTTTAAAGCTGTTCACAGTGCAGTAGCATGACCTGGCACAAATAGGAGATCAGGAGTGGCACATGGAGGGAGGAAGAGCAGGGTTGTAGCAGCCCTGACCTGCAGAAGTTTAGCTGTTTTGGAACTGTACCCTTAGTAGTTACTTGCATTAAAATACCTTAGCAAGCTTTCAGTGCAGTGTAACATGTGGAAGTGGAAAGAAAAGCATTAACAACATACAATGAGCCAACCTTCCAGGGACCACAGGCCAGCTGTTTGCTATCCTAAGTTTGCAATCTGTTTCTGGTTTGGTTGTTTTTCTGTTACTTTAGGCTCAGATGGACAATGGTGGAATGCAAAAATCTTAAGTTTTCTTGCTGCTATGGCTGTTAGGAAAGGGAAGAAGCTTAAAAGGGAAAGGTATTGGAGAAGTTTGGAAAAGCTAAAAATGTCAGTTTACTGCCTTGTCACGCTTCAGCAGGAGATTCAGCCCACTTGTATTATCAAGAAATCTAACAGATTTTTCCCTGTCAGGGAAAAACACGGGGAAGACAACAGAGGTAGGTTCTTCTCCTACTCAACAGCTAAAAATGGATAGACATACACCTACTAGACAAAAGCTAATAACAGAGATAGAGGCAAAAACCAAGAGGAAGGAGACCCACCCCCAAGTAGCTTGTCTTGCAGTTGGGATTGGCAAGGATCTAGATTTTTCATTTTAACCCCTGACAGGCAACATTTTAATTTCAATAGCTTTGTCCATTTTAATTTTTAGGACTGGTAAAACCTTTCAAAGTTATGAATTAAAACTAACACTCAGTCAAAGACCAGCTGCCTGTTTTGTAGGCACCTCCATTTTAGACAAAGAAAGCTATTAGCAATACATACACTCAACTTTGTTGCCCACCCTGTGCTTGCTAGAGTTGTTCTGTGGCATTTTCCACACACTACTCAAAGTAATGCTATGTCTGTCTGTTGATTTGTGTTTAATCACTTGTCATTCAGTGAAGTTGCTTAACACTCTAATTATATAATTGGCATTTCAAAATACATTTCCTTAACCATTCTACAAGACAAAATAATGATTTGCACATGTGGCATCTGAAGAACTGTGCTTTTGCCAAAATTCTGTTTGCCACCTAATTTTTCCACTTCTCTGGAAATAATATCACATACCTGGCATTATGCATGCATCTAGCACAAATGAAATGTCATAGTTTTTGGTTTGCACAATCATCATACAACCCCTTGATCTATACAGTGCAAGTAGAAACTAAATTTGACATCCTACACTCCTTCATTTCAAGGATTCATTTCAAGAAGCCAGGTTCTCATAATAAGTGCTCTGACAATAGACTAAATGGGACATAAATGAGGTCAGGAATCATAAGTAATCAGTAATTAGTAACAGGTAATTTTGTAAGTATGAGCACGACAAAGTTGTGGAGCTATGTTGAGGAGCACTATGGTTAAACCCAGTTCTTAGACATCCATGCTTTCCTCCATGGATGCTTTTCAAAATATCCCATCAAGAAAGAGCTGAAGACTTAGCCTGGCTTGGTGGCTAATGGTTTACCTGAGAAATTGATTTCACTTTCCTTTTTTACATGCTTGTCATTGATGGCCTGACGGAAAGTGTCAGACATCTCCAGGGAAGAAGGTTTTTATACTCTTTCCTATAGCTCATTTAACATAAAATCCGAGTCTCTCTCTCTGCTTCCAGACTCATTGCATATACAGGTTTTTTGTAGTCACAGTGGGTTTCTAAGATCACTGAGTCAGAACATCCCACTGTTTGAGACAGGAAGGAGTCACCAACCAACCTTCTCTTCAAAGCATCAGATGTGCAATATCCTTACTTGATACAGGAGTTTCTGTATCCCCAGAAGCTCTGTGTGTATTTGTGTCCTCCATTTTGTAGCCCTTACAGACTGTCTTTTTTTCCAATACTAATGCTTCATTCTACTGCTTCATTCCAGCAAAATCCTTCACATATGCTAAATGTAAGACTCTTTCCAAGTAATTCGCTTTCTCAAGGATCCAAGACTTGAGATAATAAACACTAGAATGGAGGTATCAAGCAAAACCGAAGCAGTGAACTCTTAAGTTAAACTTTAAATTTTATCAATATTTCTTCATAGTCGTTCTTTCTCTTTCCCATCATTAGAGAGACTGTGAGACCTAGTTTTCCACAGATCCTTATGGCTGTACAAATAATTGATTTTACAGTCCAAAATCTCCTCTCTCATCCTTTATCCCCTCAAAAAAACACCAGTTCACATTGGTCCAAAATAAAGAAAAAAATGCTTCTAGCCAAAAAAAATAATTAATTTTGTACTTGGGCATTTGTAGTGAAACTGAGAAAATGGCTAAGATTTAGAAAACTGGTGGGAAAAATTATGAACTATTTTACTAATAAGATCAGGGGTTCACACACTCACACAAGATGCAGAAGATATAAGTTTTATTCTATGCTTGTCCCCACAGGACCATGAACCCTCTTTAGGAACCCCTCTTATGCTACAGAGAGGCACAGCTGGGCAGCCCCAGGAATACAAAGTGGTAACCACAGAGCAGTCGTGTTTTTTGATTCAGTGAACAGTTTGCTCAATAGAGCTGCGTGAGCAGAAAAGTTTGGTGGAATTCTCATTTGATATTTACCCCTTTGTTCTGAATCATGGAAAGAAGGATTCATATCCTCCTGGGAGTTAAAGAGACTTAAGCTATGATTTTTCACAGTCCGGTATTGACCATCAAGTGAATCTTCCCCTTCGGTTTTCACCACAAGTGGACAAAGCAACACAAACTATAACAGATAACTTCTAGTTTGCAAAAGTATTTGCAGTTGAAAATGCAGAACATCCATCCTGAGTCTGGGAGCAGATTTGGCCAAAGCAGAATGCCTCTTTCCGATGTATACCTGTTTCCTGGAGGAATATGCTTACTTTGCTCTACAGCCAACCCCATTCCTGCCTCGGGTAGGTATCCAGCTGGTGGCGGCATTGTTCAAACCTCCAGCCGTGTGCTCCTCACGGGTGGAAGCTGCCACGTGGACCCAAAGCTGAGACTGCCAGATCAGGCTACAGACACAGTGTAAGGTAGTAGGACATGTTCACATGGAGTCACTGTGTTCCCCAGCAGTACCTGGAAAGTCGTCTTCTTCCTCCCTTGTGTATTTCTTCTAAGCATAATCTGCAGACAAAACAAGATCTTTCTTTCCTCAGCATTCAGGTCTTCAGCTGTCTGTAAAAGAGTTTTACATTTGTTCCAGGATATTTAAAACTTGGTTGCATGGCATGGATTCATGAAGGACATCTTGGCAGCTGCTGTTGCTGAATCTCTTGTGTTGGCTGTAGATAAAGTAAGACAAGTGCCAAAGCCTCAAGTTTCTTATGCTGATAGCAGTGGAGCTCTGAGCAGTCCCTGTACCCACCATGCCTCAGCCACTTAGATAAAAATAACACCTTTTGCTGATACTGGTTACAAGGCTTATCCCAGTAATGGAAAGATTTTAGATGGTTTGTGAGGTCACAGAATGCCTGTTTAGACATTTCTTCAAAACATTGGGCTGTTCATCAAGTCAGTCTGATTTCAGACTGCCTCCTAAATATTTCCTACTTCAATATTGTTTTAAATAATTGGGGTAGTTTTTTCTAGCACAGCATGCTGTATGAAATTATGAATTGAGGAGATTTTTATGTTGTCGTGTTTGATTCAACACGCTATTGTCATTTATGTGAAGTGGTATAATAATACACTGTCAGTCATTTAGTGGGGAGCTGGGCATACATGAACCTTTGTGCCTGTGAGTGGGGCTTCCCAGGGTGCCTCAGTTCACCAGGGCAGATAATACTGCAGAAACTGGGGCTTGATTTTGGAATGCCACAAAACAGGATCATTCTTTCAAATTAAATTTTATTTTATATAAAATAAAAAGTAAAGGCTCAATGTATAGAACTTTTTTTTTTTTGGGTCATCATGTGTCTGTCCGTGCTTGTGAGGAAAATAATAAGAAAAAAAAGGGTAAAGGAATGTTTGCCATAATTTTATAAGCTGCAAAATAGTTAAGCAAGAAGATGTGATTTTGAGAGGGAGTTAAGGAAATTAAAAGGAGGCATCAAACATTGGCTTGATCCAGAAGTGCTTAAAATCCCATTTGCCCTTACAGAACTAAAATACTAGCAAGGAAGTCTGACATGCTGGCAAAGACACAATTTAGACATGTCAAACTGCTTTAAGATAATTTGAACGTTTCTTGGCCCTCATTTAAATAAACTGGATCTTGAGTTTCTTGGAACTCTCCTGATAAGTAACACTTAAAACCCTTTTGATCAAATACCCTTTCTCAGGCAATTACACATTCTTAATTTAGAGGCCAGTTCAAAAGATTGCTTGTTACCTTCATTTAGCAAAGGTTCAAGTGCTGCAGTTTTCTGATCCTTTCATAAAAGGCAAACAAGGAGAGTTTACACAATAAAAGTTCTTTTTTTATTCTCAAATTAATTATTTTGAAATATCTCACAGATTACATCAGTTTCTTCCTTGCATTCATGTTGCAAGATGGCGAGTATTGTATATTGTTAGTGATGCATTAAATTAGTTGTTTACATTATAAAATCTAAACATATTAGAATCTTTTGTGTTTGTCTTCAAAGATTCCTATTCTAATAAAGCTTTCTGAAACAAGTAAGGTTGTCTTTTTTGTTTAGTTTATGCATCAGTGGAGAACCTAAAGATTTGTAGCCTCTAGCCATCCCCGTCTGTGTTTAGTAGAGTGTAAGGAAATTGTGTTTTGGACAATATATATTTTCATACAAAAGAGAAAGTTATACTTTTAAATAATTATTTTGCTTTTAGAAAAGGTAACGCCTGAGAAAAACGTGAGTGGAAAGAGTCAAAATTCATACTCTTCTCTCAAAGACTCTGTTTTACTGCGACTTTTAATCAGAATAAAAGAGGTGTGTATAATGTCCTGAAAAATAAAGATTTTGGCTGCATCCTTCCTATTTTTGATGGTTGTGTTCACTCTTTGGGTCAAAGTGTTTCTGAGGGTTAAGTGATACACGACCAACATTCAACAAAGAACAGTACTTAGGATTTTAAAGGAACTTTGCTATTTGGACTCTCTGTTTTGCTCTATAACAAATGTTTTAACAGAGTTGAAATGAAATACGAAAAAGAAATGCGGAAGCTGATAGCTTTAATAAGGCTGGAGCTGCTTGGTGAAAGTAACTTTCACTCTTGAGAGAAGTTCATGACGGAAGTTTTAGAAACAAAGCAGCTTCTCAAAGAGTTAGTTGAGCAGTGTGGCAGTGAATGTCCACACTCACCCCTCAACACGCTCCTTTTCAGTGCAATATGTCTTAGTTCTTCATCTAGAGAAATGACTGCTTTAAGATATATATACACTTTATATATACACTTTTCAGGTCATACTGGTCATACTGCATCTGTCTTATGAATCTGTGTTTTAATATGTTTAGACATACATCTTCCTATCCTAACAGTGTTGGCAAGTCGTGAGTAAACAGCAGGATTTTATTTACCTGTCAAAACCCAAAATAACTTGCTGCGTTAAGCCAATGACCAAATACAATGTCACAGTAATACTTTATATCATCTGGAAGGAAGAGTAGCAAGCTAAGTGTTAACATCAGAAGCAGATTATTTTCTGTGTACAAGACATGCCTTTTAGAATAACGCGCCAAGAGAGCTTCGTATCTCAATAGCCTCCAGAACATACAGCAATATAACAAGCCTGGGTTATAGTAAAACTTGGGAAATGTGACAAAATAAGCAGTGGAGTGAAGAGAACAGTACTGAAACCAGTTGAAAAAACAGGAGGGATAGAACTTGATAAAATTATGGAATATCTTAAGGAACATCTAGTTTCTGATCATGACAGTGAAAAACGCGATAAGGAGTAAACTGCTGTTTTTCCATAAGCTTTCAACTTTAGACAAAAAAGCTAAGTGATTAAAAGGTACCCCAGACTTTTGATTAAATAAAAAAAGTGTAGCTTTTTAAAGTGATGTTTAAAGTTCAAAAAAAGAGAATATATTATTTGCTTGAAAGATTTTTTTCAATGAAAGAAAGCATGAGAAGATACGAAACAGTCTGATGTAACAGCCTGCCAGAAGTTGTTTCAAAGGTTATCACTTGCTGAGTTATTTAGGCAAGATATGTTCCCTCAGCAGCCTAAGGACAGTGCCATGTGTAACAGTGGAGTAGCACTCATCTGAACAGTTTTAGTAAAGTTAGAGGTTAATTATAAGGCTTTAAAAGTAATACAGACTGTGATCCAGTCTAAAGTACAGATCAAGTCCTTGTGAGAAAAATTAACGGCTATGTTTCAAATATTTCTAATTCTGGACTTCTGATTTGAGATACTTTATGCTACGATATTCATAAACAAAGAGCACACAAGGCTTTTAAAACACTAGTTCATTAAGAAATTCTAGCCAAATGTCCTGATCCTGTAAACATTTCCATACTCATGTAGGTCTACATATGAGGTGTTCCATTAGACTACCAGATGATTGGTCTGTGCAAGATACAGAGTCAAAAATGCAAGTTCAACTGGCGTGAATGGAGGTTGAGCTGAGGTGAAATAGCAAATGCAGCTACATCGTCTGGCTTTAGGATCCCGCCTTTGTTTTGGCTGGGCTCTTGTCTAAGTGTGGGTGAGTAAACCACCACATCTCTGAACACAGTCATATTAAGAACTGATGTTCCTATAGTTATTTTTTTAAAGCCCAGAGTACATGAAAGCTGCAGTTTCCAGCTATCTCATTATTTATATTGTAGAATACAAAATTGTATTTTGAACTCCCTTTTGCTCTATTTTCTTTTACAAAACATTGTAGCTGGCACTTGTGTTCCCATTGCCTCTGGCCAGACAAAAGTGGCTGAAAGGGAAAATTTTGTTCATAGTTGTAGAAAAAGACGTGGTGGGAAGCATAGAAAAGTAAAAGCTTATTGCTGAAATCACAGGAATTCATGCCCCTTGTCCTGAGCACAGATATGTGCTGGATTGTATCTTGAAGAGCAGTGTCTTGTTTTGAGTAATGCCTCTTACTTCCCTCCTAGACCTCCCTCCTAAAACCTTGTTCCAGATCACAAATCATTCACAACTGAGAGAGCAGCAGCCCAGAGTATCAAAGACTGGTATTTGACTGATGGTTTGATCAGGAGTGCAGTTTTGAGGGGGATGGTCTTTATCAGATTGAACAAGATTCTAGGTCATATGTTATGAACTTTAGCATTTGCATTCATGTTCTCCATTTCAAGTAGAAATTAGAAGGTAAACAAGCCAAGCTGCCAGCTAAAAGTGGTATAACCAGGTGCCGTGCTTTGGTTTCTGTCATGTAAAGAAGTCAGAACGTCTTTTCAGGTTGTGAATTGGACTGTGTGAGTAAATGGTGTAGTGCATTGGCTCTGGAAACTTACTAAAGACAGTGTTTCAGAGCATGCAGATCAAGTTTCTGTCCCACTCCTTGTCTGGCAGAAGAAAAATCTCAGGCTCACTCTTTCTCTTCTCTGCTTTGGAGAGAAGTTGTGCACCTTTCTTCTAATCTCATCTTCCTCTGTCTTTTAAAAGATCTTGGTTTTGCCTTTGATACTCTTGAGACCCCTCCCAGCAAATCTCTCTTGTCACAGGTACTGCAGGTCCACTGTCAGGTTTCCCACACCTTGTCTCATAAGCAGAATAGCTTAAGCTTCTTTAGTCTTGAAATACAGGGAAGATCCTTGCCTTATTTTTTTTCAGAAAATATCTGTCAATATACATTTTAAACTTTGGAGCTTAGAGCTAAGCATGGTCAAGTTCTAGCATATCAATACTATCTCTACTGGTAATAACACTCTCCTGTTTCTTGATATCATTCTGACCATGTGCGTAGGCATTTGCTGTTGCAGCCTTTGCATTACTTTTGATACCAATTTTTTAAAGTTGTCCTTTTTCTGGAATAAATGATCTGCATCTGAATGAGATGGAACTTGCATCATTGTGGATTACCCACTGAAAGTTCCATTTTACAATGCTTACATGTCAATATTAGGGGTTTACTCCCTTTTTATCAATTCTTACTCTTTGCTTGTGAGAAAGCGGAGAATGCAGCAAGAATGCCTTATCTGTTTTGAAAGTAGGGCTTTATATATGAAAAATAAGAGTCAATTTCCCCTAAATTTGATTATTTCATGAATTCCATTCCTGAAGTACCAAAAGTTCAAAATGTTAACATGGTAGTATGATTAGGATGCTTTTGATGAATGTGGTTTGTATGAGGCTGGGCTCCCATTCAGAATCAATCAATCAGTGCCCAGCAAGTTTTCTAAGAAAATGTCATTAAAGGTTGCATTTACAGAGAATGTACTTGTGTTCTCTAAATAATCATCTGGCGTACTCTCTGCATAATATCCTTATGTAGTGTCAAAAATTACAGAGAAAATAAATCTTAAGAAATGCAAATTTTTCTACAAATGTGCAGGAAGCAGCATACATCTGAGCAATGATGTTGAAACCAATCTATTAATCCAGTTCTATGTCAAAATACTTATACAACGTTGAATAAAATAAAATTACAACCTGATTAGAAACTGAGTTCTTGCAAATTGCCCCAAAGCAAAAAAAAAAAAGGAATATACTTACATGTCGTCTGTCTACACAGGAAGTAATGTATGTATTTTACATTCATTCTTACAGAAATTGCAAAAATTTCTATGTCATTACAAAACACTTGTGTGAGTAGTTAAAATTAATTCACAGGAGTAACTTGTATGTAGAGTCACACACTTAACCAGCATTTTCAAGACCTGGCCAAGACTTTAAGTATCTATCAACATACTTAAAATACCTTGTCACTGTGGTGTATCCAGTATGAAGTATACATCAGATACACAATCAAGTTATATTTCACATTTGAAATACATTTTAAATATTTTCCTTTGCTATAAATTTCTTCAGTACAATGTTTTTGGTTTTTTTTTTTCTGAAATCTGAGATCTCTTTAATTGTGTAGTGTTGTGTTTCAGTAATTCAAGTCATGGTGCAGGTGGTACATGCAGTTTACTGATGTTAGAGATAGTATTTAAACAACTCCATGCTCAGAGGTAGTATATCAAAAGTTTTTAAATTGAGGGTGACAGAAACTGCTGCTGCACTTTCATGTTATCAAACAATGTGGAAGGATTTTGACATACAGCTGGAATGACCAAACTACCCGAGTTTTACTGTCTAACTTCATTTGACATGCATTTCAAAGACACTTTGAAATTATTAAGTTGTATACCATCTTACGGTTGGAGAGTTTACCTTCCTTATGGAACACTTTAATAAAATCTGAGACAAGGGAGCTTATGATCTCAAAACCTTACATAAAGCTGATATATTTTTCTTTAATGTTTAATTTTCAAGTCATGTAGAAGCTGTAGTTTCTACAGGAGCTGTTACTATAAAAGTGAAGCATGCTGCTACTAACCAGCCCACATTATTTTACAAGCACACTTCTTCCATTGATACAGGAAGAGACTGGTCTAGAAATACAGAAAATTGCTTTAGCTCATCAGCATTTTGTGTACATATCATAGGTAAAATTGGAAAACAAAGGTAGAAGTAGGAAGCCCAGAGTAGTTTGGTGATACATTAGAAATTACGTGATTTGTGCAAGCTTAAGATGAGTTGTAGAATATTTACTGGTTTGTTGCTTTTTGATAGAAAAGCCAAGAACATTTTCTTTAAATCTCTTTGTTGTTTTGCTTGATACTGATGTGACTCGAAGAGCATAGGGGTAAGCATAGATATAAATACTTTTTTATAGGGTAAAACTGTATGTAATTTAAAGTTTTCTATGAATACTTGCATTTGTTCAGGATTCTGACATCTAGGACCCATAGGACTTGATTTATTTCTGTAGTTGCCTGAATGTATGTGTCCTATAAAAGAAATGACGATTTCAAAACTTAAGAAAATTAATTTAATTACAAAAAATACTGTAAAGAGTCATGATTGAAAGTTAGTTATATTAAAAATATCCTCTTGAAAGTGGCTTCCTGGGTTTTTAATTTAAACTTTGAATTTTTTTTTTTTGTTTAATTATTATGAAGCATTTCCCTACAATTTTAGCTAGCGTAAGATGTTTTATGTCAATGATGCCTTTTTCTGTCTGAGTACCAAGTGCACGATTGCACAGGGCTTCACAAAGGGTACCTCAGCATAGCAGCACTTCATAATTGTCTGACAGAACAGCGAGCGACGGTTCAGTGTTTGCCGTGCTTATCTGCAGCAATAACAAAGGATTAAAAGCTTCCTCGCTCCCGTGTTACAGCCCTCGTTCTTGCCCTGCTGGCTCACACAGGCGAGAGAGACATGTTTATACCAAGTACAAAGCTCAGCAGAGGCTGGAGGAGGGAGCTGCTAAGTAAGAAGTCAATATATGTCTCACATAAGGAAAAGCAGCGTCCTGTGCGAGAGCCATTTCTGTTAAACAGAAGCCTATAGGGGAAGGATTATGACGTGTGATTGAGACACCTGTTGAGAAAATAGGCAACTATTGACAAGTCTGATTCATGACTGAGTGACTGCTCTGCTAGTCTTCACATGATCCCCACCGAGAGCGAGCCTCGACCGCCTGCTAAACAAGGGCTGTTTGAAGTTTCTTTTTAACATTTCCAAGACGTTAATTCAGCAGGACATCTCCACTGGGGTTCTCGATGTCACCAAATCAGCAGCTGTTGAAATCCATTCACTTCAGCATGAAATGTTTGCATAAGTTTTTTTCTTTTTTTCTTTTATTTGTGACAACAGCAAAGTAAATAAAACCCTAAAAATCCTGCACCACTCAACTTGTAGATGTGTGAGAACAGCTTCTGGTCACAACTGTAGCTGCTAAGACAAAATATTTATTTGTAGAGAACAATGACAATCAGAGTAGTTTATTATGATACAGAAAAAGTACTGATTTTAACAGACATTTCTGTGACATTTTTCTAGTGTAAACATTCGGTTAATTTTTTTGCCAGCTGTTGAACTTGTGTGAAAAGTGTTTTGAAATGGAATTATCTTTGTTTTTCAATTCAAAAAAATCTTTAAAGTCTAAAAGCAAATGTTTCCTATTCTTTCCAGTCAGTAAATGAAACTCTGTTTTTCGTTTAAGAAAACATTTCTATCTGACTCACATTTACCTGAGAAAACAGCTTGTATCACAGAATTAGTTTAGTTTGAAGGGGAAACAGAACAAGGCAAGACATGTAAACATATTACAAAGCTTACTTTGATATTTAAATGCTTTTTTTTNAATGTTTTTTTTTTTTTTTTTTTTTTTTTCATTTCCTGGCCATCTGAAAAAAGGTGTGGTGAATGTAGTCAATTGTAAATAGAAACTCTGTATTTTCAGTCAGCTTCATTGTTAAACCCGAGAACTGCTGACCACATATGAAGACTCCCGGTTTGAGCCATCCTTCCTCTGTTTATTAAATCTGTTAAGACTTAAGTGTATTTTTACAAGTTCATTAATGTATTCCACTCTCTCTGATGTATTTTTTCCCACTATTATCAGATTTCATTATATGGGAGGAATTATCAGATCAACCCATTATACAGCCGAGCAGCGTTAAGTCTGATTGGAATTTGGGCTTCCCTCCGTTTACAGGGGGAATATTGTGTAAATCAGACTCTCGGGTTTCAGTGGGAGGCACAGGGCTGCACAGCATCCATTTGTCAAGTTGATTGCACCTCAGCGAGGCTGCATTAGCTTGTCTTTGAACAGAAGTGAAATCCTATGCGAAGCTCCCCTTTCTGTCATTTACACTAACATCCATCCTCTTAAACCAAGGCCTCAGAGAAAAAACAAAGTGATGGCACAATATAATCAGTCACTCAGGTTGTCTGTCATCTGTTTTCTTAAGGAAATGACTTTTAAGTTAGTGGAGCAGAAAATTGAAGAAAATTAGCAGAAGGCTGTTGTAGAAGCAGGAGGAATTTTTAAAAATTACAGATGTACAGAGAGAAGCTCTATTGCATAGAGCCAAAAGAAATGCAATTGATTCTGGTTTTTGGTTTAGTGTTATTATAATGTCAGCGTACCCAATATGCAATAATTCAACTTTTAATGAGGCTTTATTCATAAACTTGAATTGGGCTGTAAACGCACAATAAAAAGCTGGTATGCACATTTTCAGCTTTTATATCAGTGACTGTGTTTTATGATGCTGAATACTCCAGTAATTCACACTCTTTTCCATGTGTCAGGAAAGCTGCCTACATATCTCAGCAAAGTTAAGCTGGAAAGGCTGTTGTAAACAGCTCTGGGAAGAGGCTTGTAAGTTTATTGAAAGTCAGAGAACTGACTTTTTACCTGAGGAAAGTGACAGTAGTAAATAACATTAATTAGTCAAACCCATGCACAGTGAAGCTTGTACAGTACCATTGTGACTCTTGCTACAGGGTTAGTGGTGTAAATGAAATAAGATAAAGAAGCACATTCTGCATACGGTAAAAAGCACCACATTTTAATATACTTCTTTTCCTCCCATCTTCCTAAACTCCTCCATCCATTTTGAAGGTAAGTTTTTAATTAGAGATACTTTGGTTTCACTTCAATCACTAAGAGAATCAGTTTTGTCATGTGTATCTTAAGGGAACATTTTTCAGTGGGGTATTTTTTAAAGGAGGATTGTGTATGGCTATTTTAAGTTAGAGCAAAATAACACATTCCTAGTCTAAAATAAAAACAGTGAGTTCTTGCAACAAACTGGTGTGAATTTTGAATTTGTTTAGTTATTTTGAAATAGATACGCCTTCTAACAGCTTATCATGTAGTAAGTGACTAGCATCTGTCAGATGTGCTTCTTTCTTTTCTCCCTTTTTCATTCTGTCCAAGGGAAAATTGCATGTGGTCTTTATTTGTTTATATGATGAAAATACAGTAGTTTAAATCTTACAGTGCAGTAATAGAAATATTACTAGTCTTGGGTGAGAAACCTCTTTTCTAGTATTTCTTTTTCCCAATTGTTTTCTGCTAGAGATATGGACACAAACCCTCACAAAACAAGTCAGGTTATTTCATTGCTCCATCTTAACATTCCTTGGAAATGTAGAAAAAGGCTATTATTTTCAATACTATGCATAGCATGTTCCTATAACTTTCACGAACAACTGTAGATTTCAGCTAGTTAATTTTTCAGTCACTAAGTATTAGATTTGTCATGTGTCCCTTGAAGAAAACTTAAATTGGCTTGGCAGTCTTGAATACACTTAAATTTGAATAGTTTTACTTAAAGACAGTCAGACATGTAAGTGTCTGCATGATCAGAGCATAAGTGAATCCATTTTTCTTTTCAAAAATAAATCTTAAACTATTTCAGAAGGAAAGTATTTTTAAACAGAGCATGTGAAATTATATAAAAAGTTACAGATACAGAAATTTCAAATACACTGCTCATGCAACTCACATTTCATTAAGATATATATTACTTGAAGATGTGATATGAAGATGATAATGGCTACATTTTGCACTAATTTTCCCTTTTATAACCTAATGTTAACATCTAGGAATTCAGGAACTTGAGAGCCCTAGAAATCAATCTTGATTAGTTTATTTTTCTTTGTTAAGATTTTGATAGCCTGGTAATGCTTTTGTTTGAAAGAGTATTCTTTACTTCCTCTTGTGGGGCATGAAATATTGTTACACTCAGCTCTTCCTCTGAAATAGTGAAAAACAATTTAGGTAACTGAATCTTTGATGAGGAGACCTGAGATTGAAAGTTCTGGCATTTAATTGCCCTTTTACTCATAATTCTTCTATGTTTAACCTCAAAGGTGATTAAAAAACTTACATCTTAATTGCATAGCCTCATTCAATCATTAGTACTTTGCCTTGCGGCAATTTATTACAACTTTATTTCCCTGAACCATCAATGAAGATGATGCTGAATTTTATATTAGCCAAATGTCCTTTTGAGATTAATGTGGTAATATAGATTTTATGCAAGCTTTTTCCGCTTTAATATTTGTGTTATTAGATTGGGGTTATAGATATAGCACAACTGCTTGGGCAGTTTAGAGAATGCTGTGTGTATTGCCTCAAGAGCCGATGCTGGAGTTTTATTTGAAAATGTGCATCTGCAAGAGGAAATAATAGCAGGGCATTCTCTGATGTGCTTCTCTATAGCTATTTTTACAGCTTACTCACACCAGGTTTTCCCCTTTCAAGATAATAGTTGGACTCCCATTGTGAGAAAGCACTGGGATCAGATGGATGAGGAGGTGGGGATGTGGGTGCTGTGCCACAAATGCCATTGTTAATATTGGGCAAGTCATTGTAAATTGCACTTGTCTTTCACAGTGGTCTTTTGGAGATTCCTGCATTCTTAAAAATTGTAAGGGTTTCAGCTGTTAAGGCTATGAAATACCGAAACCCCATTGTGTCCATGCAGGATCAAGGTAGAACTCATCATGAGCATGTTTTCTGTTATGTTCTTTAATTCATTTTGGATGGATATTTTAATATGCCTCAAAAGCATTGAGGCACTTATGGTACTCTATGTAACTGCCATAATTGAAAAATTCACAGCTTTTCCATACCATTCTCAGATTAGAACTCAGCTACTGGCATCCACTTTACAAGCATTTCTGCTTGCTCAGAGCTCAAGGAGATTTCAATGGATGAGGCTGGTTGGACGAATACTTCAAGCGAGGTGTGCTGACACCAGTGCCAAAAGCACCATCCTGCCTTCCCCCCACTCCTGACTTCACATTTCTGACCCTCTACCATGCTATCCTTTGAGCTATCACAGCTGTTTATCCTATAAGCAGTGAGGGAGAGGAGGCTGGGGGAGGACAGGACTGCTGCCTTCACTCACTGCTCTCGTACAACCAGCAGAAGCGTTGGTTTGGCTGCAGACTCTGGAGCCAGATGAGTGGGGTATGTAAGCAAACCAGAAGTGTCTCTACAGCATTCCAAAAATGTTAACTTGTAAAATAGCATGGAACTTGGTGAATGTTACATCCTTCCTCCGAGGAACAGGTAAGTTCATGCCAGCAGCAGCTCAGACAGTAGCAGCCTCCACCCTAAACTCTAGCCCATTTCACCTCCCAAAACAAAAGCGTAAGTGAGGACACTCAGACACTTGAACTAAGTGGAAGAAGGGTATGATTGGATATGAAGTTAATCTCCGAGGAAATTGGATATATCTGGAAGAGTAGGGCAAAAGCAAAAGAAAGAAAAAAGCAGGAGAAAAAGCATACCAGAAGACTCAAAGGAGGAAGAGAATGTGAAAATAAGAAAGAATTAGATAATTACTGTGGCAGTCCTACAAAGGTCTGAGTGCTGGCTGAAAAGGCTTCAAGAAGGGAAGGCAAGGATTTTTTTGTTGTTGTGTATCTCCTGCATTGAAGGAAACAGGAGTAATGTTGGGGGTGGGTGATTTTGGAGGTGTTTTTATAACTAGATATGCCTAAAAGATGCTTGACTTCATAATTTTCTCCTTCTAATAGAAACAGCCCTCAGGGCCTCAAACTTTGGCTAATCATTTAGGTCAAAAGGGTAATAATAATGTAGAAGACCATGAATTAGAAGTGTACCCTGGGGAAAGCTTGACCCAATGCAGAAGTAGAAAATAACCATACAAAACTCTGTAATGGGATCCTCTGAAGCTGAATGGGAAAATGAGGGCTCATACAAATATGCTCACCATCTAATATGAAACATAACTCCAGAAGTATGTATTTTTATTCCCTGTTATGAGTGAAACCACAGTGGAGTTACTGTAACACTGAGGCTGAACTAATCCCATCACAGGATCAGATCTTGGTAATAAATAGTTCCAGGTGTGATCCAAGGATTAGGAATGTTTAGATTTTTTTTAAACTGAAAGGTGTAGCGGTTTTTTTAGTCTTTCCACTGAGAAGGGAGGGTTGTGTGAGATGTGAAACTCCTGTCTCTCATAAGACAGACCTGCCTATTGCATGTCTTTTTTTACTGGTATATCTCTCTCAAATACTTTACCAAGAAAGCTGATATTATTCTGCATATGTTATGGGTGGGGAAATGAGGGATGAGGATGCTCAGCATCTTGCTGGAAGTTAGCCACCATGGTGCTGGCAAACCTGGAAGTATAAACACTGGCACAGTGCTCTATTTCATGAGCTCTGCTGACTTCCAGGTCATCCTTACAATCTGCCATTTTATTTATGGTGAAACTTTGGGTTTGTGACGGGACATGTTTGGAAAAGTGTGACTCTTGAATATGCTCGTCTTGTGAGCAGCATTAGGCCGGAATGGAATGAGCACATATGTAAAGACTGTGCCATACTGCATGTATATGAAGGACCACTCTAAGGCTACATAGGCAATCTCATGGCCAGTGCCTTCACATTTCTCAGTCTTCATGGGCTATGTCTAACCAAGAGCTTGAAGCTCTATGAAATAGGCTAAACTTGTGTGTGAGGTTGTTAACTCCTTTCAAGAGGCTGTGGCTGTACTGGCAGCAGATAGATGGCATAGCAGCAGATAGTGCTGATTGTCTCAGACACATAATGTGGATAAATTTGTAGCTGAAAAAGGAGCTGCCAAGAGCTGGTTCTGTGGTCACACTAAGCATTTGTATCTGTTTCTGTGCCACCATCCCTCCCCAGAATTTATACAACTGTTTATAGCCATTTATACAACCCCATGCAGCACTACAGGCTTGGGGAGGAGTGACTTGAGAGCTGCTCAGCAGGAAGGGACATGGGAGTGCTGGTTGACAGATGGCTGAATGTGAGCCAGCATGTTCCCAGGTGGCCAAGAAAACTGATAGCATCCTGGCCTGTACCAGGAATAGTGTGGCCAGCAGGACCAGGGCAGTGATTGTCCCCCTGTACTCAGCACTGGCGAGGCCACACCTCAAGTGCTGTGTTCAGTTTGGGGCCCCTCATCTCAAAAAGGACATTGAGGTCCTGGAGCAAGTCCAGAGAAGGGCAGTGAAGATGGTGAAGGGTCTGGAGCACAAGTCTGTGAGGAACAGCTGAGAGAACTGGGGTTCTTTAGACTGAAGGAGGTTGAAAAGAGGTCGTAATGAGGCTGGGGTTGGTCTCTTCTGCCATGTCTCAGATAAAAGGATGAGATGAAAGGACCGTAAGTTGCATCAGCAGAGGTTTAGATTGGATATTAGGAAAAAGATTTTACTGAAACAGTGGTAAGGCATTTGAATAGGCTGCCCAGGGAGGTGGTGGAGTCATCATCTCTAGAAATGTTCAAGTGGCATCTGGATGTGGCAGTTGGGGATATGGTTTAGGAGTGATTATGGTGGTGGCAGACTGATGGTTGGATTAGGTAAACCCTGGCAATCTTGTGATTCCATGACTCTGTACCAGACCAACAGGTAAGTGGTCACTTCCACTCATAATTTTCCATGTGTGCATTCCACTTACAAGCAGGATTAAAACAGTTTGGGACCTGGAGCCCAAATCCTTAGCCCCCTAATCCAGAGAGATCAGAATGAAAAGAAAGCATGGTGAAAGAGTGCAGAGATGACTGTGTTTCTGCATCCACACTGGCACTTATGGCGAGAAAGCAAGCAGGTGCTGGAGATCTGTGCAAGGAAAAGAATCACC
Source organism: Oreocharis arfaki (assembly GCA_013398015.1). NCBI lineage: Eukaryota > Metazoa > Chordata > Aves > Passeriformes > Paramythiidae > Oreocharis > Oreocharis arfaki. The sequence goes on along the minus strand of VZRR01010575.1, from coordinate 99,284 downwards.
AGTAGGCATCAATTACAGGGCCTCAGACTATGATTTCCTTCAGTGTGTGCTGCTGAGCAGAGGCCCTGAGCCAGGGACAAAGTGTTCTGGGGCATGTCCTCTGTAATACTTTTAGATTTCTTCAATAATTCACAAAGATTTTGGACACCTTTTCCCCAAACACACACAAAGCCAATTGTGCTATAGAAGAGGGTTTGAGAAACTCTGTAAGGAAAGCAGCTCACTTCTTCAGCCTTTATATAGGCATTTTAGAGCAGATTGCATTATTCCCTATTTTGAGAGAATGACAAAGCTGAACACTTAGCACTTGCACAGTTAATATGGTTTAGTGATTTATTTTATATCTCTTTATCAGAGTTACTGCCTTATTTACATTGTAATAGTAATAGTGATGTTCTGCATATAGGTATATTGCCTTTGGCTGGGAACAATACCAATTCCAATACCAAATGAAGAAAACGGAGTACTTTATGATTTAATTACTCGTGTTCTTTGCAAGAATAATTAAAGGGTCATGCCAAAACCTTATCAGAGCATGAATATTTAGCATGCCAAGACCGAAGCTATTTAAGTGGCATACCAATGATTTATTTGCTGACAAGATTCACTTTTAGAAACTCTCTCTTCACTCTTTCACTATTGATAGCTAGAAGTGTAAAAAGTAGTTATCAAAAAGCATTAGTGGGAAGCAAGAATAAATTTTCAAGTGACCTGTGATTAGAGATGCTTTGGTTTAGAAAAAAATCATCAGAGAAACTGACTTTTCAGAACTGAGCAAATATTTTCTAAAAAATCAAGGTATGGGTAGGGATTTGAAAGTCAACCAGCACTGGCACAGATACTTATGTTAATCCTTCCCTAAATCTTAGCCATAAATTTTTTGGACTCTAGTTACTTACCTGGAACACCACTTTAATCTGTAAGTATTAGTTTGTTTCAGAAGTGTTGCAGCTGAATAGGAAGAACTGGTGGTTCGATTTTTCTGAATAATTGAACAATCTAAGACACTGTAAAATTGCTGTAGTCCATGTATGCTTTATAAAATAGATCCTCTATTTGCCATTAGATCTTCTTAAGTCACAAACATCTACCTGGTTATTTTTTTCATAAATGTTTTCTCTGTAAAAATAATTCATCCATTCCCAAGCAATAGATTTAACCATTTCCAGTAAAACACAGTTTCAAATGTTGCATATACCTTGCCCTACAGAGTTAATCCACATCTTTCCTTGAAGTATATGCTCACAAACATTGGTCTTTTGCAGAAGAGAGTTTAAAGGATTTATCTGTAGATGCTTGAAGGAGCAACCATTTGCTAAAGCAGTATTAAACTTGCAGATTATGTTTAACATTTGAAATACATCTGTAGCACTAAGTCAGTTTGAGTGCCTCAGCAACTAACTAGACCCAGAAAGAATCGGTGGTATCCCACAAAGTGCTGATCTTCAGCATTTTTAGTGCTTTGCAGAATTGATTTCTCAGTCCCAAGGCAATTGTCCATATCATGCAAGTGCTGCATATTATTATAGTCAGCAGCCTCCGTTTGAGAGTAATCCAAGAAAAAATGCCAGTGTATTGTTTCCAAGTTATTTTTGTGAAATATTTGGCTCCAACGCATAGCTAATTTTCAAAAGGCTCTTTCAAATTCTCCCTTTAGAAAAATACGTATTTTTTATATGTGCATAGTTCATTTTTAAACCAAATCTAGCTAAAAATTGCCACATAAGCTGTTTTTCAATAGAGGGCAAATAGCCATATTTTTGTATCTCCACAGAAGGAATACATTTATATTTTTAAAATATAAGTATTTGAGTAGCCATATAAAATAAGCAGCATGAAGGTGCCATATTGAATTCGTTAAGATTTCTCTCTCATATGTAATCCCAAGTATCTAGATCCTTATAATTTTATTGGCAGAGGGAACAAGTACATGGCTTGACAGATCAGCTGGGCTATGAATAGCTAAACAACACACTTCCAAGCTTGTGCTTTGGTTTGGGTTTCTGCGTTCAGTGCAGGTTAGGAAGTCCCCTCTGATGATATCAGCTCCAGACCACATTTAGCAGACATATTTTTCCTGTCCTGTTATCACCCCACCAAAGCCAGGAGATGGAGTATCCTTTGATCCCTGGTCCCCATGGCCGTTCACTGCTCAGCTTTCTTGCTGCTCTTTGTTCACTAGGGCATAACTTCAAGCTCAGTAACACAACACACTTGCTGGACTGTGGAGCTGCCAGGCCCTAGGAAGCTGTGATTCCTGTGACTGTTGCTGTCCCAAGGATCAGTGGGCTCAAAGAAAACCAAAAGCAAAGAACAGGTCACTGATTCAGTCCTCTTCTCCTTTGATATAAGTAATTATTAGGAAACAAAACTTAACTTTCCCTTCATAACCGGAAATTAGTACCATTTTTGTTTGACATAGTGACATCTTAAGTAGTTAAAGAGAACCCTTGGTGACTCTCAGGGATTAGTAGGGGGAAATATTTCTCTTGTAGGTCATCTGCACGGATCTGTCCTGGGGCATGGGTGATTGGCAGCTGTTCCAATGTGATGTCTGCAGGAGGCCCTGTGAAGGAAGCTGCAGGTTTCAGGCTGGGTAGGCAGGTGTCAGCACTGCAGTCCCACGCTGCCATAATTAGTAATCTCTGCCGGCAGTGCCATGACGGCTGCAGGGACCGCGTGGAAACCCAGTCTCAGGGTGAGACCTGGGGGCTTTCTGCTGCTGGGGCTGTGCGTGCATGGGGAAACAGTGTGAAATCCACACCTTGTAAAGCTCTCTCCTGGGATAAGGTTGCTCAAGTAAGGCAGGAACCTGTCCGGAATTGCTTTGTGCAGGCAATTCTCTTTAAGTGTGAGCATTACAGTGTGGGGCAGCTCTGGAGAAAGCAAATGCCGAAGGGAAGGCTTTAATGCCCTTCCCTATTTCTGTCCCAGATTCTTTCCCACAAACCTGCATTTCACCAGGTTTTTTCCCTTACTGCTTCAGCTCCTTGCTACACTTTCCCATGCAAGCTTTTTTTCCTTGTAAATGATGTGAAGCAAATACCTAATGTTATCTTTAGTGCTGACACAAGAAAATTAGAGGAGGTATATTACAGTCCTGTTCAGTATTCTTTCCAGAGAAAACTGCTGGTTAGGTCAATTTACTTGGCACTGTACACTGCTTTAATCTTAACTTGAGGCCTGCTATAGATGTACAGCAGCTGGGTCTAATGTCTTCATGCATGGTTGCAAGCAAGTCAGTTAATTTCTGTTTGTTGAGAGGTGGGAATCAAGCAAATTTTTCTCTGTTGAATGGAAACATTGTGGGGCTGGTAACAGGTGAATGAGCAATACTGGATAAGAAAACAACCTGGAATTACTGTCTGAACTTTGAAGGGCGGGATTCCATAACAGAGAAGTCACAGTTTCGTCCTGTTTAAAATGGCAGTAATTTATCCCCAAACCTTCGGTTAGAAGAATTAAAAGGAAAACTGGCTTGACAGACCTTATTTGTGAGAAAACCTTTCAACAGTGAAGAAACACTTAGCTTCAAGTCCACTTGCAGTGCTCTAAGCTGCTAACTGGGGTTGTCAGTTTAGTGCTAAACCTTTATTCAAGGTACAGAAACTAAACAAATTTCTCCCCTGTCATGCTGAGGTCTGCTCAGGGTCTCGATGACCTCTTGGGTTAAATTCATCAAGCTTGGTGACATACGTCCATAGAGGTAGCCCTGGCTGTGCAGACTGTCACCCACGGCCCAAGTTCCTGCCACATTCTGTGAAGTTATCAAAGATTGGAGCTAAATGCACTGGATCTTGTGACTTGAAACAGGTATTTAGTGTTACAACCAGTCAAAGAGTTAACTACTTAAAAATAGGTGCTAATAAAAATGTCCGATGTTCTGATTAAATGTAAGATGTATGAACTATGGGCCTGTGGCTCATTGGATAGCCAATTAGGCTTCTATCATACTAACTAATGGTAGCTTAATTCCAAATACGCCTTAAAATTACCTAAAACTGTTCATATTTTTATAAAATAAAACTTTATATAAAAAGGGACAACAAATCTAAAGAGTAGAAAATAAAATCCAGGTCTTTCTTCTCACAGATGATGTTGTGCTGTGGGCAAGGGGAGAGAGGGAGAAATAATCCTCTCAATTTACTCTAATTCATTTTGTTGTTGTTGTTCCTGTGTCTGTAGTCATAGAATCATAACATTTTGGAGGTTGAAAGGAACCTTAAAGATTGTCTAGTTCTAGTCCCCCTGCCATGGGCAGGGACATCTTCTACTAGATCCAGGTATTCAGATTAGAAGAACTTACTTCCGAGCACCATAATTATTCATGACAAAATCTTCTTCATCTGTACAGCCTAGCTTTTCTCATTTACCTTACAAATTAAACCTTCTTACTCCATAGTTGGCATTACTGTCAAAGTCTCCATATTGTCAAATCACCAGCTGAGCTGCATTTCAGAAACCTTTTACCAAAGAATCAGTAAAAAGGCTATTAAAAATGACAACCTGCATGGGATAGAGAATAAGCTGAATTAATCACGTAATTTCCATAGAATGTATCTCTGCTGTTAGTTGAAAAAACAGCTAAGATGCAAGCATTAGTCTGATGTTTCCTCTCCATCCTGGCTCCTTAAAGCACTTTCCTGTAAAATTCTCTGTTTACCTGAGCCCCTAGGGGAAAAGCCACCTTCCCCTCCCCTACCCCTAGTGGATCTAATGAGCCATGCCTGTTATCCTCTCAAAACTCATGTTTCAGCAAAAATTAATCCACCTTCTTTGCCTGGTTCTAACACATGCCACCACATTAAACCAGGAGAATGAACCTTCTTGCCCTTTTATGCTCACTGGAGGCTGACAGATAGGTAGTACTTCTTAGTGTTTTCGTTAGTCATTATGTAGTTTGACACTAAAGCTAAACCAGCTTAATTGCTCGCTGCTACCAAAAGAGCCAGTCTCATCCCTTTCCTGCCATCTTTCTCCCAACGGCATGACTACCCTGTCTCCTTTGCATGGCACTTGTCCCCTTGGTGACTCGTTTTAGAGCCCTAGACTTAGAAAAAAATGAACCCTATAAAAATACATTAATAGAATCACAGCTCCCATTGGGGGACAATCAGGTGTCCATGGTGGTGGAAGTCTGGCACAGGAGCACCTTCATAGCCTGAGACAGGAGAGGTTGGACAGCCAGTTTTAGCAGTGACACGGTGTTTGGTCAGCCAAGCTGTCTTGCCAAACTAGCCTTGATATTCTATAGAGGGTAGCATAATTGCACTATTCCACATTAAACCTGTGGTTCCTGGTGTGAGTCAGCCTGTATAACTGAATTAACTTTCCCAGTGAATCATGTTTCTAACGTAGTTCATTGGGCATGGTTGCTCAGACCATCTGTTAGTGGTGAAACTGGTGTGTACGCCTGACACATCATCCCTTCTCCTGGTGCAACTCTTCGGGCCTGTAGGAGGAATGAGATGGGAAGACTGACCAGTATTAAACAAAATTTCATTTTTCCTGCCAAATTATTTGTAGGCTGTTCATTGGTATGTCCTGAAATACGGTTGTAGCAGCATAATTAATGAAGCAACACCGGGGAATGGTGATGGAGGAGGGGAGAGAGAAGGCGCAAGGAACTGCTTAAGCACATACTGGCATCAAAAGAAATATCACCATAACCGTTGCTGTGGTAAAGATTTAGCAAAGGTTTTCCTTTATCTAAAGTGTAAGGGACATTCACATTTGAAGCAGAATGTCTGAGTTTAGCCTTATTGTCAACATGCCACACTGTGAATTGTTGTGACAATCTCAGAGATTAGCAGGGTAAGGCAACTTGCTTCTTGTCAGTCAAAGTGGGTGCGAGTCTGAGCTCTGAATATAGGGGAAGATAAAGCAGCTGTCTGGCCAAAACTGGCAGTAAGTTAGTTTTAGAAGGACCTTCTAGGATTAGATAGCATTTTCAGCATTTGCAGGTCATACAAGATGGATGGGGGAGAAAGGGATTGAGGGCAAGAGCAGCATTTTGCGGATGTCATATCACCTATCTGGGAACATGCACATCTCTGAAACTTCTCAGCTGGAACAAACAGCCTGAGTAGATGACAGAACAAATCTAAACATGCAAAACATTGAATTTCTCTATGTAAACCTGTAACTCCTATAAAGGAGTTCTGCTGGCATCAGTCTAACTACAGCGCTGTGTTTGCTGATATCTTTCAATAAATGCTACTGCATAAAGACCTGTGGAGCCAACGCACTCTCAGATTCTCAGCAGGGGCTGACTGAAGCAAAAGGAGAATGACAGAAGAATCAATCCCACAGTATGACAGTGATCTTTTACAAACAGCTTTGAAGCATTTGAATGTGTAATATTTAGTGGTTGCATGTAAAATTCTCTGATGTCTTTCAGAGAAATTTAAGATCTTGCCATATGCTTCAACCTTCTTTTTTTTTGTGTCCGTGGGTTATGTGCAAATCTTTAGGGTGACTGCTAAAACAGTTGTGAGCATATTGGATGCCTGCATGATTCAGGGAGCAACTTGAAATGTGCTCAGCATCCCACGCTGACTATAGTCCATTGAACTGGAGAGCTCTCAACACCTTGCCACAGCAGGCTCTTAACAAGTGGACTGCATTATGTTAACTTCCTTGGAAGGAAATCAAGTACTGCTCCCTTAAAATTGTCTGTGCCTTTCTGCCCAAATTTATAGGGGCTGACAGACTTTCTCTCAAGTAATTTTTTAGTGCTACTTTGCTCCACAGTGTGTGAAGGAGGAAGTTTGTCACGGAGAGTGTCCTGAGAGCCGGACCCGTAGGGCATGTCATTGCCACCTCAGGTTCTTAGGAGAAGGCTAAAACCAGCTTGTGTCAATGCTCCCCATTAGCTGCCCTAATTTTCAGATAGAAATTTGACTGTCACTTCAACTTAATTGCATCGTTTCCTAACATACAACATTGTTCAGGTTTTGTTTTCTTGTCTGTACTTTGTGTAAAGCCATTATAGCAAGACCTAAAATGTTGACTTCTTAGTAAATGAGAACTGATATTTCACATTCATCCTATTTCTTATAACCTTTCAAAACAGAAGCAGAGCTACCTATATATAATTTTATGTACTCCTTTGGTAAAAAACCCCATTCATTTACTGCTAATTGTGAATAACTCTTTAGTCAAACAGGACCATCTGAAGTACTTTTCATGTATGCCTACACAGTGTAGCCACATGCTACACAGCATGTTACAAACTTTGAATATTTCATGTGTGTAAACATGTTTTATTACTAAAAGTTTACTTTGTGTACTGTGAGCCTTGATCTTTATTTTAGGACTTGGTTTTACTTCTAGCTGTCTCAGTTACTAAATTTGAGGCATACAGCTCCAAGTCGCAGCTCAGTCACCTTCTATTTAAAAAATATGTTTCACTTGTTTCCCCTGAAAAATTCTGAATTTCTAATTACGAAAGGGAGCTGTTTGTCGTTGTTTGAGGTGTTTGTTTGACAAGCAGTCATGCAGAAATAGTGCAATGTGTAGGCTCCCAGTATAAATAGAAGCAATCATGATCCAAACTGCAGATAAGTAATTGGAATAATAAGTAGAAATAAAGATGCTTTGTCAGTTTGCATTCCTTTTTCTGAAGCAGCTAAGGGCAAGTGTAGAAACTGATCCTTATCTTTAGTTTTTCCCCCAAAATAAGGATAAAATTGGATTTAAGAATAAGAGCTTACCATATGAATTTAGGTTTATGAAGGATGTATTCTAGACTGTCAAGAATAGTATGCCTAAGGCAAATTTGCTTCTGAAGAGAAGAATGCAATAAAGCTTAGGGTTATACTGAAACTGAACTGCAATATATTATGAAATAACTTGGTTCAGTAATTCCTGGATTTTTGCATCCAGATTTTCAGCCACTATGATTCTTTGCTGATTAAAAAAATCCTCTGATAAATGCCAAGGACTAGTGAAATTAAGGGTCTAACTTTTGCTTCTGTCTGAACTTTCAAACCAAGAAGTAGGTAATAATTTGCACTTAGTAAAACCAGTGTAGTGATCTGAAGCTTTTTAATATAAAGAGATGATTGAGAGTAACAATGATGAAAGTAGCCTCAGTGAAAAGTGACCATCACACCTATGTGAGAGACAATGTCTGACTAAGAAAACTCTGGAAAATTGGTCAATTTTCAGATGTTTTTCACTCTCTGATGTAGGATCTAGAGGATGAGGTCGAAGGACTTATGTATGGTCTGTGTGGTGTCTAGCATGACTTAATCAGCCTCAATGCTGCTCTAAATTATAGCAGAACAAACTGATTTTTCATTGTGTCATCTCCTGAACACGGAAGTCTTTGGATTATTCTTTGCTGCAGGTTTGTAAATAATCTGGAACTAAAGAATAAGCAGATGCAACCCATTTTTTCTTGTACTGACAGTTCTTGTTTGTAGACTAGTTGTAGAAATAACACTAGGACATCTGACATCTTAATCACATGAAATGTGTTGGCAAAATTTGTCATGAATTGATTCCATTTCTTCAAGTTTCTTTTTGGTTCTCTTTTTTTTTTTTCTTTTGTGTGGGAGTATTTCTATTTTTTTCAATCATTTTGGAATTTGGAAGTTTATTCATATCTCCTTGAGCGCTTAATACTTGAAGGAACACATAATCCCTTTCAGGCAGCAGCTTTTATAGCATGTGGTGGGTGCCTCTGAATCAGCATCAAATGCTGGCATCTCCACATCCTCCTTCATCAGAAGTAGTGAAGTTTCATCAGAACTAGAGAGAAAAAAATATTTCAAGAGAAGATAAAGAAGTGGTGTTCCTTTCCTCAGGGGAAAGAAAAGAAAACCAGATTCAATATTAAATGAAAGAACACAAATACACTTTTCAAAATTACCCTGTGTACTTCCTTCAAACTTAACACATTAGAAATTAGAAATTTTTCACTGAGGATGGACACTGTTGATAAATAACAATGAGAATTTAATATGATTTTTCATAAATCAGAGCTCCTTTCCCTGAATATTTGTAATGTGATTTGATGTTTCTTTCATGTGTGGAAACCTTGGATTCAGGATATCCTGTTTCTAGCAGGTCTGGGAAAGAACAAACTTCAGAATAATGGAGTTCTTAATCTGTACAGTCAGATAAATAAAATGTCCACCAACCTACTTTCTCCAGCTTTCTGATCCATTTGATATAACTACTGGCAAAAATATTTGAGTTCATTATTTACAAAGCTACTTTGGAGCTCCTGAGGCTGGTACATGCTCTCTGTCTCTCAGCCTCATACAGGGACAAGAAGCAGGTGCCCGGCCCAAGCCTTCCTTCCAGCCTTCTTTCCACGCTACCTTCCCTGGGTATAACCCATGTGGGTGGGCCAGGGAGGCCAGTGCAGCAAGGCCCTGGAGCAGGCAGTGGGAACCTGCTTCTGTGGCACTCGGCAGGTGCTCCCCTGGAACTGCTCCGATGCAGACCCAGGAGGAATCACCAAGGTGAGTGAAATTTGCTGGGTCTGGTCCTGAAGAGGGCTGGAAGTCTCTGGTCACCTGCCTGGTGTTCACATCTCTGATAATTCCACTGTATCCAAATCTTCCTCTTCCAAACTTCAAATCCCATTGTTCAACAATCTGAACTCTGCAAGAAATAATTCAAGAAAACGCTTCAGGCAACAGAATGTCAAAAGGTTTCTGCTTGTAATAGGATCCCAGTATCACTTAAATTCATGGATAATCTGATTCTTTTTTCTTCTTAAACTGGATATTTAGAAGATAGAAAATCTACAGTGTTTCAGCTTTCAGGAGCTTAGTGGGAAGAGCCTATTATACTGTAGGTAGGTATTACCCTCATCTGTCTTGCCAACCTCCCTGGTTGAAATAACAGCCTGGGAACAGGTCACTTTATATAAAATAATAACTGCAAGGGATTCATGGCTTTGCTCTTCCCAGATTATGAGCCCAGACACAAAAGTCTGACCAAAGCAATGGAGCCTTTACAAAATCTTTCCAGAGGAAGGGCTGGATGTCTAAGCTGTTTTCCCATCCTAACGCAGAGAAAGATTTTTGTGAGATCATATATCAACAAATAAACTTTTAGCTCAGCTATGGGAACAAAACCAAGTTGTTTTGGCCAGTAATAACATCACAGTTGAGTGAGGATGATGCAGAAACCTAAATCTTCAGATCTTAATTTTGTCTCATATTCCTAATACTCTTTGAAATTAACAGATAATATTCTATCTTAGTTTAACTTTATTTCACATTTAAATTTTTCATCAAAGACACATCATTTCTCAATGTTGAAATCAATATACTGTGATAACTTAATTCCATTTCTGGATGCAGCAGACCTAGATTCCTTTCTACACTAAATGGAAACAGAGTTCAGGGTATTTAATATCCTGTCATTGAGACAATGCAGGCTGCTACTATACAGTGAGTAGTATATAAGTATATGAGTTTTGAAAACTTAAATGAGCTGGTAAGCTAATAAAAGAGGAAGATATAAGTATAGTGATTGTTTTTACATCTAAGTGAGGCCACTAAATAATTACAAGCAATTTGAATGTTTTGAACAATCTCTTTTAGGGTAAACTGTGCAACCAACTCTTCACAACATTAATACTTTGAAATAATTGATTTTCAAATACTGAAGCAGGCAGAAGATGAAGCTTAAGACTGCAAGGCAATAGAGACAAATCAGATCTGTGTAAAAATCTATATTTAAAAAAGGCAGTACAAGTTCAGTGAAGCACAACTCGTCTTAAAAAACAGCCTTTGTCTTGTGTGGAAAGAGTTCTGTCATTTATTATGCGTATAGCTTTTATTTTCATGAAAGAAACACTGTTGCTTAAAAGAGGTGGGCATTCATAGCTTTGTTAGTTATAACAATCTACAGTCTCAGGCTGTTGAATTCAGGATATAAAGCTGTTTTCAACTTTATATACTATATACCCAAATAAAGTAGACACCTTCTTGGGCTAGAGCAGAGCTGTAAACAGCCTGATCACTAGCTTTCATAATCTGAATGCAGCACCGGTTATCGCTCCCTTGTTGTCCAGTAGTATACTGGGTCTGGCTGGGATGGAGTTATTTTTCTTCCTAGCATCCTATGTGAGGCTACAGCTATGATTTGTGACAAAACCAGTGTTGGTAACACGCCACTCTTTAGCCACTGCTCAATGGTGCTTGCATAGAGACAAGGCTTTTCTGTTTCACAATCTGCCCAAGTACAAGCAGTTTGGAGTGGGCAAGAGTTTGGGAGGGGACACAGCTGGGACAGCTGACCCTGACTGGCCAAGGAGATATTCCATGCTGTATAACGTTATGTTCAGGAGTAAAGCAAAGGGAATGTCCTCCCAAGATAACCACCACTTGGAAAGTGGCTGAGCACTGGTCTGCTGGTGTGAGGTGGTGAGTGACTGCCTCTACAACACATGGTTCTACCTCCTTTTTCTTCACTTATTAAATGTTCTTTATCAACCCATGAGTTTTTTTCACTTTTGCTGCTCCAATTCCCTCCCCCATCCCACTGTGGGGAGAGGGAGTGAGAAGCTGCATGAGGCTTAGATACTAGCGAGATAAAAAGCACCACTAATACTGGATGCCTTCAAATATTTCAGACTATATTGCTCTTTCTCTACACTATACAGAAATAAACTCTTCAACATTGTAGGCAGTATGTTCATCAGTGGTTTGGACATAAGCATAAAATCATCTCTTGGTAATGTTTGCTGATAGCACAAAGGCCAGCAGCGTGTGAAATGGTGATAAGTTGTAGAATATAATGCAGTAAGCCTTGCTGACTCCACAAAATGCGTTCTGACTCAGCTAACTGCACACTTATTCATCAAGGAACAAGGCATCAAAGCCGTACTGTCAGCACAGAGAACTTTGGCCTGTAAATATCTGATCAGGGGCCACGTAAGATGGGCAATTGAGTAAGAAGTCCCATCGCAGTACTTGAACATGAATGTAACAACGAATAGAAATGATGAGTTACAAGTTATATCCTTGTACATGGCATTGGTCAAGCTGATGCTGGAAGAATTCATCTAGTCTTGATGTCAGCATTTTTGAAGGGATATGGAAACACTGAAGTAAGTTCAGAAAACAGCCACAAAAGAAGTATTTGCTTGAGGAAGTGGGGGAAATGCCTTCTGGTGAGAGACTTGGAAGCTCATCTGGTGTAATGTCTAAAGGAAAAAGCTGGGAGCTGGCTTGATTCTTTAAGGAAAAAAACTTAGAAAAAAAATTGGTTTTTGCAAAGGGACTGTTTTAATCTACCTTAGAAGGATGTAATTAGAACCGCTAGCAAAAATCTGAAGGTACACAAATTCAGATGACAAAGAAAGAGTTCTGAACATAAAAATGCTTACCCGTGAAAGAAGCTTCTAAATGTCCCTAACAGGATAGGATTTCTTTGGTCAACACTCAAGGACAGCAGTATCATAAGAGGACAAACCAGACCAACTCAAGTTCCCTGCTAGCTTTATGAATTCATGAATCTATGTTCTTTATAACTACAGAAGAGAATAGAAATCTCTCAAACCTGTAGCTTTCATCACTGGACCAAGTAGCACAGGCCAGGAAAATCAATGCACGTTATCAGAGAGAGTGTGGAGCTAAACTAAAAGAAGCATACTGGGGTGTGGTGCCGACTTGCTTTCATAGCAAGGTCTCAGGTGAAATCTGAAGAATTACTTCTACTACCTGAGGATGCTTCTTTTTGAAATTGATGATTCGGTATCTTTTCCACTTCTGTTTGGGGTTTTTTGTAGTGAATTCACTGCACTTACATGATGTTTTAGGCTTGTTTCTCTGTCTCCTGCAATTTCTAGCTATGATGACTTTCTCAAAATAGAGAGGAAGCCTGGCATGCAGCTCTGCTTAATGCAAGCACAACTCAGAAGTGCAGTTTTGCAAATGATTTAAATCAGCATGACCAGGCTCATTATTTACCTTGTTTGCTGTTTTCTGGGGGGAAAGCAGGACGAGTTGCTTTTTAAATTCTTATATGTAACTTAGTCCCTATTCTCACCTTTCTTGTTCAATGCTAAATCCCATAATTCTTGTGGGATTGAAGAACAGACTTCCAAGAGACAAACACTGTTGTTCACTCTGGAGTTCTTTATCCGTCTAACATGTTACTTTTACAGTGCTGCTACTTTTTCAGCACTGGGTGGTTTTTCCTTTTTTTAGTAAAAAAAAAAAGATTAATACTTTCCTGTGGATACTTACCACAGCATATATTTCCTTCCACAGAATTTTTCTGTTGGTAGAGTGAGCCTATTTTTCCCATGTTTTATGACTGTATGAAAGCTTGAAAGCTACAGAGAAAAAGCTAAAGAAGAGCTCTCAAAAAAGTTTGGTGACTTAACATGGGCTCCAAAGCAGTGGGTTCAAAGCCTGTATTGGAGCTTAGACTGGCAGACAGTAACACTCAGTTAAAATGCTCCCTGTTGGATACATCATTCAAGTGAAAACAGAGACACAGCCTGGCTTTTTATCTGATGGAGGAGTGCTCTCTTTCCAAAAGTCTCCTTGTTCTCTACAAAAAGATATATTATTTTCTACTGCAATCTTAAAGATGTGGATTTAAGGTAGGGAGTTTGCTTGCATCGTAGGGGAATTTGTCCTTAAGCCCCAGAATGGTGTAGCCTGCAGTGAAGCCTGCCCCAGTGCAGGCCTTACTTTTCTTCCCCCCTCAATAATCAGAACCCATTAGCAAGGATTAGCATATCCAGATCGATCTTGCTCAAGTTGTTATGTCTGTCCAGTTCCATCAGTACAAACCAGGGTTCTGCAGTGTACAAGGTGTCCCTACTCTCACCTGCCCCAATTCTGGGGTTTTTTTCACATACACTAAAGAATCCCAGAGGCTGATTTTAAGACATCTCTGGCCACTCTGCAGAAATGAGCAGAATTTTTCACCACATGGACAGGTAATATAATTCCATATTTTATAACTACAATGATTTACAACTACTATGATTTATAACTACTGTGCTGGAGTTATAATACTCAAAGCTTCCTCATAAACTATAGTCACAAAAGCATCTTGCATACCTTTCAGATGCCTACGATGCTTCTAGGTTGGGTTAATTTTACAAGTTTTTCTGTTGTGGAAGTACAGAGAGAAGCATTTCCAAAGGCTCATTCCTCCCATCTACTTATTCAGGAGAGGATAAATCACGCTCTAGAGATACCTGTCTCCTTATGCACACAACAGGCAATGAACTTTATGTGCTTGGTGAATTCAGGGTTGAGTGAGAATGGGTTCATCCATTGATTACTAGGTTGCCATTTCTTATGCAGCCAACAGTTTATTGGGGTGCAACCAACAGTTCATTGGGGTTCCTATTAAAATAAAAGATACTGCTGCTTACAAAACAGTTAGCTGTATAAATAGGGATTTCTAGGTGTTGCAAGAGCAGGGGCAGCAGTGACGCATTCAGGCGCCTGCAGACGTATTGCAAAAAGTGTTCATAGGAGATGACACCTCTGCAGATCAGATACCTCTAGACCTGGGTAAATGGTACATTGTACAAGGATCTTGCAGGATCAATTTTAGGAGTGGAGTTCTTCTGAGCAGTCCAGTTTCCTGTTGTTATTCCTCTCCAATGAAAGTCAAGAGTTTTGTTAGCTTGAGGCTGGGCTCAGAAATCTAGCCATATTTAGCTCTAAGGGAATATGTATTTTACTGGTAAAGGAGATAGTCCTGAGGATGGCCTGAAATTAAAGGAAAAAAAATGTTTCAAAGTGGAGGGACAATTTAAATTCTTTAAGCTCCCCTTGTATTAGCTACTTCTTGGCTTTTAGTGTATGAAAGCTTCTTGGCATGTGCCCTGCCTGGGGTCGAGTAGGACGTGGGAGAGATTGTGCTTGGATGTCTGGTGTACTACCACTTGGGGGGGAAAATGTGTAGCATTCCAACAGATATAATTAATGACAAGTGTTGTTGTCTTTCTCCTGTGCCATCCACCCAATGGCTGCCTGGTGCTGACCTCTTGCTGTCCCGCTGACCTCTCCAAAGTTTATTTTAAAAAGGCATCCTTGCTTTCCCAAACTTTTCAGCTAGGCTTCCCTTGAGCTTCTTGTTCAGTGCATGCCCACAGACTATGCCTGTGTCCACTGCTCAGTGATCAGACACAAGTGTTTCCATTAGAGGGATGATTAATGGAAACTTCCTTGGGAATGGGAAAGGGAGAAGTGGGTAATACAAGTCAAGAAACGTGTTAAAGCTGAACAAAGAAACTTTGTTTCTTTGTTTCAAAAATAACTTATTTTTCAAGTGTGCTGCAAATTGTCCTTAATCGCTTGGGTTCTGCCCACATCCGTAAAATGCTGCAGTTGTTTCCACAGGGGGGGACTTGAGAGAAGTTTGTGCTTTCAACCCACTTTGTAGTGAGTGACCACATCAAATAATTCCATCGGCTGAACTGGCTTCTTTGTTGGCATTCAGTAGATATGGGGTTTAATGCTGCACAGCGCAGGTGCATGGAATTTTCTACATCTAAATGCAAAGTAATAAAACAATAACTGAAGAGTATAGAGGAATCCAAACCAGCTATTATGAGAGTGCAGCTGTCATGTTACTCCTTACTAGCAGCATTCTCCAAACAGAAAACTAAGTCCTTCATTTGCATGCTGAGGATCACACATTCTGTCTGATCTCAGGCCTCTCCTCACTCTCTGCTTACCCTTTTCCAGTTACAGGATGTTACAGGCAAAAACCTGCTTCTTCCACTCCCCTTAGACACCATGTTTAGCTCTTTGAATATCCAGAAATAGGATCCACCCTGTCAGCCAAAGCAACCTGCAGATTGAAGCGGCGCAGCAGTGAAATGGGCACAATGACTAGTTTTTCACTGCTGAGGGAACTGGTAAAAAACATGAATTAGGGACAGAGAGACTAATAAACTTGGGAGGAGACTAGAAACTGTGCTGCTGCTTCCCAGGGAAAGCAGAGGGCTGGAGTTTCTAGCAGTACCAAGTAGGGCCTTCCACAATCCTTTCCAAGGAAAAAGCTTTGCTGTTTTTCAGGAGAAATCAGAGCTTTTGTTGCTTGCTCTTTTTAGTCTAACAGTGTATTAAGAGCTTTGAAGAGACCACAATAGAAGGTGTTACCTTCCCACAAAGCAAAGAGCATGGGTAGCAACTCTGCCTGCCAAACATTGCTGTTCATCAGAAACAAGCAACTCTGACTAATTGGTAAGTTGTTATTTGGCATGTGCAAATCATATTCTCCATGGAGTCAAATTTTCAAGGCTAAATCTTGATCCTGTTGCCAAATCCAAAAAATTGGGCAGTTGCACTGTAGGGCAGCAGGGAAACTGATGCATGTGGCTGGGACTGCTGTTATCCAGGTCTGAAGCTCCTTTGCCATCTGTACAGTAGCAAATAAATTTATTCCATGTTTACCCCATCAGGCATGATGTGCCTGTGCTGGCTGGGACCTCCACGTGCCTCTGCAAAAGGAGGGCCTGCCCCTCCCCTGCACAGCAAAGGCATTCTGCTTTCGTGACATCTGGGCCACTGCAGCTGTTATAAGGAGGGGTTTGCTCTTTTTAGAAGTTATTAGCCAAGTAAGCATGTTGTTTATTAAAATATGCAGTGTATGTTGTAAACTTGTAACTCTCATATAGAAAATATCAGCAATAGATTCTGAAATTTATTGAAGACTTCTTCCTGTCCCTACTCCTGTGAAGGGTGAGAGTTATATTTGATTTAACATGTAACTCAAAAAATACATTTTTTCACTTTTGTATTTTGTCTGTAGAATTCATAATAATTTATATTTATTTATAAACATTGTAAGTTAAAATTCCATGTGGAAAATCATATAAAAATATTGGAGGAAATTATTTTACTTTAGCTCTTCATATATGATGAGCTTTGATGGAATCACTGCAGTAGTTAAAACATGAGAGAGCTAGTGATCATGAAGAACAGACAGAATCTTTTTTCTTACGTTTCACCAAAACCACTGTTCATGTACAAGTGTGTTGGTAACTTGATGTGCAGCTGCTGGTAACACCGATACTAGTAGAGCAGCTTTCAGTCAGGCATGATATTGTAAATAAGACCTGAAAAAAATTGAAGGTTAGCAATACAGCAATATAAGAAGCATATATGACTATATGAAAGAACAAACTTTGTGTAAATTCTGCAGAACATACTTTCTTAAAAATGAGAATTTATTAATTTTAGTACAAAATATTTTGCCATCTTCTTAATGAAGTGTTCTTTCACAGTCTGTTAAGTATAATAATTATTAGATTTTTTTTCCTCCAAGATCGTCGAGTTTTTGTCAGCTACCACTTTTCATTTCTTCTCTTTATATAGAGATCTTTGCAGCCTTTGAATGATTGATATTCACTGTATTGCTAATTGTTGCACTCTTACTGGAGAAGACTAACAAGCTTTGTCAGTTCATTACTGCTTCTCTTGTTTTCTTTTGTATGATTAATGCCCATTGTTGATACCAAGTTACAGTTCAGTCAATTGTGGCTTAAAAACAAGAATGAAATTAGTGTTAGGGAAACATGAATTATTAACCAATTTTTGGGGGTGGCTGATTCTAATGCAGGGAGTTCCTTTACTAAATACATTTGAATACCAAATTCCTCTATGGCATAGCTGGAAAGAAAGAAATGCCAGAGCATCTGCAAATGGGCTTGCATTGTATCATTAGCTCCTTATTTCAGTAAAACATTTTTTTAGCCTTGTGGAATCTAAATTGAGTAGAAACAGGGCAAAAGATGGATAGGTCATAGACCCCACCTTCAGGGCAACTCGGTTAGTCCACTGCTTTAGCATCCTTAGTACTGTGTGTCTTGAACCTCGTGAAGCCTCACCTAAGAGGTGCACAGAGGTTTACACTCTCTAGGCTGTATCTACAGACTGAGAGCTGGACCCTTTCACATCTCTTCTAGACAAGCAAATGGTTTTTCAGGTCCAGAACAGTTTGCTTCCAGATGATAGGCAAGGAGTAAAACTACAGTTCTGAGGTAGAAATACGGTCTGCAGAAACACTGTATTTTACTGATAGAACTGAAAGGTTTTCAGCATTGGATCTTTTCTTTCAGTGAGTAGTCCATGGGGGAAAAATATACACTGTTTTGCATCTGCATTTCTAAAAATGAAGGTGAATGTATCCACTTAACAAATAAGGAGGACAAAATGGGAATCATAGAGGAGCAGGTTGAAATACAAAAAGCAGTGGGGTCCATTAAGAAGTATTTTCCTTTTTGGTTGGTCCCAGGCTCACTTTTGTTTAGCTGAATGTGTTTTGCAGTATAGGAAAAACACACAAGAGAGTGTGTCTCTTGTATTCTCAGTGTAGGGATTAAGTTAAGTTCTTTCTCTAAGTTTTAAAAAAGTTTTCCTCATTTACGGGGAAAATGGATGGTAAGTATGAAAGTATTCCTTACTGATGGCTCTTCCAGGGACTTGCTTTATTTTTTGTTAGAACCACTGTAGTACTATCCTTTGCAGACTGACATTGGTTTACATCACAGTTTGGGTGATCTTCTCCAGTTGTATAATCACAGACCAGCATGGGGAGTCTGTGGGTGGTTTCAAGAGATTTTCTAGGTTTCTTTGTTTCAGGAGTTTGGTGTCCAAACATTATATGATTTGTTTATACTGATTTCATTGTGAAGGAAAGAATAAGTCTGATCTCCTCTTTGCTGTAACTCGATAGCATGACAGTTATCTCACAAGCATGGTTTCAGTTAGGTCTTATTCATGCTTGAGGAATATTACTGTTTAATGTGCATAACATTATGTGTGTATTTTCTCTGCTTCTGGTAGCCACTTTAGAACTCTAGCGTTTCCTTCATGCTCTGATTTTATTGTTTATGTGACAGCTAAAATTATTAAATTCTTAGAGCTAACTAAGACTGGACACAAAGTTTTACTCTCTGCTATCATTTAACTTGCATTAGTATTTTTACTTTTATTCTGAGTGTGTTGATTTTAACTAACTTAATTTTGGTCTATGATGGCACAGTTAAGTTGCATGTATCCTGATCCTGGAAACCCTCTCAAAGGGTTTGCATACCTGTGCAGGCTTATTGGATCATTTGCATAGAGAGAGCTTGGATAGCAAAGGATTATTATTATTTATCTTAATAAAATCTTTTATTACGGTAGAGCTGTGTATTCATTAACATGCCTTATACAGAAGAACGTTAAATGAAACAGCATCCTGAGGGCTTTCCCTCTTAGCTGTGGTTGGATAGCTGCTAGTGGTTTCCATACTTTACACAGTAACATAGGCTTACTTAGGAAACATGAACTCAGACACTGCTCTTCCCACAGCCTTCAGGTATTAGTAACTACATGTCCCAGGAGACAGTCTAAATGCATGCACAGCTGTATCTACCTTCCCAGATAAGCAGAGGCTTCACATAACAAAACCTTAAAATAATCAGAATTGCACAGACAAAGGATGAGAAGGAATATTATTGCACTGTACCAGTTAAAGAAGCCCCCAAAAGCAGAAGTAATGGATTGCAATTCCTGCTTTCATCGCTTCAGCGCTTACTGCTAAAGTATCAATTAGGTAAATAACAGAAATTATCTAGGGAGCATGGGGTGATCCTCAGCACATCTCAATAACTGCTGTGATCAGCCTAGGGAGTCAGACTCCTCCTTTTCTTTGATCCATGTATGTGGACTTTTTTTTTTTTCCAACAGCTGTATCTTCCCTATCACTGATCCTGGAGGTTAGATTGTCACCTAGGAGGCAGGATATGTAGCTTGTTGACCTAAAGCTAAGAAATCTGAAATCTGTATGTCTCATACTCTGAACGATAGTGCTCACATCCGGGCCATTGACAAAAAGGGGAGTCTTATCTCCACCCACTTCTCTGGTGGTCACTGTCTTAACGAAAACAGCAAGCTCTGCTGAGACCTCTCAGACAGCTGAAGAGGCAGCTGTCTGCAAGAGAGGACTGTACATTTGTAGACACCAGCTGACCAAGCTGCCAGGCCTCTGCCTGTGGTCCTGGCTTTGCAGCTGAACTCCAGAGAGGACCAGGAGTTCACTCCTAGGCTTGGAGTACTTCATTGCCTGCAGGTACTCATCATGCAGCTTTCTCAGCTCGTTCTTCAGGGAAACCTGTCTCTGATCTTAATGCTGAGTAAAAAAACTGAGTACTTAACTTTAGACCTTTGATTTTATTCCAGGGATGTGCTATTTAAAACTTCACTCTTACAGCGCCTAATTTGTAAGCACCTGAATATTTCATTGAATCTAATCCTGACAGGTTATTTTGTAACCAGCAAGATTTTGAGTTAGCTATTTTTGACAGCTGTGGTTAATGAATTTTAATAATAGATGATAGGATGAAATGATAAAATAGCCGTTAGCAGATCTTCCAGTCTAAAACCCAGCTGTTCGGTAAAGTTCTTGGTCATATATCTATATTTTTGACTGTAACTGTAAATGGAGGAAAAGCAGGTCCATAGATGCAGAAATCAGTTAATCAGTCAAGGACATCTAATCTTCATTAGTGACCTGCCAGTTGGAGAGGTTCCTGAATTTAAGAAGTTCTTGAGGAAATCTAGTCCCTGCTCTTTCTCTTGAAGCACTGTTTGAAGTACACAGTACCCAACATATACCATTCTTACCAGAAAAGCACATGGGACAGCAATAATGGAGTTGACTGAAGGTGCCTCTCACTACTCTTTTTACCTTTCTGCCTGTGCAGTAGCAGACTGAAGTAGGAGTTAATGGCTAAAGCAAATCCAAGTGAACAAGGCCAGTTCCTACTTAAATCAACACACAAACAGCAGCAGAAGCTGAATCTGACAGTAGATTTTGCCTTTCAATTAAAAAGGAGACCTGTAAGCAGTAGAAAATATATAACAATCCAATAAAAAGTACATCTACCACTTCACAAAACACACAGGAAGGAAGTTGCTACTGATTTATGTGAAGACTAATCCTTCACCTCAAGACACATTTGCTAAGAAATGCTTGAATTTGTGTGTAAAATAGCAGCACTGGACTAGGCAGGGGGAAAAGATGTATTATGAGACTTTTCTTCAATGGTGTCATTTAACTTGATGACTGGAGTGATGAGTCACTGAAGGCAGATTAGTTTTTCATTTTACCTCAAGGAAATACCCAAATACCCTCACAGGATTTTGAGGTAGAAAGAGAAGCAATGAAGTCATATTACAGCTCCTGTATTGCAAGAAGGCAAGTCAAATGATTCTAGTTTAAAAAAAAAAAATAAAAGCATGTAAGCTTGAAAAGGCACAGGAGGGACAGAAACAGTATAGGGTTGTTGGTTTTTTTTTGCTAAAAACACAGGTTTTTTTATTCCTGCTTGTTGTATAGTAAAGGCAAACTTTGGAAGACTTAAAAAGTATTCTCATACCTGAAACAGAGATCTGAGTCAGAGCATAAGGCTCAACCTCTCATTTTCTGTACTAAGGAGGTAGACAATGTACAGCTTTCATTCATCCACAAGGCTCAGCAGCATCTTTCCATTTTTCAGATACTACCAGAATTCTCAGACCCAAATGGTAGGTCAGAATTTATACATCGAATCTAAATTTTAAAAAATCTACAGAAGACCTCTTTTTAAAAATTAACCTTTTCACTGGCCTCCTTCTGTCAGAATATATGATGCTTTCCATACACTAGCGCTCAAAAAAACCTGGTTTTATTTTGCAGTTCACCTCTAATTCCAAGCACTGAGAGCTGGGAATGCTGGACACTGTGGGCTAGTAAGGATTGTATAGGAGCTTAACAGCAGGGGCAACAGACCCAGGTTAAAAATTCAGTGACCAGGAACAAATGTGCCTTTTATTTCATCTCCCAGCTAAAATCCTAGATACAGTTTATTGGCTTTAAACTTTTCTCATTTAGTAGAATAATCTAAGCTTAGTGTTTCTTCTTAATCACATCCACTTAAAATGGGACATATATGGCTCTATAAATTAAGCTAGCACAGAAGTATTCTTTGTTTAAAAGACTTGGAAATTGCTTGACAGTTAACTATTAAATGGTATCTAAAATACCTGGAATTTTCCCTGAAGGAGGTTATGCCTCTACTGAAAATGACAAAATCAAATTTAAACCACAAGTGATGGAAATGTACTGCTTGATTATCTCAAATTCAGGAGGTAAGTGTATGTCTGAAAAATATGGAGCTAAAATGTTTCTTCAAGGTGATACAGCAGCTTAATGGCAGGGTCACCTTCTTTTGAATAAACCAGATTTTTTATCCCACAGAACACATCAAGAGTACAAGTATTTTCATTCACTTTTAAATAAACTAGAGACCTGTTGAATTTTTCTCATAGAGACAAATCAACAACTATATGAATGTGGCACACCAAGCAGTCATTAGCCCAGTGGTTATATTTTGCACTTGCCTGTGATATTTTGACTGAAGAGTCTATCCTGGACCTAAAAAATCTTTTTTCAGAAGTCATACATTCTCATAGTTTTTTCTTGATTTAAATTTTTTCTGAGGAAGGATTTTGACCAGCTTTCCACTAGACTTCTAGTTGAATGTCAGATCCCGCTGCCCACATGTCCCCCTGAACAAATATGTGCAAGTCCCCTCTTTAAGGAGCAGCAAGACCTGCAGCATCCTTATAATACTGATGTACTTCTCAAATTTGGGGTCCTGACATAAAAAAGGCTGGAATGAAGGATATGGTGTTGCGCATACCCAAGTGAAGGCAGGGAGCCAACAAAATGCTGTTGTAATTACAAGTGAACATTCTTGTATCATAAAACTGTAAAGAAAAAGCTATAAATCAGAGCTGGCCTGGTGGTCCCTGGCAGCAAAGTGCAAAAGATTTGAGCTCATTCCCTGAGCTCGCCAAGAGTGGGATCCTCATGGCAGCAACGGCTCATTCCAAGGGAAGGGCATTCCTCGTGTCTCCTGAGTGATGGTCATGAAGCAGTGATTTTGGTGGGAGTCAGACCCAGCCTTCAGCCCTGAAGGAGAGATAGTCTGAAAAGTGATGGCCATTGTGAAAAGTAAAGCAAACTGTGAACCAGAGGAATTTTGTCTTCAAGAGAGTCTGTGTGTGTGTTTAGGGGCCTGATGCTTTCAGTGTTGGGTCTGCTCTATTGTTCAGATCCCAATATTGGATCACTTGTTGTACTTGAGGACATAAGATTGTCCTTTAATTCAGGTGGTTAGTTTCATATTTCTATACACTCACTCATGACACAGATCATGCTAAAACCTTTGTATGGACATTAGAAAAATGCAAAGAAATTAAGTAATACTATCCTAGATGTCACTGCTGAAGTTCCCATCACTAATGAGCATGGAACCAAACTTAAGATTCAGTTACAAATGGGCTTTTCTTCTATCTTCCTCTTTTCTGATGTCTCACAAGGATGTAGCTCTTTAAAGACCATTGATCTGTCTGGATAATTTAGTAATTTCAAAAATAACTAAGTAAGCAGCAGGAAGGTAGGAAAGTATGAAAGCTGTTAGCATTGGGCAGCTTTCTAGAGACATTCTTTAATACAAACTGTGTGTGTGAACATTTCCTGTCCCTCTGAAAGATGTGGCTTGATCTGAGCCTACATTTACAGTTTGTATTTGGCAAAATAAGATGATGTACCATTGTTAAAATTAAAAAAAATCCTAAGGGTGTGCAAGTGATTACAGCAAAACAAACCCCAAACTGACAGCTGCACAAACAGCACTTGCACAGCAGTGGTAGTCAGCTACTAAGAATGCCCAGTTTCCCATCAGACTGGTAAAAAATTTATAATTAATATCACATTTGGGGAGTGTTCTGTAATAAAACCACAATTTAATACACTAACTTGATTATGGAAGAGATAAAGGAGAGTGGCCAGAAATTCAGTATTGTTTTGCAGAGTATGTTATCTCCCTGTTGATAGCCATAAGAGAGCAAGACAGATGGTGTTTTCCAGTATCAGCCCTACACTGGTTTAAGAGGTGCAATCCTGAAAGGTGAGGGGCTCTTTCCCGAGCAGATGTGACCCCCTTCAACTCTGATAAACTTCCCGAAAAGATGAGGGAAATTTGTACTGCACAGGATGTGCTCAGCACATTGAGGGATTGAGTTAGTAATGTCCCTGATAATTGTGGATACTTCATTGTAGGAGTCAGTTTTTATTTAAATTTTTTTAATAGGAGTATACACATCTGTCTTTATACCCAGCAGCTTTTCTGGCCCGCAAGAAGTCCTCTGTGAATTTCCCCAACTGAGCTCAGTGGGATCTCTGTCAGCTGCAAGATTTATGTCATCTTTTTCAGTCCTGAGAACTGTTCCTTAAGCTTTTCACATCTGGATTTAATTGGAAAGACATTAAAAGACATTAAGTGTGCTGGAAAAGCATATTTTAGAGAAGATCTTTATAGACACTTCCATTAAAGGAGCTGATGGTTGTAGGTTAAAATGGGATGAGGACAAGCCATCAACAGTTAGCAAAGACAAAATTATATTACAAACTACTTCAGATGAGAAGTTTGTCCTGTAGCTCTTGGGTCTGACTCTGCTTGCACTTAAATCAACTTCAATTAGGAAAAAAATACCAGCTAATGCAGTGAAAGAATACTCTAAGATCAGAATCAAAAACTTTTTCCTTTTGGAAACACTCAAATTTCTAATTACATGCCATATATGCTAAATATAATGCTTTTAGCTGTCAATCTAGATTTGGTACTTTGTTGGACATACATGCACACTTGTAAAATGAGACTTGCAGAATGAAGAGGGGGATTGGTCATTGGGGCTCTGAGGGTGGAAGTATCCTTCTCTGAATGCCAGTGTGCCGGCCACAGGAGTAGAGTTTCACAGAAGCAAAGATAGGATACAATTTAGTACATGGGCCTCATTACAGATGTTGTAATGCAAGAATCTACAACCCTAAACTCCCCCATTGTTCCAGCTACAATTTGCTGCTTGAAGAAACCAATGGCCAATGCCTTGCATTAAGTGTAATCTATTGCTTTTGTCTTCAAACCAGAGTTTCTAGTCATGTTTAGACTGACAAGTGCTTAAAATTCAAGGTAATGGACTCAGTATGAGAGAACAAACATTCTTTCTTTCTAAAATTGCTAAAACCAAGGAATCTGATATTTAGGAAATTGCTCCCATGTCTAAAGCAAAGTGTATGGTCTTTAGACAGAAAAATACGTCAAGTTTAAAGAAAAAAATAGGTAGTTTTGTTAAACATTGAGAGGGAAAAGTAGTCTTTAGAATATTTCAGAAAAAAAAAATGTGAGATGCTCCCACCAGTCATCTTCTCCTAAAAGGGAGTCTTTTTCTCCACTATGTCATAGAAAATGTTTTGCATTGTTGGGAAGATGATAGCTTGATGAGTGATAGTGATAGGAATGAGGCATTTGAATTAAATGGCTGCAGTGCAGACTTTAAAAATTTTCTATCATTAAATACCTTTATTTAGAATCTCCCTCTTTCTAGCTTGGCCTATGACAAAATGCATGTAAACTAGTAAAACTGATTCTTACTTTTATTGCCTGACCTTGGGCTAGCCCTTTCTGTGCTCATGCTCCCTCTCCTTGGTTTCCTTCTCTTTAAAAAGAGCATTAAATAAACTACCTCTGCTCCTTAGTGACAGTTTGTCTCATGATAAAAAAGGATATTTGCAAGGAGAAGCAAAAAGTATCTAAACACTAGAGAGTGTTTTTTACCAGTTCAGTTTACTAAGTGAAAGAGTAACCAGGTTGATGTAAATATTGAGTAATATACTTGATAGCTTGAGCCTTGTTGTATACTGATTATGGTGTGGATGTTTGGGAATTCATAAAAATCTTTTAATAACTTTTTTTTTTTTGACCAGTCTGCATGAGCAATTGCCTAAGAAAGCCACTTAAATAACAGAATGAATGCTTATAGCTCATTAATTTTGTTAAAAGAGTTCTAGGTATATTTACATTACTACATGGGTCAGGGCCCATTCCCTTGTCAGGAATAACACGGTCATTTATGTATTGATACCTATGTAGTGAAGGCAGTGGCAGTGATGTCAAAACCAGGATGTAACTGTGGAGGTCAGATAAATGAAGAGGGTTGTCTAATACAGCATATTTTAGAAGTCCCTGTAAACTCTTACGCAGTCAAGAATCTCAGTCCACTTATTTGAAATCGAGAGGTGAAAATCTTCTGCAATAGCTATAGGGTTAATGACAGCAGACTTGCAAATCTATTGCAGTGATGTGGAGAAATGCCTATAAATAAATAAATAAATAAACCAAATAATTCTGAGAACACAGCTGACAAGGATATTTTCCAGCCATCAGTGATGAGAGAGTGATTCATGGTCTTTCTTCAATGCTGCTGCAGGATTTTGCCTGAGGATATAAATTCTGCTGTTTTCAGTTTTACATTTGAATCTATCTTTCTTAAAATCTCCTATAATTTTTGTCTGCAGCTTCTCAATCGTGCTTGAGTGTTGTCTCAGTTGCATGATTTAAACCTCTACCTACTGATAAAATAATTGGCCATCTAAATACTCTCATTTGGAGTCTCTAATTACTGAAAGCACCTATATTACTTAGATGTCTACCTCCTTCTGAAAGTTAGTGTTTAGGTAGCTTTTGTCTAAGTATTAAAATTTGAAGTAAGATTAATTTAATTGCTGCCTAGTAAAATTCTGTTGTATATATGTAGTGTAAACACTTGGAAATTTAATTTAAAAATATTTTCTTTCATGTGCATAAGTAAGCATGATGATGTAGGATTCTTTCTGTATTGTCTCTTGGAATTGCAGCAACAGAAGGAAAAATTTGAAGTTTTGAATTTTGAAATAAATTTACTTTAAAAGAACTTATGGATTTCTAGACAAAATCTATAGCAGATACACTGAAAAGATACTGGAAATATCTGATAAAAGATTTACTTAACTTTTAATTCTATTTTAACTGTTCAAGATTTATTTTAACTGCTGGTACTGAGGCCCAACTTTCACACCTCACTTCACCGTTAGAGGATGTAGACACACCTCAGTAGATACTGGCACTGAACCTGAAAGCTCTTTTGAGATGTTCATGAAGAAGCATCAACTTACTGGTTTCCTGCATAAATTGTTATGAAGGCAAAAGTCTTGGCAGCACTTGAGTATGAAGGCAAAAGTCTTGACCACTTGAGTATGTTGCCCCTTTCAACTGGGAATACGTGTGCAGAGGAGTCTGAGAAGAACCAGATTAAAGAACAGCACCGTACAGTCCAAGTCCCATATAGATCCTTTAGCAATCCCTTCTTCTCTCATTCCTACCCACAAGTAAGAACACAACCTAAACTTGGCAACTAGACTAACCTCTCCATGCTGGTTTAATCTCTTATATTGTGTTAACTTAGATGTGTTTGATTTCAAGTATTATTTATGAAATCCTCTTCATACAAAAGCATACCTTTTACGAATTTTTAAACAGATGCTTTTCAGCATGCTTTTCTCTCTTTGTGACGGGGAAGATTTGTATCACCATTAAAACAATAGAACTGTCTCACCCCAGATGATTATGCAGCTCTTGGGCTTTGAGAGAATGCTTCACCATTCATTACTCCTGGAATTACTGCATGGTCCCAAGAATGGTGGTCAGATTTCTAGTGTGGTGGTTCACATGGAAAATAAGGCATGCCCAATTGACTCTCTCAACTCTTAAGCAGTCCCTTTACTTAAGTAGATGAAGTAGATGAATTGAGGTTGAAGATCAAAACCGATGGAAATAAAATTCCATGTTGAATAGTGTCTTTCACTCCATGCGCTTCTCAGAATATTAACAGGCGTGTAGGAATGAGTACACGTGTCCAATAAAACTAGGTGGAAGAAGGTGACATGCATGCTGCTGTTGATAGAAGCTCTGTTTAATATATTGGAAAAATTGTTCAAGAACAGTTAATCCTTACTTTAGGATTACCCCCAGAAAGCTGGCAAGGTCAGGCTGTACATGGATTGTGTGTCATTTAAATTCTGGCTGCATGAGTTGCCTGGGGGCAGTATTAACTACTACGTGAGACTTGTTCTAGGCTACATCTGTGAATCATCATTCCTTGTTTGAAAATAGTGGACTCCTCCTATCCTCCAAGCTCCTTCTCTTGACAGGTGCAATCAGTAGCCTTAAGTGTAGTGCCTATCAGGTGACTATGCCTTTGTGCAGAGATTAGTCAGTTTGGAAAATGCTATTTCCATGTAAACTACATGAGTTAATCAGATTATAACCCTGTGTTTTCCAGGCATATCATAAACCACATGAGGAAGGAGCTTAAAGTCTTTTAATTAAGGTTTATGCTATGTGCTGTGTAAAGCCTTTCTGAACTTAATATTTGAACAGAGTTTAGCATCGGTTCACATGAAATCTAATCAACTGAAGAAAACCGCACATTGTAAGGGAAGTGATGAAAACTCCTAGCAGGAGTTGTTGCTTGCAATATAGTAAATTAATTTACAACAGAAGCTGTGGGGGAAAGGGGTTTGTTTGTAATACTTAGTTTTTGTTTAGCTTGTAGGTAGCCAACCCGACAAATCCGAGAGAATTAAATAGGTATGTTAAGGAGTCAAATTTTAGCTACTTTGTGTGCATGTACCTAAGTCTACACAAACAAATATATCTTCTTTTTGTGCATTTCTGTATGCATGAAGTATTGGGTGTGGGCAAGTTAAAGCCAGGTGGAAGCTTAGTCAAAAATTTCTTCATCTAGAGAAATCAAAACCAATCACCAAGAACAATAATTTGAATACATACAAATTTAAATAGTTGCTCAGTCTTGGGACACTGAGCCTTCAAACTCACCTCTATAGCTGTAATATTGCTGGGGTTGTTTTTCAATAGCCTTTAAATGTGAAATTAAAATCCACATATTAAAAAGTCATGAAGTGCATCTCATTACTGATGCAGACAGCTTTGCTGCAATGTTATTGCACAGCTGACAGTGCCTTTTGAGGCCTCAGTAGTCAGGGAGAGGGAAAGACATAAACTGATTTGGGTGACATTTTTTCTTTTGATTTAGAAAACAAATAAACATTGATTTGTTTGTAAATACAATTGCTTCCGGTTTTGCTCATGCATTAACTCTGTTGTTGTCTAGGCTTTTGGCTTGCAACTAAAATCCAGGACTAGAGTTATATCTGTCTATCATGGTAACCTGGTATGCAAACATGTTCTCAATCCTAAACTTGAGCAACCGAGACTTGTTGATGCATATGGCATGTGACTACAAGAAATATGACCACAATGAATCACTCGACTCTGCAAACTCTGTCCTGAACTAAGACCCAGCTACTAAAGACAGTAAAATCTTGTCCTTCATGACCTTCTCTGGACCCTGACAAGTCAGTCTTGCAGTTTCTGCCCATAATTTTATGTCTTCAGAAACACTGATTAAGGCCAAGCTGAATAAGTTTTTTTTATGTACTTAGAAAACTGATGTTAGGAGGCATACTGCCAGTGAACTAACAGTATGAAGCAGTGTGTTTATTAGGATTGTCTCAGACCTCCTTGGTAAGTCA
Organism: Oreocharis arfaki; assembly: GCA_013398015.1. Lineage (NCBI taxonomy): Eukaryota > Metazoa > Chordata > Aves > Passeriformes > Paramythiidae > Oreocharis > Oreocharis arfaki. The sequence goes on along the minus strand of VZRR01010575.1, from coordinate 69,809 downwards.
ACTGGAAGGGCCACAGAGAACAACAAACTTTTACAATTTTCAGTTTCATGGAATAAGCTGAAATGTAATATAAATTTAAGAGGAAAAACACAAACCACATACTGTGTTAAAACAAACGTGAAAATTTTATCGTGAGGATGTGATCTGAAATGCATATGGGCTAGTGGAGTGCCTGTCTGCTGTTCTTGCTGAAGAATGACCTAATGTTACTAGATTGTCATTATAAGACACTTAATCCCCAGAGTGAGAAACAGGAAGAATATTTACAAGTTTCAATGCTATTTACTAATTGCCAATTGACTTGAGGAAAGCTAAAAAATGACTGGAAACATCCATTCTCATCCTGATACACACACGTACTAATAATGGAAATGGCAGCCAAGACAAACAGCTAGCAGTGCGGTGCATCCTGTTGGCATCGTATTTTTGGCACTGTTATAGCTACACAGAAAACAAGTGATACCAGAAATGTGTAAGGACATCTGTTCTGTAACCTATGGGGCTTCACTCACAAAACAGTTGTAAAATCTTCTGGGGGAGAGAAAAATTTCTCTGTGTCTGTGCAGATGCTGTATTGTAAGGAAAATATCAATGGAAGGAAGTGTTGAGCCTTTAAAAGAGGAAATTGTTCACCAGATTCACTGTCAAATGTTCCATTCTTTTCTTTCCTTTTCATTTAACCTAAGTTATCTGCCATTCATAAGTTATATTTAAGCCAAGTGGTGTAAATCTATTGGGACTAATAGAATTGAATCATGGATGAAACTAGCCTGGTGTCTGCTTGTAACTCTTCTTCACTTCAGATTACTTGAGCTCTGTGTCGCTCTGCCGACTATTCAGGTCACAGCCGCTAAGCTACCAGCTTCCTTCCTGAATCCAGCATCTTCATGTCTGTCTAGGGGCATGATGGGGAGAGAAGAAACATTAAAGACATCTATTAAGATCCAAAGTATTGTTTACTCACCTGCTTCTCTTAGTTTGCTGATCCTTCCAGATACTAGCAGGCTGTGGGAGAAAGAAAAGGGGGAGTTTTTAGTCTACTGCAAGGCTCTCTTTACCATTCTTCTACTCCCCTTCAGCCACATCCCATGAATGGACCTTTTAAAAAGGAAATAAACTTTCCCAAAACTCAAATCTTGTTGCAAATGTTGAGATATAAGTCGTTAGGCTTCCCCCACAGGTAACGTATGGAGAGTAAGACATGCTTCCATGAAAAAGAAATCGGACCTCATATAAACCTGTAACACATTAGGAAACTGGAAGTTAAAGAGGGACTGTGAGGTGCAGGAGTTTGAGAGAACCTGGGGAGGAAAAGATTAACCCTGGGAGCAGCTGGAGGGCCTGGGTGGGAGAGCATTTAGGAGGTGGAAGAAAAATGCAGACTTCAACAGGACTCACAAAGACACCCTGTAGCTGGAAGATCAAGGATACAGGCACAGCACTACTTCCCTGCCGATTGCCTCTTCTGATATTTGGTTTCACAAATGCAATAGGTCTGAGATTTTATCTTTCATGTCATTTTTCAGTTTGGGAAAGGCATGGCTGGAAGAAGGGTGAGATGGAGAAATGAGACTGCACCATGTTACAAGCATTAGGATTTGGAAGTTGTGTTGGTATTAAATATGCTTATCATTGAACACCTTGAATCATATTTTCATTTTATGTGTTTTCTCTAATTGTTCCATATTTACTTTATTGACACGTCTATGCTCCCATTGACACCCAATGATCCATGCTTAAAGGCAAATTGTCCATTATTTTATATTGTAGTACTTCTTCTCTAGCTGTTAGAAGAGGAGAGGGGCTCTCTTGATCTGATTCTATTAAGATAGTGGCTAATATTTGTCCAGGAAGAACCAAATCAGCTTTCCTGGAAAACAACCCTGAAAGCTGCTCTGTAATTCTGTAATTTATGTAGGATGCCTTGCAATTAGTCAGTTCTGTGAGTGAAACAGCAGTAAGTAACAGCTACTCAGCAATTCTAGAATTAGGTTGTTTGTGTTGGTCTAATTAATCTCTTGATGATTTCATGATTTCAGTTACACCTAATCGTGACCAGACTGTTCTGCAGATCATATGATCAATCTGTGACTTAATCTTGAATGAAACTTTACTTGGCTCTACTTACAAACTATGATCAGGGCCTTTTCGTCCAAGTCACTGTACAAACAAATAACCTGAACACATAGTTCTTCCACAATAAGTTTACAGTTCACACATCAGACCAGGAAGCGAAGAGTGGATATGAAAAAGTAAACAAGGTGGGTAGAGAAACATATGAGGTAGCAGTTTAACTGTGTGGGAGGAGTGGATGTCTCAGCTTCCTTCTCTCCTTGCAGTACTACCTGGTAATGGGCTTTGGCTTACCATACGTAAGAAGGAAGGAGATTCGGATAGTTTTGCTAACGTGCATGAGGAAAAAATGGATATGAGAAGACAGGAGATTCTTGGGTGCCAATCCCTACCCATTGGATTCTTTCTCACAGTTGCTAACCCATGAGCAATTAAAGTACAAGGAAGCATAGGAGCCCAAATCACTCCCCTTCCTCACATGATGAGTAGTGCTTGCATTTTGATGAGAAGGACCTCAGGGAGAGGAGAGAGAAATTGGGCTGAAGAAATGTGTTGGGTTACTGGAACGGAAGAGTTAAGAAGAGAGTAGTTGAAAACCCTCATTGCTACTGGAGGAATTATTTGTGGTGAACAGATTTTGCTGTGCAGTCAAGATCAAGGATGGAAAGACAGACGGTGGTTAGATCTTACAGGAGTAGAGAACGCACATTTGAAACTTCAAGGGGCAGTATGAGGTGGTAGAAAAAGAACCGTTATGAAGAATGGAAATATATCAAAACATCAAGAAAACCAGAAGAAATGAGGAAAGAGAGAATTCTCTCCGGGGAACTCAGCGAGTGATAACAGTGAAAGATCTAGTAATGGGATCTCATACAGGGGGCTCAGAGAACACACACTCAGAGAGGATTGTAGGTAACAGTGATCATCTGAGCTTTACCAAGAGACTTTATAAAATGTTAAGCGCCCTTTTTTTTTTTTTTTGTCAGGGCACAGACCATAACATTTCACAGACTAGAAAGATTCTAGTTTCATGCATTATGGGTGGGAGTACCTTGTACAGCCTTCTGAAGCTTTAGCAGCTAGTCATTACTATAGACAAATATGGGACACATGGTCTTTTACTTTAGGGCAGCCTAGCAATTTTTGTGCTGTTATTCATCTCACCAAAATACACATTGTCTAATAATATTTAAGTTGTATAAACATACCTTTCAAGCGAAGGAGCTGTTGAGAGAATCCAGGCAAAGAATTAGTACAAAGGCAAATCTAGTACTTCATTACAATGGCAGCTCCTGTTCCAGGCAGGGTCCCTGCTCCCTGAGGAAAATGAAAATAGAGACACGGATTCTTTCTGTCCCAACACATAAGAAGAGAGCAGCAGTTGCTGCTTCACTGTGAACAGCACTTCAGGGCCTGCAGTCAGTTCCACTGCTTGAGGTCTTACCTTAGGGCACAATGTCTGTGAAAAGTCACCTTTTCTTTCCCCTGTGATTAGTTCTGAATGCTTCTCAGGAGGGAGTGATTAAAAAGCAAAATCCATTTTGCAGTTCTGCTTTACATTTCACCTTCACAGTAGAACTGTCCTCAGCTCTTCTATTGTGCTGGCCCTGTTTTCAACGTCGGCCATGTGGTGTCAGAGAGCTTCATAATCAACCTTTGCTGAATCAATTACAAAAAAGGATTTTTTTT
>VZRR01010575.1:0-65978 GCA_013398015.1 Oreocharis arfaki | reverse complement strand
GGGCTCATAGCAGATGAGGCAGAAGTTGGTCAATGAAGAATGCACAGGTAAATGTTAGATAAAAACTGACCGTTCTTCTATTCCTGATTCTCCCTAATCACCCCATATTGGCTCTCCATCTAGCACATTTCACTACCTGTAGATAAGACATCAGGCTGTAACGTTGCTCCAGATCTGACTTTGGAGTGCTAGAAGTGTCCAGCTGACCCTCTTCCCAATGCTCACACCTTCTGCAACCATCTGCATGACAAAAGTTTGTCCATAGGATCTCTGGGATGCGTGGGCTCTAGGAAAGCACACTGGGAAGCTGGAGAGACTTTACTGCCAGAAAGCCAAGAATCCTAAAAGTATATCCTATTCTTCATATAAATAATGAAGCTTGCATTGACACAAAGGGGAGTCACTCATATGCCCAGGAAGAAGGAGATATCCTCAATCCATGCACATGCACAGCTGTTTGTCATGGTGCTGTTGTGTACCCACTCTGTTAGCTCTGTAGCCTAAATTGCTTCAATATACAGGAAATTAATTGAATCTAGAATATCAAAACACGCACCTTCCCTCATTTGGTACTAATACAATTGTATCAGTGGGTTTTTTGACAGCTCATTTTTTCTTTAGGCAGCGTTAAGTGCCTTGAAACAGTTTTCAGAACAAGGACTGGATCCAGTGGAAGGAGCTATGAAAGTTGAGAACGGATCACATGAAAAGTAAGTACCATTTAAATCCTCTGCATTTTAATGCCTGTGTGGCATGGTAGATAAGAAATGTTAATTAAGAGCTTAGTTGCCCTTTTAAACCTATGCAAAACTATTTCCTCTGGAATTTACATACAGTTTGTGACAATTTGAGAGGATAAACATGATTTCAGGTTTAGCGTTACTGATACTGTTTACTAATGAGCTATGAGACCGTCAGTCTTATGGAAATGCTAAAGAAAAGGATTTTCTTCCCATTGTATGGATTCTGTGTAAGTAGCATAACATGATTTTTGTCAAATGTGTTGTAGCACATGATATTGCCTGTAAATAAGCATAGCCATCTGCCAATAAGTCATTATGACTGCAAGCTGAATTTTACCTCAGAGAATTTAAAAGCTGAAATTTCTTTCAGGTCTTAAAAAACTCCGATACGGAATATTAGCTTTAAGTAGTAGACAATAGAACCAGGTTTCACACTGGATTTTCAATTATTTAAGAAAGTGGGATTGTCCATCCAGTAAAGATTTTTTTCCAGCTGCTAGTCCGTTTATGTAAGAAAGTAGTCTTGTGTTACTAAATAAATTAGGAAGTAATAGAATAAAAGAAGTAAGACTAAAAGTGGCATTTGGAATTTTCAGTAGATATATTGTGGCTATTTATAAACTAATTTAATCAGAAACATTTTTCCATATGATCTCATCAGCATAGTATTTGAACATAAATATTGTTGTTTCACTTTAAAATGTTACCTTCCACAGTGACCTTTGAATCTCATGTGCCATCTGGTAATAAACATGTCTTAAAGATGTGCAACCCTGGACCTTACCACTCTTGTTAATGTATTAATCTTTCAGACAAGTCAAGCATCTGGGAGAGAAAGCAGACAATAAACAGACTAACTCAGGCACCATTGCTCAGGACTGCAAGGATTCAAAGGCTGTCGTCTAGGAGCTTCCCAGCACCCACGGCTGCCACTGCATCCTTATAAACCTGTCAACACGCAATAGGGTGTATGTGTACAAGGAAATGAATGACTAATACCATTATTTGAGTCTTATGTGAAGACAACACTATTCTAACACAAGAGATAGTATACATGGTACTGTTTATTCAACTGTGGAAAAAAATAAAATTGAGCATTTCCCTTAGAACTCGAGATCAGAGCATAACTCAATTGCCCAGAGGCAGAAGTCTGATCGTGTTACCAGAGGTTAAAATAACAATGAATTAACAAAAAGTGTTAGAAAAAAAAAAGGGAAACTTTAAAATTGATTAATATCAAGGAAAACAAGTCAGCATTGGTTCAGTTATACAATTTTTTGTAGTGTAGTTTTAAGTTCAGCTTACTGTTTTTTAAATAATGCTTGAATATTTTAAAATTAACCAATGACAGTGCTGTGAGAATTGTAGTTGTTGTCTTCATATATAGTCATACAGCTTATCTTTTTATGCAGACATTATGCATTCTTCATTCTATATGAATATGTATGACTTTAAGATGCACTACTCGGAGTTGTATGCAAACAGAAGTTTAAATCTTGACAAGTATTTGCTTAACATGAACAGATGTTAGTTATGATCATTTTCGATATACTCCAGGAAAAAAAACAGATATGGTATTTGATTTTCCTTGCCATAATCAATTAAAGAGGCGTCTTGCCTCCAAGCAACATTTTCCCCTTCAATTCTGCTCTCTGTTGTGTGAAGCACATCTACACCCCATTCTGTGTGTTGTATCAACCCACCGTTTGATTCAACTGAGTGTTTTTAATCTCTGCATTCGGACCAAGAGCAAAAGGGAGGACTGCAACGCTATCAAGCCAAGGGTGGAAACTGTTGATGTAAAGATCATTCTTTTGTGAAAGGAGTGGCAGCAGAGATAAGACCTGTGGCTGCTCTGTACCAGCATATTTCTTTTAAGCCTGTGGCCAAATGCAGTAAAACCACATCAGTTCATGTGTACAATGACAGTGTCTTCTCTTTCTTTATCACTCACAAGTAGACAACAAAGAGAAAAAAATGCAAAAGAAAACAATTGAAAACTAACAAATGACTGGCTACCACACCAAAGCCAGGTTTCAACCAAGCTTTCTCCATGCCACCACTTTCTACAAACTTACTGTGTTAGACCAGACATGCTGGTATTTAGGTCATTTATTTATCCAAAGTACAGACTATTTTATTTAATGCAACAAACAGATAAAGCTTAGCTGCGTAACAGTCACGACAACATTGCACAAGATTGTAGAAGCACAAAAACCAGAGATCACAACTCAGTGACTCACACAGAAAAGCAGAGGAACAGCAATGTGAGGAAATGGTGCAAGGTACAGTGGCATTGATTCACCTTCGGGATAGGCTTTCAGGGGAACACGCATCCTGCTCTCACAGAACCAGCGCTTGGAGTTCTTTTTTTCTACTTCAGGTTTCCCATGGGTATGATTCCCCCTCACCCCCAGCAGATAAGGAGCCTTTGTTCTAAAAGTTTGAAATTTTCTAGGGCCTGACTCCATAAAGAGTCAGGAACAAGCTGAACCTTTCAGTTCCCACAGATTTGCAGGGGCGTTTGGCACCTGGCAGACGCAAGTTATTCAGGCAGCAGCACACAAAAATAATTTGTTCTTGCAAGCCACCTTTCTCAAGGATATGTTACCTGCCTAATTGGCAGCTGGAGCAGAAATTCTGCTCCTTCAGTTCATCAGAGAGCTCAGAGAGCTCAGAAACAGCCTCAGTCTGTGCTTTAGCTGTATCTGCCAGTATGCAAGATGCAAATGGCATTACTGTCCCCTGTCATGGAGAACAAGAACAAAAGGAAGAGGCAAACCCATTCTCTGTCCTAAGCGAGAGATGCTGCCCTTGCTGGGGAGAATGTGACAAGGAGACTTGCAGTATCGTCTCCTTGGCACTGACAGAACCTCTGTGGTGTGTTCCCTGTCCCAGTAAAGATAAGTTGCTTTGTTGCAGGTGGTCTCTGCAGTGAGCACCAGGCTTGCTCCAGTGCATGTGGAGTGCAGCAAAGTGATGCTCACCCCACTCTCAATGAGCAAATTGCAACCAAATGTGTGCAACCAGCTGTCTAGGCCCAAGAGAGCTCATTCAGCCTCTCAAATCAAGGCAACAGTAAAGAAAGAGTATCTCTGTGAAACTTATTTCAGATTCTCTTGCTTGTCAGAACTATGCTTGATTCTGATTCTGACATAAAACAAGGCAAGTAACTGAGTTGGGAGGCTCACTCTTTTTTCTCAAAACTGTAGAAACATGGAGCGGAGTGGGGGAGGAGGGTCATATGGTAGCAGAATTTCTAACTATTTTCCAAAAGCAGGGTTGACTAATGATTGTTGTAATCATAAGTTAGAAAGTCTGTGCAGCCTTATGTCAAGTGCACACAGGTGGCAGTTTCAAAGCACCTCCCAAGCCAGAGGTTAAAAGCTTCATCACAGGGGCCCCAGTGAAGGCTGACAGAGCTTTTCCTGGAATAATCTGAAGAAAGAGTTCCTGCTCCCTACAGGTACCAACAGCATCACAAAGACCTCTGTATGGAGCTCATCAAGATACTGCACCTGAACACCACAGTGTCATATTGGTGTCATTAAGGCATTCCAAGGTTCATTAAAGCATTCCAAGGTTCCTGTGTCAGTGAAGAGATTTCAGTCTCTTCCGCCTGTAGCATTTATTTTCTCAAGGAATATCCTGCAGTATTCACACACATATACAGAAATGCACTTCAGTTTGGCATTATCACTAGCAATCTCCCAAGAGCTTGAGCAAATTCTTGCATCAGTGATGTTGCAGCAGCCACTGGACTTGTCTCCAGTCTTCAGTGTTGTTGGTTCACAGCTGTTCCTCTTAGTTCTTGAGCTGTCAGTATCTGAAAGCTGCTGGAGAGGAATTAAGTCTGATAATCTAAAAACTACTATGTTTTTCTCCTGTAACCTGATATTTTTTCAATTTTTTGCTTTCTAAGATAAGTACACATGGAACTGAACAGACTTTAGTTTTGTTTAAAAAGTAGCTAATGATGGACATTGGAAGACTATCAATTTGTTTGAATGCTACTTTTAGTTCTAAAACGGTTGTTTGTTTTTCTGACAGCAGTTAATATTTAAAATTTATTTTTATTTTTTAGATTATACATTCTTTGAGGTATAGATTTTGTCCAGCTTCTGTTCACAAAGCACCGAGTAGTTTTGTTCCCCGTTGCACACACATCTCATGCATCTCATCCTATGTCTCAGAGCACTTTCAAAGATGAGCAAATGCCGTGATTTACAGAAGTGGATCTAAGGTGCAAGCTGGTCCTTAAGAACAAGGCAGGAATAAGGAACAAGGCTTAGGATAGCCAGTTTGCCTATCTAGCAGACTACTGAGGGAACTTTTCTCAACACTTTAGGGACTCAGAACACAAACTGTCATCAGTTTTGAACATATAGAACTCATTAATCAGGAGGAATTATGCTAAAGAGAAAATAGGACACTCAGGTATCCTCTCGGAAAATCTTTTCAACACCTTCCAGGGGTCAGCAAACTAAGAACCTGCACAGGAAAAGGCTCATCACTGAGAGAATGGGGTATCTGATATGGCTCAAAGGATGGGAATACACATGGTTAATCTTGTATCTGAATTATCATCTTCAGTGGAACACTGTCCTGTCAACAACTCAGCACACTCTGGCAGTTGCTGTTCCCGCATTGACACATGTAGCACAGGTCTCCAAAGGGACAGATATGCTGCTTCTGACAAATACAAAACACAGCAGCATTAGCTGGGTGTATATTTCTGTTCCCAGCCATCCCAGCATTCCCCTTCCATTTACAGTGGAGCTGAATTTACCCGTCAGCTAGAGTCCTCATGGAATTCAAGAGATAATTAAGCTGGCATTTAATTTCCTCTGATCGGAGTCATAGTCATAGGATTTAAAATATTTAGCACTTATCGGCAGCATTTTTAAAGGGTCTTTGGATAACAGCAGAGAGGAACCTTAGGAGCAGGGGAGTAGTTGGGGATGAATGACTGCAGGAATATGGAATCTCCTCCTCCTTGGCGTGAAGTGACAATGAAATCTAATCCTTCCTAAAGTGTATGCAAAGCCCTTGATCTCTCTGACACTGTTTTACTACATGCATTTTATTGGTGGGTGGCTGCTTGTTATTGCTCTCATCTTTCTGTCCTGCTCCGATTCCCCATGAAACAGCAGAAGGTTTCCCATTTCCTGCAGTGAGAGTTGAGCAAAAATTCTAAGCTGGATTTATTTTCCAGTTAATGGCAGAGGGCTGGGTTTTTGTTTGCTTGTTTCGAAACACTAAGCAAAAAAAATATGCTTGGTAAAATCTTTATATCCTCTCCCAGTCAAATCCAGCATGCCCCACTCTCAGTTGCACCCTATAAACAGGTATTAGTTTCTTTGTTCAAATAAGAATGGCTTTTGCAACCCCTGAGAAAACTGAGCAGAGGGTGGAAGGTGATTTTTAATGATAGCAAAGACAGGGAATGTGTCAGAGCCCTGAATACAACACGGAATGATGATTTTGTGTGTGTTGGGGGGACGTGGTTCCGTGACAAGTGAGAATGGGTAATGGCTATCTTCCATCACCCTTCTGGCTTAAACATGGCAAGTTATCTGCCCTGGGCAATAGTGTTCAATGTGTATACCTGGCATAGGTGCCCAAGGACACCTCTGGAAGGTGAGAAGCATGTCCTGAGTAACAAATTGCTCTGCCTGTCCCTCCTCATGGCCGATGAACCCCCAGCCGAAGGCGTGAGGTATCGTCAAGATGAGGCACAGGGAAATGCTGCTTCCCCTCTGGGTATTTACCTCTCCTGCAGTCCCTTGCTGTTTGTAACTGCATTCCTGAGGCGTGATATGAGCTGAGTAAGTGTGTACATCGGTAGATGAGACGTGTATGAAGTGTTTTGGTGGTATGATTTCTATTATTCCACATGAGTGGCACTGACTTTTGTTTTTGGTCGTACAGCTTGTTATTTGCTTTATACAGTTAGTCATGGCTGGCTGTGCACTTCTGTGCTTGGTGTTTTAACTCCATAGCACTTCAGTACAAAGGAAATTTAAAAAACAACAATGAAAATGTTTCTAATCTGTTCTTAATTAAATAGACCTCAATAATTGATTTATGAGAAGAAGGAAAGCTAAACAGAGTGGTTGCTAACCTAAAAATATAACTTATTTAAGGCCCAAATTTTCCTTTACTTGTGATAACCAGGATCTAGGAGAGCCTGAATACCTATGAAGTTTTATCCAACAACACACAATAAATGAGAAGAAAATTACCCTGGATAAAACAGTTTATGCTTCTCACTACAATATATTAAATATATATTTGTGCATTAAAACAGATCATCTAAACCTGCTCATGTACTTTTGTTCGTGGTTATCTGTGCAGCATAAATTTTCTTTTTTCTAAATCACTGGTACCTGTTAAAAATATTTAAGGACAATAATAGTAAAGTCAATGTTATCTAATTCCCTGTTTTAAAATGGCCTGTTTCCACCCCCACCCCACCCCAAATTAACCATATTTGAACTGTCTGGAAATAGATTAGAATTTTTAAAATTTATTTGGGTTTAAAGATAGGAGGTCTTCACATGTGGTTCAAAACAAAAAAGACATGTTTAAATAGGATAGGGAAAAAAAAATCAAAATGTGACATCTGTCTGTGGTAACTCAAGCACTTAAACTGAAAGTTCTTGCCTTCTATTTTTATAAAATGACAATTTATTGCAAACCAAACTTGACCTCCTCGTATATGGAGACAGAACATAAAGTAAAAAAGGTGCAGAACTTTTCTGTTGTCAAGGAATAAGTTCCCATCCAGAGTGCGGCACAGTAACTACACTTTGACCAGCTCTTACATGCAGCCTTACTAACCAAGGCCCCAGCTGTCATATTACTGGGGTTATTGGTGAATGAAAGTTCAACCCCACTGATAATTTGTAAAATTGGGAACTGTTTACAGATGCACTAGAAACAGTGTAGTTAAATATCTGGCAAGCAGAGACTACAGCTCCCATGTACTCCATGGTAGGAGTAAACAATTAAATGAGCACAGAAATGCAATAGCTCCTTGCAAAAGAAAAGTCACCCAGCCCAAGGCTGGGCAGTCAATGTATGCAGCTCACTTCAACATAACTACTCTTATTATTGTGAAATACTTGTTGCATGTGATCAACACAGCACTGAGAAATATGTTGCTACTATTTCAATGTTTCTTCCAACTCACAGACAAAACAACTCAGGGCCAGAATGTTAATAGCGCTGACTTAGTTAAAATACACCAGACAGGAGGAGATTCTTCTGATGTCTTCTGAAAATGTGATCCCAACTGGCCACAATTATCTTGAATATCACCTTTGGAGTCATTTGGAAACTGCTTTTGAAATACCAACAGATCTATCAGCCTGTTGTGAGTACTTAGAAAAGTAAGTGGCTTGTTAAGGAGGAAGGACACTGCCAAGGCCTTCACAACCTTACGTGCAAAATTTCGCAGCAGATTTTTTAGGCACCTAAAGGCTAAGTGTGAGGATTTCTGTCCCTTCCCTTAGCATCAGTTGTCCTCCTAACTGCTGTGTTTGCACAACAGCTGAAGAAAAAGTTTCCACTATTTCAAAAACATTGTGAAAACATTTTTGTGAACAGGAGTTTGTGAGAAATCAGAGACTTAATAGCTTTCAGGATTTCTTTTTGCTATTTTCTTTTAAATTTTGGTTAACCAAAAACCCCTTTCTTTCTGCAAACAGAAGTCCTTCATACTTCTTTTTCAGTTGAAGAATTAAGACAAAATGGCGGTTTTGCAAAATCTGTAACAAGGGACAAGTACTGGCATTTTAAAATGGGCTAAACTTTTCTTATTTATGTATATATATATATAATCATTATATATTAGCACTTAAATGTTATGTATACACTTGTGTGTTTCTGTGTGTGTGAATGGGTTCAAAGTACACACATTTGTGCATGTGTCCATGTACGTGTGAATTTATGTACACAAAAGATCTGTCTGCCAAACTGAAAACAGAAGCACCTATATTCTAAATACAAATGTTTAAGTGCCTTACTTGATGACAAAATTAGTATGGAAAAATCTCCGTGTATCCCAGGTCTAACACAAAACATCTTAAAGTGCACAGACAGACAACTTCTCAAGGCAGAAGATTGCCCACGTAAATCTCCATTCCTGGGCATGTTCAGAAGCACTTTGATCTCAGTCACATGAACCATTTCCCCCTCCAGTTGCTTTGGTACTCTGATGCTCTCTTTCTCCCAAGAAGAGGATCCTATCCTGTAGATGTTCAGGGATTCTTACTGCTTTGGGCGAGATACAAAGTACTGGTGAAGGAGGAACTATTGCCAACAAAAATTGCATTTTACTCAGTAGCTAAGACTGGAGACTAACTTCTTCCTCTGCATCTCGCTTCAGAGAATGCTCTGGGCCAGCAGGCTGTAGTCTCTGCTGAAGCAGGGCATCATCCACCCCTCCAGTTTGTCCTCTTCACTTTGAACCAATCTATCCAACATCTACTAAATTAGTGAGAAAGGAATACTATTCCTATTACCTGGTGCTTAGGGTACTTGCAGAGTAGGATAGAAAAAGTCTAGTGTTCCAAATTTTTTCCTTAAAATAGTGAAATACCAGTATTAGCTGATGGCGAGGCAGTCACTCATGTTCACTTTTGTACTTTCTGAACCACTGAATATTAAATTATTCTGTAAAAAATTGAATGTTTTCCATGGAGATGAAACATAGCCCAGTGACTTCCACGTTTTGGTGGTTAAAGCATTCTTTGACGGTGGAAAGTTGTATTCTACCCGCTATTAAAAGACGTTGTCAATGCAACAAAAATTCATAGTAATCTTACCCTGTGCATCTTTACAGTTCAGTCTGGTTTCTAAAAGCACATGGAAAGTGGAGCAGTTGAATGTGAGGTAGGTATGCCACACTCCCTATGAGGAAATAAGCCTTCTTACTGAGGGGGAAACCACCTTCCTTCATGACAGCTGCACTTGAACGCTAAGCTTCTCTCTGGGCAACAGATGATGTAAGCCTGAGAAACGTATGACCATGACATAAAGCCTTTACAGAAAGGCTCATTTTCATGGATTCAGTCAGGAGAAAACTATGTTCCAACAAATAACTTCAGTTTGTTTTCCTTCTTAATCATATTAATAAGGGGAGTATTTTGCTTTTCTCTTTAGTCCAGAAGTTGTATTGTAACATCACAGAGAGCTTCAAACTTCTGTGGCCTCTCAGCTCTGTTTTTACTTCTATATTTGCTTTTCCTGGTTTAATCTTTTATTTTTGTTTGAAAATTTGGATCTATTCAAAGTCATTCCATCATATTTCAGAGAGAAAAGAGTTCAACAGAATTTGAGAACAAAAAGGGTGAGTCCAACGGAAATAAAATTAGCAGCTTATTTTATTGCTTAAGGCCTTCACCAAGAAATAATTTGTGCAACATTGCTGAAAGCCAAAGAAATCTCAAAACAAAAAGAGTCAATAGTTTGATAAAACCCAGACCTCCTGTGTTGTGCAATTAAAGGTTAGACAGGGTGATAAGAGCTTTAATTTGCCTATGGGAGATATTAATCAGATTTTGGATTAACTTAAAATATGTTTCCTGTGCCTTTCTTGCCAAGTGAAGGTCCTTCAATGTTTCCTCTGGTGTAGAGGAAGAGATAACACTTTCTCAAAGTGAGGGGAACACCACAAACCCAGATATGCTATCAGGAGACTTTCTGTAAACTCCATAATTCTGTGATTTTCCTTCTAGCAGCCAGGAAAGCCAGGGGTACAAATTCCCATCTGCGCTAGTTCAATGTGAGTTCTGTTATTATTAATTATTTATACAGCGCCGTGCGTGTGCAGGCCTCTTTATAGACAAAAGGAAATATCCCCCAAGAGCTTGCAAACCAAACGGCCCAGTGGTACAAACACTTCTTTAGCTTTCCTAGGACGTACTACCTGGAATAATCCACTGATGTCAGTGGGCTACTTAGGTGCTGGTAAGTGCTCTGCTGGGTAGGAAGTGTTTGCAGGATTAGGCTGCAGTTAAACCATGAAGTGATGATGGGTGATGAGGGAAGGGAGGGCAAGAATTCCAGCAACAAGATCATGCTGTTGCTTTAGTAATAGCGAAGGCATCAAGGGGCCAGGGTGTTTTTAATGCTTTATGTTATTTGTGATCCTGGTGCTGAGAAGGAAAAACTCAGTTTTATAGGCCACACGGAAGAAATGAGCTGCTGAGGAAGAAGACTGGCCTCAAGCAGAGGGAGAGGCAGAGCTTGTTATGTGAGGAAGAGGACTCCAGAGGTAAGGAGGGATGCACAGGAAGAGATGCTGACCACATACTCAGAGAGTCTCCATTGCCTACTGCAGCTAATATGTGTCCACTAGATCCTTGAGAGCTTTTTTTTTTTAATTGAGGACATTTTCAGAAATTTCCCCGTACACTTCCAGCTCTTGGCAAGTCTCAGGCACATCTGTGACATTTAGCTGATAGCCTCCTTAGTGAAGGGAAGGTTGCCAATGAATCCTTGTGCAACTGTTTATGCTACAAACCAAAGCATACAACTGCCAGTTTCACTCTTACAACACAGAGAGCATTTTTCCTCCTTAATTGAAAGTGTGGAACACAACAAAGCCTTTAAATACAGAGAAAACAACCAGCTGAAACAAGTAGTAAGAAAGACATCAAGGATGACAGGCAGTAGGCCCTCTGCCCAGTGAGACATGCAGCCAGGGCATGCTCTATTTTTAAAAGGAACCTACAGACTTTGGGAAGAATATAGGATATAGGGGTCAGGGGAGGGGTTGTTCTAGGATTCCAAGGCACTTCTGATAAATACATCTGTGGGGAAAGGATGCTGCCTTCTCAGAGAAAGCACAGGTCAGGATGTGGCTCCAGAGACAGCCAGCAGTAGCAGAGAAGGCTGAGTCACAGGGCTGGTCTCAGTGGAAATCTTTCCTGGAATGCTTTTTTAGGTGAACACTTTTGCACAGAGGTATGAGACTGTAGCTCTTCAGGCACAAGCCTGCAGCAGAAACAGAGCGAACATCAGCACCTCCACCCCACTAAGAGCTTTAGGGACAGATCAAGCGGCTGGGGAAAAGCCCTGCATTTCTGAGGGGTAGTGTAAGAGCCTGCAAACTCACTGCAGTTTTGCTTTTCTGACAGCTCCAAGAGTTACAATCCCGGAGAAAATAATTTTGATTATGAAACTAACAAAATAATGGGAATTAACAGGGAAACTCAAACAGAAGATTAGCTTTCAGTCACTTTCTGCAGCATGAATATTTTGAATTTTCTGCATTTTGAGGGAACCAAACAGGTGTCACAATGGTTAAATGAACTGAGAGACACCTCGCCCCTGCACTTGGAGGGTGAGGATGGCACTTGCACAGAAACAGATGTCACCAACCCTCACTTTTCTGAATCCCCACCCCCCCACCTTAATCCCTCTGTGATTTGTGAGACTCTTCTCTTTCCTGAGTTAGTCTGTGATACGTGACTAAATTCATTTCCATACATTTTTTAAAGTTTTTAAATAATTCTGACAGATCACAAAGGGCACTTGAAGCAAACAGATACGTGTAGGCAGATCCATAGATTATGGAACTCAGATACTCTTAATTTTGTCTGGACTTTTTGGTATTTAACCTGTTCCAGACAGTATTACTGTTTTCTCTTACAAGTTTCACATTTTTTAACCTGAATTTTTATACTTTCTTGGTAATATGCTTCGAATTCTACATAAAAAGAACTGGTGATATAAACAGCCAGATCTTCCTGACTGACAAATCTTTTACATATGACAAATACAAAACTAGCCAGGAGATGGTCTGGCTCTGAGCTCGTTTTCCTTACTGTACAGACAGCTTTTGATGTAAGAAGACCATATATATTTACTCAGAGCATCTGACACTTGAGATCAGGCTTTTATTGGTGCAAGGTACTCCAGGCTGTCAGTCACAGCAAAGTGAGCCATTGTCCTCAGAGGCGATCAGCACGCCTCTCCCTTCACAAAGGCATGTTTTCAAAGCAAGAGTGGCGTCACACATGCTTTAGCTATAACACATGCAGGATACCACAAGATGCACCACCAAGCAGCTCTCTCCAGCTTGCAGTCAAAGATGGGGCTGATGCTTCACAGAGACAGAGGTGGTTCCTGGTACTCACTGCCCCTCAACAGGCAGGTCTCGGTAGGTGCTTGACGTGCTGCAATCAATGGTGTCCTCCTCTAGCATTCCATCAGTTGTGACCAGGGAGGTGAAGGGTCCAGATAAAGAAGATGCAGTAGCTCTGAGTGAGGAAGGGGATGGTCCTTCAAACTCATCAGATGACTGCAGTGCTCCTGCCAACAGCCCTGGCA
Organism: Oreocharis arfaki; assembly: GCA_013398015.1. Lineage (NCBI taxonomy): Eukaryota > Metazoa > Chordata > Aves > Passeriformes > Paramythiidae > Oreocharis > Oreocharis arfaki. The sequence continues at coordinate 52,893 of VZRR01010575.1, read as the reverse complement.
GCATCTTGGCCCAGCCAAGCACACAGCCAGCAGCCAAGTGGAAAATTCCCTGGAAACAATGGTCCTCACCTTCCTCCTTCTGACCCTTGATAATAAATGTGACATGAGACATCACCTCAGACCAGGCAAATGTAGCCTCTGAGTGCATTTCAGCTTCTCCTAACATCACTTCCAGACTGCAGCTATAGAATTTTATATTAGCTTTTGTACTGAATTGCCAACAGAAATCCCAAGAGATTCAGTCTCAAAAGTATGCCTAGAGAGGGAATATGGTCTGGATGTAATTTAGCTGCCATTGCCCAGCGATTCCATAGATCTCTTTGACTTGTGACATTAAATATATGGAGCAAGCACATGAATGGATTAACATACACGGTCCTATAATTAGCTATGTTATTAAATTTGCTAAGTAGTTGGGGGGAAAGGGGCTTGTTTGCCATCTGTTTAAAAAGTATCTCTCTTTCCACTGAAATCTGGATATAAAAAACCCCAGACATGTGGGCATGACTGCCTTACATACATTACTGGGATTATTTCCCTTGAGTTAACCAAGACCAGCATGATTCATATACCAGTAGAATGTTGTGCAAAAATGTGCATAGCATTTTTTCACATAACGTTCCTTTTCCTTCCCATTATAAATTATGAATCATGTAAACATCATGAATTACAGAGTTTTGTTGGTCTGGTTTTTTTATTTTTTCACCATGACCCTATGAACTACTTAATAGAAGAGTAATTATACCAGGCAGCATGGTAAATTCTTCCATGAAAATTATTTCTTAATTCGACTCTTGTCACTATGTAACCACACAGTCATTTGCTCTGATTTCCCTAGAAAACTTGAAATAACCACACTATGATTTTAGAACCCAGATACACACACACACACACAGGTACACATTTCCACTGACTCTGAATACCGAGCATGTTTGTATCGCGAGAAAGAAAAACTGGCACTGGTTAGAAAAGAGATGCATATTAAATATATAATGATTAGCCTCAGCTATGTGGAAATTGTCTAAAAGCATGAAAACAAGCTGAGCTCTAAATAGCTTAGAGTAAGGCCCTGGTTCACAAACTCTTCAGTAGAGCTCTGTCACTCAAGCATGAGTCTCACTAAAGCTTGTACTGTGAGAGCACAAGAAAAAGACAACATAAAAGAAAAAAAAACCCAACAAAAAGCACCCAAACTGAAAGATTCCAGAGTACGGGAAGCTCTCCAAAAGTGTAACTGAGCAGTACTTTAAGCCAATATTTCTGTGTAGAGTATTACCTCTAATGACACATTTCTCTAGAGTGATGAGCAAGCATTTGTGATTTCCAGTGAACCATTTCCATCAGTTTCTGCAACATGCAGACCAAATGTTTTATTAGCTTTTTTTTCAAACAGTGCCTAAGATAGCAGTACAAAAGCACAGGTGAAAGCAAGGGAACCAGGATCTGAGTGGTTCTTCCATTTGCCTCAGGCTAGCTGAAAGGATGCTCCATTAACTCAGAGGCAGAGAGACCCACTGGAATATTACGATTTTGGGGTTCATCCACACATCTGCGATAATTTATCTGCGACAAATGTAAAAGTCACAGTGAAGCAATGGAGAAGGCACAGCGTAAACCAACAGAGGAACATAAAGGGAAGGGAGCTGTAAGGTACATCAACACGTAGAGTCTAACTCCAGGCTTCCCATACAGTCATCGGAGAGGGTTAAGCTTTCAGCGTGGGTGCTCTGAGTCACTGCCTGGAGGAGCTCAAGAGGTGATTATTTATACAGCACATTAACCACACAGGACTATATAGGAGGTCTAAAGTTCAGGAGCTGAACATGAATACTCCCCAGAAGGTGTGGAGTTTGCATTTCTTTCTATTTGCCACTATCCCCATGGTCCTTGTGAGCTCCTCCAAGCCAAATTATAGAAGATGAAGAAACTTTTCTAATTTACATCAGACAGAAACAACTGCTATCAGGGATCAAGACTAAAGTCTTTCTTGCTATGTCTTCCTCTCTGGCAATAAAAAAAAAGTGGTAAATACCAAGTTATATGTTGGATGTTTGTCCCTGCACAGAATAAAGTGGTCAAGATAAACTAGCTAGGCATTATTAGCACACAAATAAAAGAAAATTAAAACCAAAAAAGAAACTCCCTACTAAGGACCGTCATCCATCTGTTTTTCCTTAGGGATGCTTTAACATTAGCTAAATATCACTTATTTACACCTGAAGAAGTTAAATGATCTTGTTCCCATGAACTCTCTTACAAATGCTGTCCTGGCCTGTGATTTATACAGAAGTAGCTGTTCCCTTAATTTTATTCACAATAGCTTCATTCTTACCATATGAACCTGCTTCGTCAGTATTCACTTTGATTTATGGAAGATTTCAAACTACCAAAATAACTATCCCTTTTCTTTTCATTAAAGCTAATCCCCACAAAGACACTTTCATCTGCTGATTAGTCATGCTTCAGCAATCCTTGCTAACCAGAGGCTAAGTTATTGATGTGTTAAAGATGTAATCGCAGAGATTCAAGACCACTGAAGAAAATTCAACGTGTTGTTTGACAGTGTCAGAATTTAGCAGTGTCTTGGCTTTTTGAACCAACCTGGGTAGCACAGCATGGTCAAACCTCTTCAGTTAAGCTAGAGGCAAGAGAGGCTGCGTTAGGAAGTGTTTCAAGTTCACAGACATGCTGCATTGAAGATCATGAAAAGAAAGGGTAGAGATTTCCAAAATACTTCAGGGAAGTTGGAGCCCCACCTCATTCAGCATCAACAAAGTGAACTTCAGTGCTTCTCTACAGTGCACCCAGATTTTTAAACCAAAGACACAACACATTTTGCATTGTAAACTGTACATGTAATTCATCACCATGGCTCATGTTTCCCCTGCCCTGTCTCATCTGAATGTTTATTTAGAAATCATCCAAGCAAACCCATCTTGTACCTTTTCATGCTCTGACCATTATGAAACAATTATTTCTTCCTGGCCATCACTGTCTCAAAGTGGTTTTACATTTAGAGAATGACAAGTTCAAATACTAGAAGCAGTTTTCCATGAACTGATTATCATCCCAAATGTTTAATTTAATAGTTTGATGTGCTGCAGATGTGCTAAGGACAATAAGGACGCACAGAGCTCTAGAACCTAGAGCTAACGTACAGCTTCAAGACTAACCCACCACCCAGTGAGGCAGCTTGCATTATGCTTCAGAAAAGGGGACATGACAAGCCTGAACAGCCACTTCCAGCAGTCAGGACCTCAGCTATGATTGGCAGCTAAATGACACACATTTAAGTTCATCAGAATACATCCTTGTCACAGCTACACAACTTCCTGAGGTATATGTGTGTTCATGGCTGATGCTTCAGTATCTTGAACTTAATAGCTGTGTGCTGCTGAAGAAATTAAACATGAGTGACACCTGCTCTAAATCCCAACTGACTTTACAACTGGCACGTAGAGGTCTCCAAGTGTTAATCAGCTTAATTCTTGTGGAATAACATTTTGGAACATAAACATGTATTCAGTTGCCATTATCCATAATCATCCAGCTGTAATAAGAACAACTTCAGTCGGGTCTTCTCCATCTTTGGCGGACAATTGCAAACTAGCGACAGCAGGAGGCCACTGCGGATGCCACAGTCAGCCTGGGCTGGAAAACGGCTTAGCTGTTTTTGTGTAGTAAGGAACCTGAACAGATACATCCGGCTGAGCCTGAGCTGGCTGCCTTCCGGGCTAGGCCAAGTGTCACTGCATCATGTCCCCAGGCTGAACAAGATGACAGCATGGAGATCCCTACACAGAGGCTCAGGTGGACCCTGGCCCAAATGACACAATTGTACTGGGACAGGAGTTGGGCTGGCTCTGTGCACCCACCAAAGCATCCCAGCAGGAGTCATTCTGAATCCACTTTGTGCTGCTCCTCTCCCACAGCCCTGTTACACAAATAGCCAGGCACTGACTGCACTACGATGCCACTTTGTCCCATTTTCAAAACTGCTGCGTGGATGAGCCCACACTCCCTCATCACTCATTCTGTTAGATGAGCTACAGGCTGCTGCAGGTTTGGATCTTCTGTTCCATAATCTTAACATTACTTATGCTTGACCTGGATCAGTACAGACATATGCCTTTCCTCTCTTCTGTCATTCAATCTTGAGCGCTCTTCACTGATAGACTTGGTCCTCATTTTCAGGCTTTACCCCTTCCTGTCATGTAGTGTGATAGAAGACACTGATAATGCTGCTTCTGCCATGTCCAGCCTTGTACTCATAGAACTCCTTTGTATCATTGTGTTTTGCCCCATGGTTGACATTTCACCCATATTATGTCAGTCTTCCTTACTTTGCAGCATAAACTCATTATCTGTTCTTACTGTTTACTAAATCCATGAGCCAGATCAGAATCCCCCTTTCCTCACAGATATTAGCACAGAGCAGTATGTACAGGGTTCATGGAAGCCAGCTTTCTGCCTCCTTTCTAGCAGCTGCTTCTTCATCTGGTGTATTTCTGGACAGACGGTGTCCAGTTCCAGGGCAAATACTGCTCCGCAAGGAATGTTCTTGGAATCCTCTGGCTGAACTTGGTCTGTGAGCCCAAATCCACCGAGCACATTTAAACTGGTCCATTGTTAAATCTGTGCTGGAAAGCCCTGCTGAGTATAGGAATATGCCAGGAAAACAAATCTCTGAGATCCTCTTTTCAATTGAAATTACTTCTTCTCACCCATTTTGTTTACCTTTCATCTTTGTCCTGGCCAGCTAAGACTGATGACTGCTCCACACACCCTACCAAAGACTTGCTCCGTCTAGGCACAAACCATGCTTGGAAGAGGCATTGAACTCTGGACTGCAATTGATGATCATGCAAGGCTGCATGATGCCCTGTGAGTCCTGTGTCAGCCACTCGTTTGGTACTATTATAGAAAAATAAGCCAAATTATCCCTCACTTATGGCAGAGCTCTGTATTATCTGCAGTTGGGACAGTCTGACCTTAGGCTGCATGGCAAATAGGAAAAACCCCACAAACTCTTTCAATGCTAGAACTAAATCAAGTCTGCTCTGATCTGTGTCATGTTCACCACTCATATTTGTTTTGTGACTGCACATTTAAGGCAAGGGTTTAGTTCCTATACCTCGTGCAGCATGAAGGGAAGACTTAAGAATCTGACTTCCCTTTTGAAATACCTTCATTTCTTCACATTTGAGAAATGATCAATTACTGTGAGCAACTGATCAGATTAAAATGTACAAAATCACTCACAATCTGTATATGTCAAATTCCAAGGAAATTAGGCTATTACTAGTGAAGAAAGACAGCACAGAGGAAAAGCGTGTTTTCACTGTGACCTGGCAGTTCACTGACTCAGAGACAGGCTATCTGTACCAGATCTGTGAAGCAACCCAGAATATTTCAACCAGCTGGGTTGGATAATGCTGACACACATGGGACAGAGCCAATAGTTGTATCTCACAGAGGCTGTAACAGTCCTCAGCGTAACTAACAGGTGTTGGGTTGTTCCAGAGGCTTTGCATGATCCCACCCTAGTTTAAGCCTAATGAAAAACAGTGTAGTTGGCATCCATATTGACTGTCTGATTCCTGTGAGTAAGCAGGTACTGATTCCACAGGTAATCACTGTGTGCAGCTCTTTGAGTGACTCTTCATCCCCATTGCAGTGCCTGGAAAATCACACATGCATATGGCAAAGAGTGTGTCTTGTTCCTTTAGCCCAGGCAGCATTTTCACCTGATAGTGAGACAAGAACCCAGTTCCTTCACCTCTTTTTTGCAGATGTCATTGGGAACAAGCAATTAATTCTTTCTGAAGGGACACCTCATTATTCAGTTTGCAAATACTAATGTATATCCCTTTGCCGATGGCTCATCAAACCTTTCTCATCTTGTTACCCAGGACGATTTTACAGGTATCCTGACAAGATTCCTTCATAACAACATGACCAGAAAGATACCCATTACCCTTTCTAAGCCCTCCTCTCTTCTCCTTTCAGGTAGTTTTCTTGATGAAGAATTCACTTGCAGCAGGAGTGGTCTTATCCTGTGGCACAGGTGTCTCTAGCAATAGTCAAAACCCAAACACATTCAGGTGATACACGAATACAAGCTGAATGCTTCTGCCTCCACGTGTCCTGGAACACAGCTAGCAGCTTCTCTGTGATGGCACTTGAAAAAGCACACCTGAGGACCCTCAGGCTCTGAGCAAAATTTACCCATCCCGGACAAGCTACTTTCTTGTTGAGTACATGGGAAAGTTCTTTGACCTCCTTACTTGTTTTTTTCCCCCAGAAGGGTGTGAAGTTTGTCTCCAGTAGTTTCCTGGTAGTCTTCCAAAACATGCTGGTGGTATGAACTAGGAGCGGGATTAGCAAAAATTTTCACTTTTTCTGTCCTAGTAGCTGTATCTATGATAGTATCTCAAACTCTGCCAAGCCTGAGACCTAGAGGCATGTTCTAGGTACATCCATACTCCTGAGCTTTCTTGTCCACCAAAGCATGGGATAGGCAGATTCATTCCACCTATGGATCTAACCCATGGCTCGTGCCACCTTCTGACACAGACAGGGAAAATCTTGGGAGAATGTTACTTAGCATTAGCCAGAAATATGCCAGGAACCCCAACAACAATTTAGAATCAGAAACACATTTTTGTGCCTGGGAAAATTTTTTTGTACTATTGTTTTGTTTTTTCCCATTACATTGCCCAGAAAAACCCCAAACTTGAGCACTTTTTAACTGCTTTCCAGTTGAATATCTCCTAGATCCAAGAGGTAATTACTCAAGGGTAGTAATTCCTGGCTGGTGAAAGAAATCCTCCTGGAGAGCACTTTGCAGACAATCTGAGTGACAGCACAGAGATTTTTATTTGTTTTTCGGGGCATGTCCAGCACTTGCTGATATGGCTGGAACATTCTGCTCATGCTTGGAGGTCTGTGAGACAGGAATTGCTGGTCTCACCTCTTGTTCATATTCTTTGGCTATTCATGGCATAGAAATCGTGTCTGGCTGTTGTGCAGACTTAGGGAGAAGGTAGGCTGAATCATACTTGTAGTGTGAACGTGTCTTTTATTCCAGGATATTCTTTCACTGGAGAAGTTCATAATAACTTGTTGGGTCTAGGGAACCTGAATCTGATGTCATGCCATCTGTATAATTTCTGCTGTAACCCATGAATTCACTAGTGAATTTATCTCTTTCATGTTCCTCGAAAAACAAAAACAGCCTGAATTATTTCAAGTGGGCATGTTGAAGCCTTGCTGGGGTAAGCCCTACAGGGCAGTATAAACCATTGCATCCATTGACAATTGCAGAAGGTCCTTAATGCTCATATGAATCCAGGAACGGATGGTAACAAATGCTTTGTCTGGTGCCTCTTCATCAAAGTTAGTAGGATAGCTACAAGCTAGGGTGTTTCTACCTCCTTCACTCTCATTATTGCTTAGAATCAAGTGCCAGAATAATCAGTTCATTGCCGAAGAACTTTACAACGCTTTTCTTAGCAGATCTCATATCCCACTCAAGGCAACAACTCACAGGTCTGAGTCCAAGTACAAGAGGGTATTCCAGCTGGGACTGGGAAAGAAAAAAGCCTTAACATTATATTGCTTGCAATCAGTTCATGTAGTCCATGTCCTCCACTAGAATGCCACCCACCAGTCCATATGATTCTGGATTCATCGTGTACACTCCCAACCGAGTGTACAGGACAGACAACACTCACAGTGTACATAAGTGTGATAAAATTCAGTTCTTATCTCCATGTCAAAGGGCCTCAGGCTGTGGATCACAAGTGTAAATGAGAGCAGCTGAATGCTTTTCCATTTTAGCTTTTGTTTTTACCATGGGATTTGAAGTGTCACATTCTGTAATATAACTTCCCTTTTCTAGTCACAAACAAATGACATCTGGCCACTTTCAATAATAAACTTATAGAGAGGGGACATTTCCTTTCAGCTTGTAGGGCCCCTTCTTAACCTCCAAATTCCAATGAGAGCTGGGGAGAAGGAAAACTTTTTAAAAAAAAATCCCCTAATGATTAAACTTACCAATGGAGAAAAACTTTGCTTCAAGCCTCTGAGTACAGTTTGCCTCACACAATCTCAAACATCCTGACACAGTTAATGCTTGAGGAGCTGTTTGCTACTCCCACTCTCACTCTTACATCATACAGGAAACCCTTGCAGGAAATGAAAGTTCAGCCAGCCTTCTCCTCCCTCAACACCTTGAGCTTACAAGTCTAAGACAGAAAGCATACAAGGAAGAATAAAGGTGGGGTAAGAGCACTGGAGAGGCAGGCCAGACACAGATAAATCACACACCTTGATTTTCCTGTCTGGCACAACATTCAATTTTCACTCTGGAGGTGCTTCTGTGAAATAATCCGGGTTTCACTGAGCAGGAAGTTTTCACTACCTATCCCACGTGGGGGCTTGTCATTCAGGGGTGTGTTGGCTGAGTCTGCTTTGTGCCACCTCAGTGGGCATTTTTAAAGGAATACAAATAAAATACATCTCTTTCTTTATAATTGAAAGATTGGGCTCCCAGCTCTTGATGTACCCTCAGCCTGAATATTCTTGTCACCATGAGGATGTGGTGCAGCCCTTTGTTTGTGTGGAAAAGGTGTGGTTTCAACCAGACTCGCCCAGCTCTTTTAAACTGGGAGCAGCGAGTGGCTGAGGTTATCAAGATGAATAAAAATTGATGAAGGCATTGTGAGCAGAGGTAATGAAAAGCTCATTTCTTTTTCTGTTCTTAGTCAACAGAAATACCACATAATTTTAAAGGTTCGGGCCAAACCACTGCCAGTGGTGCAGCATGTAGTACATCCAGAATTTAGGGACTGTGGATGGAACTGCAAGGCCTCCTCCTGATGATCTACAAGAGCTGCTTTCAGAGCCGATTCAGGACAAGGGAAAGACTCCCTATGATCTTCCTATGGCCTGGATAGTGGCACCATCCCTGCCACCACAGACAGTTAAAGGTTTTCTAGATAAATGTTTTTCTCTTTCTGACAAAAACATGTATATGTGGAAACCAATTTCTGTTGAAAATATTGAAATGCTAAATGGAAATGGCCCATTTTCTGCTTCCAGTTTGGCCTGCCTGCCCAGCTGAGCTGCCTGCTCAGCTCCCTTCTAGCTCCCTTGGCAGGTGTAGGACTTCTGTCTTGCAAAGTGCTTTGATTCCAAAACACTAGGAAGTGCCACAGCAAGAGTTGTCTGTTGTTGTTAAAGCAAACGCACAGCTATTGCCAAAGCAAAGCTAATGGGGACTGCAGGAGCCAGGCAGAGATTCAAACTTCTGGACTGACATCACCACAATCTGAAACAAGAAAACTTCTTTTTAAAAAAAAAAGGTATGACACTTTCCCATGAACTCCCAGAACAGTAGAAAGCCCTCCAGGTTACTGTGGAATACGAGGCCTGCTTGTGATTTCCCTACCAAAAGGCACAGTCAGGCCACCCCAGCCCAGGTGGGTTCACCAGCACACAACTGCTTCTTCTCGGGATGCAACAGGCTGTGCCGTGCCCTTGGGGAGCGCAGCGTCGCCCAGATCTCTTGAAATGCAGCCCTCTCCTTTGGAGGCAAGTTGCATTTCCCCTGGGAAGCATATTTCACTGCAGGAAAAGGCAAGTGAACCTCTTGTGGTGCACGAAGGAAATGCTCTGCCCCCCTCCTGTCACGTCCAGCAGACACGGCCAGCTTTATCTCTTTGCTGCACGTGAGCCCTGGGGCTGTACAAGTCTCCAAGGCTCTCCTGTGATTAGTGGTGTGGAACTCTCTCAAACAGTCGGGAATTGACAGCGTTGTTGTGCAGCCTGCAGGACTTTGGAATGTTACCTGGTAACACGTGACAGGAAAAATCCCCCGGGGAGGTGTGGCTCCCCGGCCGCGCTTGTCTGCAAGGTTTGTGACATGGCATGTCACCGTGTCAGCCGGCACCCTGCCGACAGCAGCCTCTGTACCAGCCTTGCTGCGAGGGCACACACACGCACTTTGGAAATGAGAAAAAAGCTGTAATATCCATGTCCATCTACAGAAGAGTCCACCATGGGAGCAAGCAACAGGGCTGGTGAGCCTACTGAGGCTCACAAAACCTCACTTCAAACCCCACAAACCTGAGATTTAAACTGTTTTCGTAATAGACTGGTCTCTTCCTCTGTGACTTCGGAGGCTGTGATCCTCCATGGCTTGTTCTTCTCACAGCTTCTCTTGATGCAAGGGCTTCTAGGAAAAAGAGTATGGAATCTGCTAGGATGAGTCACAGCACATGGCCACACTGTTCTGCGGTGATGCAAAGGAAAACACAGCAATGCAAAACGCTAACCCCGTGACTCTGCTCGAGGACACAGGAGCTCAGGCCGTGTTGCTGAACATAGGTTGCTGACTTCAGAGCAGTTGTATACTGTGCCCATCTCCAATTCAGAGGGGATGCTCTGGGAGTCAGCTTAGCTTTCTAGTCCATGAGAATTTTACCCATAGTTTACATTTTCCAATGTTTTCTTGGTGACTAACAGTGTTAGTGAACTCTGAGGAGAACAATCTCTCTGCTGCTGGGTGACCTTGTTTTGCAGGTCTCAGCCTTATCTCTGGCTCTCCCTGCTTGCAGCCTGCTATCCAAACACTTCCTTTGTCCCTGAAACCCTGTGGTCCAGTGCTTTACAGCCTGTCCTACATCTTCCTGACCTGCTACAAAATCTCTTTCCAAAAGCTATCATTCATCAGTTTGTTCCTGATGAGAGCCATTGATCAAAGCAAAAATGTGTCTGGTTGTACTTGCCACTATCAGAGAATCCTGCAAGGCGTACCTGATGTGAGCATCCATGTTCCCAGCAGCCAGGCAAATTGTAATCATGATTAGATGCACACTGGCCCCAGAAAGGAGCTTGGCTGAGGCTAGACAGTTAGCTGGGGTCCCTATGGGGTGGAAACACTGACTGTGCATGGAGAGAGAAGGAACACAGAGCTCATGGTGGTAGTTCAGGATCTCTGCAAAGGGCCCAGAACAGAGACCGCACCTGGGCACACACTCAGAGCTCCCCCCCATTCACTTACAGTGTGCAGAAATGTGGCCTGGCTTGGAAAGTCACAGTGCACGTACATTGCCTGACTGACACAGAAAAGTTTCTGTGTTTACGGAAAAATGACCAAAAACAAGGCCTGAGTGGATTCTTTCATAATCAAGATCATTTTCTCTCCCACAAGCAGGAAAGTAGAGGGGCATTGCGAGAGGGAGAGATTTTGTTAAGCGGATTAACATATTAACTAAAAATAAAGAGTGGACATATTTGGAATTCTAAGATAATCTTGCTTTTCTGGTGACAATAGAAAAATCTCAAGCCTCTCTCCTCTGCTTTCTGTAGCGCTCCAATTCTCTAGCCTGTTAATTCATTAGGTTATCTATACTGTACATAAAAAGGATGTGTCTATGCCTAGAGCACATGCTGACATTTGGGTCCAGATGATCTAATGATTGGCGTATTTTGATTCATCAACCCGATGCTGAATAGATTATCAGAAGATTTATTTGGAAAAAAAAATTGGTCTTTTTTGATTTAATTACTTCAAATATTTTCCCCATATAGCATCTCTCTTTCATCTTGTCCATCCAAACTCACGAGCCTGATCAGGGAAGGGATTTTTTAAAACCCCCTGTAGCCTTCACTTAGGCTGCCAAACCTCCCTGCCCTTCCAACAGCAGTCTTGGTGCTGTGCTTGAGTCTGTAGCAGTCTGAGCAGGATAATGGAATCCTTCCTGAGGCTGTACTGTCTTGACTTGGCCAGTTCCAGTCCTGGAGGAGATTCGTTTCAGCTGTCTTGGGTACCTAGTGGTGCTGTGTCCTGCCTGCTGTTCACTGTACGATGTGCAGGTGCACACAAGCTTTTGCCTTTCCTCATGATCGTATCTCCTGTTTGGGTTTTTTTGCTGCAAATACATGTTTGACTAAGCAAGCTGATACATGGACCTCCAGCTTCTCCGTGCTCCTTAGTGTGGCCCCATCCCTCACATCAAGGCAGGACAATCTCACAGGTGGTTGGAGGATCACCCCAGGATGCTGGCCTGGGGGATTGTCTGTGGCATCCTTTTAGGAGAGTGCCCAGAAAGCCAACAGCTCCACAGGGTGGAGGGGACTCGGTGCCTTCCCTGCCTGTGTTATCTCCAACTTGTGTAAATGGAGGTAACTGGTTTATTTTCCAATCTGTCAGCCCTGAGGGGAGCCTTTTGGTGCATGCACCCAGTGCAGACTTGGTGACCAATTTTACCACTGCAGTTAAACGTTGTGGAGATTTCAGACACTCCTCCCCCAATCCAGTAGAAAGCACAAGATGCCCCATGGGGAATTGTTTTGGCTACCCACCAGTGGCACAGCCTAGGTGCGGTGTGTCTGCTGGTCAGCAAGCAACCATTTACCTTCCTGTTAGGGCCAGTCTATCCTATGACTCCAATCTATCCTACTCTCCTACAACTTAAAGTATTTTCTTCTTTCAGTCTGCAAAGACAGCTGAAATCTCTCAAGAATCAAGGAAAAATAAATGCCATAGCAATCTTCCCTGGGAACCTTCCAGTGGGTTTATATGCATATGTGTGTGTGTTTATGCATACACACATGCACACACGGACCGCACCATTTCAGCAGGGGACTTTCTATTTTACATTCTTCTCGGGCTAACACTTGCACTTTAATACCAGATATCACTGTGAGACATAATGAGGGTCATTAAATGTATTTATTAGCTTATTAAAGTGAACTGCATTCACTGTTGCAGCTGGCCTGTGTTTTATAGAAACCCCAGCAAATCCCCAAAGTCACACAACAGGAGCCCAACACACTTTAGCTGATGACAGAGTAAATATCAAATTTACTAGGGCTAGCAAGTGGCAAACACCGTTCTGGTATGTTATTTGAAAACCTGCCATGAGGCATAATACGTAATTCTCAGCTCATAAGGGTAGAGCTGATTTGGAAGGAAATATGAGAAGAATTTGATAGGATTTAGTAATATTTTCAAGAATACAGTTTAATTATAAGCAGTCAGGAAGCTCTTGGATACTAGCTGTTAGTCTCAACCATTAAAGGCAGAGGAAAAACTTCAGCTGGCTATATGAGCTGATCTAATGTGGATTTTAGTCATAACACATGAGATAGATACACCTGAAGTGTCCACGTCTTTAACAAAGTCTATATGGAAAATAAGTTTATACTTTGAGTTAAGTTCAGGAAGGAACAGAAAGACCCTAAAGGGGGCTGATTGTCTAAACAAGGTGTACCTGTGAGTGTCTAGGTAAATGCATTTATGTTTTTTTCACTAGGCAACCTTCCTTTTTCACAGGCTGTAGTCTGTGAAGCAGCTTTTTTTTCTGATTTTTAAGACATGAATGTTTCTTCTTTCACACTGGGGTTCCTCAACCCTCATTTCAAACACTCAGGGGTCTGCGATAGCAGGGTGTTCTCAGTGACCCAAGCACAGATGGAGGCAAGTGTGGTGCCAGTGCAGGATGGGGTTCTGCCACTCAGCACTTCCTCCCAGGAACTTGTTTGGGGGAAAACACTGCTGAGGAGCCCAGCTGCAGTGAAGACCCTCACTGTGGGGATAGGCAGGAAGCTCTGCCCCAGGAAAGCCCCAGGAGGGCTGGGTTTGGTCTCCCAGCCCCACAGATTGAGCAAAGGTTGGGATCCTGAATTTGTACCAGGATAGTGCTGCCCTTTAACCCTCACTTTCTGGTAGTCCTGCATATCTGAAGATGATGGGAAAGGCTGCAACCCTCTCAGACATTTCTTGAGCTGTTCCTCCAGGGCAAAGACAAATCAGCAAATCAGATAGATAGATAGAGAGATAGATAGATAGATGCAGCATCAGTAGATGCAGAATCAGCCACACTTTTGGCTGGAGATGGCTCCAGAAAGAAATCAGAAAGGGATTAATCACAAGGAAGTAGACGTTGTTTTTAAAAGCTCTTCTCATCCAAACAGCCCTCTCAAATCTGGTTGGGAATAGTCTCCCAGGACACTGGATGAGCAATGAAGCCAGGTGAAGACAGAAGAGCTGCTCAGCCGCTGTGAGATAGCTGTGACTAAGAATGATGACCACTGTCTGCCTTAATCAAAAAAAAAATAATCCTGTGTCCCTTTTCACTCCCATTACAAGGAACTCACGAATGGGTTTGCATCATTTTCCATAAAGCAGAAGGAAAACCCCTGCTGAGGTATTTTTACTCTCACTCTATCTCGCTGTCCTGCTCTAACACCCACAGTTCTCCTGAAGATACAGTCACTGCTTATTCAAAGTTCAAGTGTAGGGGGACCCTGAGCTGTTCTGCCAAAAGCTTTCCCCTTCCCCCTCCACCCCCGCCTGAATCACTGGCAGCAAACATAATGGCAAAGGGTGTCACATTCTTCTTACCGTAATTCTGTAAAGCAGACTGGGATATTTTCCGAGATTTCTTGTAAAGCTGGATGCAGGCAACTCTGTGTGTGTGTGTACATGTGCGCACACCCAAGTGCCAGTAAATCATCTTAAACTCACATGTTTGGAAAATAACTGCCTGATTTGGCTGTTTTCTCATAACTCTGTGTATTCAAATTATAAATGAAGATTTACTTCTTCAGGCTTTATTCTTCCAAGTTCTTTGTTAAATTTCATATATGAATAACAGGAAAGCGTATCCCAGATAGCCGAAAGGCATGAATTGTAAGTGCCCACACCTCTATGCACACATTTTTATAATGGCTTAGGCTGACATGAGCCAGGAAATTCGGAGTTTGGTCTCACATGGTCTTAATTCATACCTTTGAACACACAAAATCTTATCCCTATAGGGTTATGTTTTAAAAATAGCCAGTGGGACTTAACCCCAAATTTCTGTGCAACTCTGATTACATTGGCTCTTTCTTTTTCGGCTTTATCTTTTACAGAGTTTCTTGCTCGTTTTTCAAAAAGATAACAGTTAGAAAGAGGGATTGGGAAAATATTAATTAGTTTTATATAAGACCAATGTTATTTTTGAAGTGCTGGGGTATTTTTTTTTCATTTCAATATATCTTAAGCATGTATATATTTTATATGTTCTTATCAACTCAGTGAAAGGTACTGTAATTAAGTGATCCAAGGACTCAACAGTTAAGAAATGCCAGAATAAATTGCTTGCACAAGTCTGTTCATTTTTCTTACACTTATGTCCAGGGAGACGGCTTCCACTTAGGATCAATGCACATTCACTCTGGCACTTGCCCTTATCAGATCCCTCTGCCCTCCGTGTCCTCCTGGGTCGCTGTCACCTTGGCCACTCAAGCCCAGTCCTCCAAAGTGATCATCAGATCATGGCCTCTCATCCCTCTTACCCTGTTTTTCCACATGTCTCCTAAGCTCCTGGCCCACAAAAGCCAGAGTAATCTCCCAGCTCTCCTCTCAAAGCGTGGTTCTCACTGAAAACTGGCACATCACGGTGGAGAGAAATTGGCTGTAGATCAGGTGATTATTTTGCACATACACAAATACGCCATCTATCAACAAGTCTCCCACACACTTCATCTGCTGCCTGCCCAAGTCAGTAGAGGATACAACTAATTCCAGTTTGCTGATGAAGGCAAAGGAAGGATGTAGGGGCTAAAGGCAGGAGATGAGAGTTTAAAGCCAACCCACATGTGTGTGAGCTGAGCAGCCTGGACACAGGACAACCTATGACCGCACAGACCTGACTGTTTATCTGCTGCTGCAGTCAGCAATTTGTCATGGAGTTGTGCACATCTGGTTGCCTGAGCTGCTCTACATTTGGAAGCTGAAAGATCTCTGGTCACACAGAGGAGAAGGCTTTACAGGTCTGGCGGGCCTGACTTCAGCAAAGAGCAAGAAATCAAAACTGCAAACCCCTCTGGCCACCCACTTTTTTCCTTGGGCATAAAGATGTCCCATCCCAGCTTGCTTTGAATGTTCATGCGGCCCTTAGGCCAAGAACAGAAAGAAGAAAACTGGGTCCCTGACAAAGAGTAGGTCTTTCTTCTAGGAAACAAATCTGAAATGTTTTGACTGAAGAAGGAAGCATTAGCCAAAGCTGTGCCACCCCTGCCTGCAAAAGGACCTTTCCCACCATGTTGGTCCTCAGAGCCTCTCTTAGCTGAAGCTGGGCCAGAAGTGAATGAGGCAGCATGGACTGGACCATGGCTCCAAAGCTGAGTGTTCTGGGACTTGCATGGAAAGCAGCTGAATTCTGGTGGCTTATCCAATATTTTCATTTTTAACTCAGTGACAAGACGGTTTGAAAAATGCATTTCCAAGACTCCCCAAAAACAGGCGACAGTGTCATACCACTTCCCATGTTGCCTGGGTGGTTTCTGCATTGCTAAATTTGTCCAGAAATGTGATTCTGAGAAAAGCCTGGGGAGAGGCAGTATCCCGAATGGCTGACAGCAATGTGAAATGGAGCAAAAAGACTGTCACCTGCAGCTTGAGACCTCTAGAGAAAGCATAGTTTCTGAACTTTTTTGTAAGTAAACAGGATTGTCTCAGAGAGACAGCTGACTCCATCTTCTGTTTCCCATGCAACACCTGCAGCTCCACATATTTGGCTAAAGTTTGGGTCAAAAAAAGGGTAACATTAATATAATCAAAGTACAGCTCCATGTATTTGGCTAAAGTTTGGGTCAAAAAAAGGGTAACATTAATATAATCAAAGTAATGTAATGGATTTAACTTGGTGAATGATTTCTAAACAGCCCAAGGTCTTTTGGGCTGTGGACTGTTGGGATTCTGGACCTAAAACATGTCAGTCTTTTTCCAAAAATGCCAGTGGGCGTCTAGGATATAGAGTATACCTTCAATGACAGCTTGATTGACACTATGTTCCCAGAGAGCTAGAAAGGCTTTCATTCACATGGAGATATTTCCAGTGCCCTCAAAAGTTGTGTTTTAGGGCTTCAGTTCTGGTTCTGTCTCTCTCCTCTATTTCCCACTGGGGAAAACAGGAGCAGTGCTGAAGACCACAGTCCTGGCATTGCCCACTATACAGCTGAACATAAAGAACATGTAGGATTCTCACCCTGAAAAAGAATAAATCTATGAATCATATCCTGAGTATTCCCTAAACTCTCTATCATCTTACTTACTTTTTCCAGTTTCCTAAGATGCATTTTTATTCCCAGCTTCATTCACGGCATCTTCCAGAGCTCTGCCGGTTTACTTCCATTGATTGGTTCCTTAGTTTACATCTCTCCCTCCGCCCCCTCCCAACCCTACATATTCTCATAAATCTTTGAAAAACCCTGTTGATAAAGAGCAGCCTGTTGGTTGTTCTCACTGCCTTGTCAGGTAAACCAGCCTGGAGAAACAAGGAGTTCTCTACCCTCGCGCCAGTGGAGGTACAGCCTCCTTTCCACTGTTGCCAGCAGTCTCCAAGAGTACAGAATAACAAAAAAGGTACCCCTAAAGAGCCAAGGAAATGTGACACTGTCTAAATTCAGGTAAAAGGTTTTTTTACACTGGTTGCTTTGTGTGGTTGGGAACATTGATGGGGTGAGGAAGCAGTGGAAGCTGTTTTCTTGCCTTTCAGCAGAGGCAGCATTGACTGGGTTTAATACAGTGTCACTTACAACAAATGTATGGAAAACTGCTGTGAGCAGTAGCAAACTGCTTGCCACTGGGCAGATTTTACACAGAAGAAGCCATGGGTTCTGGATGCAGACTCAGGGTGCTGAAAGAGAGGAGGCAAGGATGAGAGCTGTGGCATGTGTGTGTCCATATGCCAAACCCCTCACTGCAAAGCCCAAACTAGAAGCTGCACCACTTCAAACAGAAGAAACTCTGGAAAATACAGTCATAAACAACTGCTCTGTGAGGAAATAACAGATTTAAAACCTAAAATATATTTTTCATTCTTTACTTCTAGTCCACTCAAATTTCATTTGTTTCAAAGGACTGTCTGAAAAGAAGGGAAAAAAAAAAAAAAGTGCCTGAGCAGCAATTTGAGCTTATGCTTTGTGTAACAGTCTCTAGCTTGAACTCGTGGAAGTATTTTGCTTTATCTTTAATTCGAGACACAGGCTGCTCCATTCACTAACACGTCAGAGCCTACAAGTTAACTCATGGTTTGCTCCTGTACCCCAGATAGTTAGCTGAAGGATCCATCCCACTGATCTATTTGTATTATCCTGGTTTTTTGTTTATTCCAAGGTAGAAGATCTTTTTCAAACTCATTGATGGACTTTTTGGGTAATAGCCACTGAGATGCTGAATGCACAGGTACTCTGAAAAACATGAAGTATTAGGTTACAGAATAACTGATGTGATCTTTTGACTTTTGCATCTGATTGTTCAAAAAAAAAAAAAAAAAGAAGAAGAAGAAAAAGCATCAGTTGACCACATTTCATTAGAGCTTTTCGTCCAGCAAAGAGGCCAGATGAATTTCTTAATTCTACGTTTCGTTTTGGGACCTTATGTGTAATATCAAATAGAGTAAATGAATTACATCAATCCCTGATTCAGCACATGTAGACCCTTGTCGCTGAAGTTTCCCAGTCAATCTATCCTCTTCCCCCCACCCCGACATAAAGTCAGGAGTGGAAGATTCCCTTCAAGGAAATTTATCTCTTTGACAGTCAAACAGGTGGTGAAGTTAATGCAAACCCTCAAGAGAACTTGGTTGGTAAGAAGGGCTCTGCAATAACTAACCACAATGATTTACAAGGGACTAAATTGCCAGATTAGGCCTTGATAATTTTTCAACTCTTGACTTCATTATTACCTTGTGGATCTGGATCTTACATCACCTCTAGGAATGCCTGGGATCAAATTAAAGTGGAAACACCTGGTTGAAAGTCAGTTCAAAATACAGATTTAAGAACTAGGGGGGTATTTGTGTGCTGGATCTGCTTTTCATGAGTGGTAGACAGCTATAAAAATCTGTTTCTCTGTGTTCAGGCTTTGTTTTCAAATGCCAGTTTACTTTGCGTGTGTGCTTGCTAATAAGCACTGCTCTTTGCAAGCACACTCACTGCTTAGAGATCTACAGATCTGTCATGTGAAGCAGATTTAGAAGTTAAATGGAGTGTCCAAGTGAGTCAAACTACAAACTCAAAGACTTAGGTCGGTTTGAAAATATGTGGTTTGACCTAACACAGCATGACTGTCTAAGGAAGAACGCAGAGGTACTCATGCAGCAAGGATTTGCACAAAAAAAAAAAAAAGATCCAGTAGTCAAGATAAAATGCAAATAATTTTTTTTAAGTAATGTGTAAGAACAAATAACAATTTTTGCTAGGAATCTGTAGCTGGAACGAGCCAGTGGAACACTCAGAGGAACAGTAGGCAGTGATTTAATGTCACAGTACTGCTACTACACAGCTCTGCTTGAGGAGAGTCTCATAGAAGCCTTTATGCCTTTCTTCCCTTTGCATCCTAGTTGTCCTTCAAGAGCTCTCCTGCTCAGATGGGGACCTGAAGCCAGTACTCATGGCTGGGTTTCCATGAGTCGGGGAATTCAGCACTGGCACAGGAGAGGCAAAGCTATACGACACTACAGCAGTAGGAACTCTTCACAGGACACTAGGTGGAAGTCAACAATTTATCTAGTCCAGACAGCTGCCAGGCTGCCTAATGAGAAGATGGCTATTTATAGAGTAGAAAAGAAATCCTTCCAGTTAGTTCTGCTGCTGGCACACAAGCAATGGCTGCTTCATCATAGAAAGTCTCCAGCTCCAGTGAGCCCTGCTGATTTTAATGGGACCCTGCCTGGATGGTTTCAAATGACAGTTCTGGCCTAACAACCTTGATAGGTGAAAGCAGTTCAAGCACACTTCCCATGTGGAAAGACTTAATTTGATCTGCAGCCATTCCTCAAGGCTGGTAGCATATCACCTCACATGGCTGATAGCACAACTGGGCATGACATGCCATTCAGAGACCAGGGTACTGGTAAAGCTGGGAAGGACTTGTTGCCATGTTTCAGCAACCGATGCATTGCTTCGTCCTCTTTAATGGGTGAGATTGCCTCGTGTGTGGTGCTTTCTGTTTGAAAAAGATACATGTGCAACAGGCTCCTGCCTATGAAGAAGTCCAAGGTGCCTGAAAAGGAGCAGAAAATGACTGCCCATGGACACTGGAGTTTCCTGCAGATATATGCTCTTTGGCTCTGCCCTCGCGTTTGACTTTTCCAGGACTAAAGATGCTTTCATAGGGCTCTAGGTGGACAGTGTAGCGCAGGAGCTTGAGGGGCAACTTCTATAGCTCAGAAGGGTGGGCCCGAAAAATCACCTGCATGCATGGACCAGACTGCAAGTGGTAACTCTCACTCCTGCTTTGTTGAGGGCACTTGAAACTTCCCAGTGTAGGCTGGGAGGGAAGCAAAAGCACAAAGATGATGGTAAATAACTTCCCTTTTCCCCATGTGAAAATGATGTGACAGATGGGGAGCTCTCGCACTGCCCATTCGATTGGGTTCCTGTTCCCCCTGGGACCAGACCTGGCAGCCCTGGCAGGAAGAGGAGGCCAGGATGCAGCACCTCGGCAGGTGAGAAAGCTCAGAATCCTGACCATGACACTGGAATTGTCTTCAGGGAGTGAGACTCGAGGAAAAGCTCCAGACAGTGACAGAGCAGGAAGTTACAGCAGCTGTAGGAGCTGAGGTTGATGAATTTCCCAGTGGGGCTTTAGCTTTTGCTCTGCCTTGCTCCCTCTGGCCCAGAGTGCTGTATTAGTTTCTCTGCTTCCCAGCCATCCCAGTCCCACAAGCTGTTTCGTGTAAGAATTTTCAAGGCAGCAGATTGTGTTATGAGTCCCCAGTGAGAGAATAATTTTAGGTCCATTTCCAAATATTTAGTAACAAAAGCTCGACTTCCCAAGGTGAATCCCAGGAACACTGACAGCATTTCCACATCTGATCATTCAAGCAGCATGGGGAAGGAAAAAAATGAAAATATGAAGGTTTTTTTAGAAAACAAGAAACTTGGGTCCCACAAGCTCAAGGGTTATGGAATTTCATATGCAATTTTGTCCCTTCAGTAAAAAGGGGTTACCTTGGCTGACCTAACTGCTCTTACTAGAAGCTTTAGGTCTTCAGAGGAGAACCTCCACAGGAGACTGAAAATATTTATGATACCAAGAAGACAGAGAAAGGTAAAAGCTGCTTATTGGAGACTTTGGGAACACTTACCTCCAAGTCTATTGTAGCCACTGATTTCAGCTAAAAGCCTGTTTTCCAGGTATGAAGAACTTGGGGACAAATTCTCTTCTGGTCCCTGTCCCTGTCTCAGTCTCAGTCCCAGTCCCAGTCTCAGCCCCAACCTGGCTTGGACAGTGACTAGGTGAAAGTTACTACTGTTCCCTTTAAGCAAAGGAGAAGTGAATTATTTCCTTGAGAAAACACCATCTACCAACAGCTGTGGCTCAGAAGTGCTCTGCCTATAAATAAGGATTCACTATTAAAATATAGTTTAAATTATTTTTAAAAACGAACTCCCAAAGCTTATAACCTCTTCATAGGCCTGTCATTACTTAGTTTGTTATCCCATCTAGTAAGAACAATTACACATCTAATTGCTTAATTTGTTCTAGTTTGCTACACAAAATAAAGATGTAAAAGAAACTGAATGACTGCTTGAACAACCTGCATTTTCAGAACCACTCAAGTATTCCTCCAGAATTCCCAGGTTAGTCCTGGGACTAACAGAGTGCCTTATTTTGCACATGCTAACAGATGATGTATTACTTGAGCCACATGTTGGTTTTAAATGTCAAAATTTTTAAAGAACCAAACAAGTGATCACTTCTGCAATTCAAATAAAATACAGAGGACAATTGTTTAAATGATCTTCGTTTAGAGTCACTGCAAGCAGAGAAAAGCTGGCATTCTTTATCAGATTGTTTGTATTGTGGATACAAGAGATGAGGAAATCCACATATCAGTACTGTTGCTGGACTGTTCTAGTTTATGATGTCTCCAATGGAAGCCTTGGTCCCATCTGCCTCATGCTCATTTCCCACAACAGTGAAGAATTGCTGGACAAGAAACTGGCACTCCTCAGCATTCCAAGCACTGCAGTTCACAGGCAAGCCCTGAGAAAGCAGAGGCCTTGAGGAGACACTGGGCCCTTGGAGCTGTATCTGCATGAGGGCTCCCACTGCTGCTACCATAGTGAATTAATAGGAGCCACGAGACAAGAACTGGTGATGAGACTTCTGTGAAGACAGCAATAAAACGAAGAGCACTGACACCAGCTTGATTTGGAGATATTTGGGAGACCTTAATTCCACCCTCTGCTCCAATCCTACTGTTGACATATAACTCCTTACCTCACATGCTGAAGATTTAACTAGGCAGAAGCTCCCTTTCAAAACAGCTGCAGAGGTCAATATTCCTGGCTCTCAGCATGGCAGGAAAACCTAACATCCTTAATCACTGTGGGATGCCTCCATCTGCCCATTAACTACTGATCTATGTAGAGACCTAACTTGTATTGAGTAACATTTTTTCTAAACATGGATCCAAGTGCACTTGCCTCTTAAGAAAACAGAACAAGTTTAGGCTAACTTTGCTTATCTGTATCTTAAGTGGTTGCATCCGAATGAAAGTTTGTAATTATCTTCTGAGGGCTTGTTTAGATGTGATGGCTGATGGAAATGAGAGTATGATAGGCATTCCAAAGGCACTGGCTAGTCCCAAGTCCCAGAGCACAGAACTTCTTACTCCAGAGAATCGTTCTTGTTTAAGTTGGGCTGAAACAGTTTATGCTTGTTGCAAAATATAAAGGTAAGCACACACACACACACTCTTAAGTGCAGTTATTGCAGAATAACTCTTGTGCAGGGCCATGTGTAGAAGAGCCCTGTTGGATGAGCTCAGGACTGTGGCTGCCTGCAGCTGCAATGGGAAGGGAGGGCTGGATGTCAGCACGAGCAGACGCTGTGCATGCACACACCCTGCAACAGGAGCTGCTAGAAGGGGTACAAAGGGGAGATCCCTAGGGCCATCTTAGCACCCCATTCTTCCTCTCCCACCAAGAACCTGTCCCTGGATACAGCTACTAGCTTTCCAAATACTTCAGCATTAGCTACTCCCCATATCTTACTGCCACAGCAGCTTTTATTGGTAATTGGATTAGGAGAGAAAGGTTCCAGTCATCCCAGTGCCATAGGCTCTGGCCCAGGCACATTGTTTGCCAAAATGTTTTCAGACAGAATAGATAGAATTTTAAAGGCAGTCTGGTCAGCCTGTACAGACAGGGACATGTTTAAAGGTTTTTTTCAAAATACATTGTGGTTCCCCAGCTAAGTGCTACAATTGCCCTGCTTAGGAAGAGGGAACCAAACATCCTGCCAATTTAACTTAGGCACAAACACACACAAACACTTGATCCTGGCTTCTGCACATTGACCATTTAGTTCAAAAGCTTTTTTTTTTAATTTTGTGGAAGAAATTAATTGTTTTGCGTATTGTCAGCATTAAGCAGATAGATAAGTATGCAAGCTGGAATGTTATTTCTAAAGTTATTTTAAATATTTGGGTTGTCTACTTAAGTTGTGTTTAAATAAAGTTACTATTAATTTCTTCATTTCACTGAAGCCATGCTAAAGCCACACTTTCTGTCACTAGATACATCAGCATTTAATGGCCAGGAAAAAAACATGAAAGGTTAATTAGCATACCAGGGGATTGAGACTTCTGTAACTACATTTTTAACTTTATTGGGTACTGTCTCTAGACTCCCCCAGCTTTTTTTTGCAAGGTTTGTGATCTGGAATTTAGGCTTAGGAGCTTCAGGACAAAGTAACACTTAAATAGGTGCCCTCATCAACCATTCTGCCTGATCTGCTGTTTCAGGGACTGTTAAAAGACCTCATCTCTGTGATAGACAGTTTCATTTCCTGTTTGTGGGCTATGAACTTGGCAGCAATGGAAAACTGAGCAGAGCCCCAAAGCTTCTGTACTTGGGAAACCTGGGTTTCAATGGACAGAGAAACTCCTGAGGTTAAACACTCACCCAATTACCATTTGCTTTATAATTATCTCCTTTTGTTGAGCAGAGGACTTACCTACCCAGACACACAAGACAAATTAGGAATCACATTCAGAGGTTCAGTAAATGATTTTATATACATCAAATTATTGAGCAGGTGCACACTTTCAGAACCATAGCGGCCCATAACTTACTCCTTTGTGTGCATTCACTACACAGCTCTAATCCCTCTGAATTTTCCCAGATTGATCCTAAAGACAAGACTCATAAGGCTCTGTCTATACACGAAAGTTAGGAGAGATTATGGTGGTGTTTGAACATAAAGAATAATGCTTGCTCCTGAATTATTTATTCATTATGAAGTTAAAGGGTATTGCTCCTGATTAGCTCACCTCACCTAGGCCTTCTGCACAAGTCCTTATGATGTAAGGTAAAGTACACATTTACTGTGTTATCAACTCCACATACACAGACAGGGCTAATGGGGGGAAGAACAATTTATACACCAATGGGCATCCAGCTTAGCTGCTCCAAGCTTGAACTACATTAATACATAAAATAACCTACAAGCACATGACACAGGAAACTAATAACACCAAAAGCAAATACACTTGAAGCCTAAACCTGTCTTTCTCATTCCAATGACTGAATGAGTAGACCAAGTTTAGAGATCTGGCAACCCCAGACTCTTCAAAGACTAGGAAATAGAGGAGAAGCTCTAGAAAGCTACTATAGATGAACCAGTGATGCAAATTGTCCTGCTCATTGGGAAGTAGAGTGCTACAGAATGATCTTCAAACCCCTTGTTTACATGGCTATAAGCTTAGCACCATTAAGATAGGAGCTTTCTGGGAAAACTGTCATCAGCTGCATATCCCATTGGGTTGTTACAGCAAGACAAAAAATATGAAGATGTGCACCCACATCAGCTCATCTGGGTTTAACAGTGAATGTTCATGGCATTGTCATACAGAATGAAGGAAAATAGACTAGTAGCTTAATGTAGGAACAAAGTATTAATTTAAAACTCCTACCTGAGCTACTTAAACTAGGTTGGCTTTATGTGAAATAATACCTTTATCAGTCACAGTGCTGAAGAGACACAATTCTCATAGTTTCTGATTGTATTGTTAAAGGAAACTCTCAGCATCACATAGTATTTGGAGCAGTTTAGGTTAACATAAACAAGGGATACCCCAGTTCCCACTCCATCCTCACTCATAAATCTTCTCTTCCTGCTTCATAGGAATCACCCATGCAACTGGGACATCATCCAGTCAACAGAAAACCTTCTTGAAAGGGTGACTGACTTCTTTACATGATTTTTTTTTTAATGAGTGACTAGAAGTGACAGGAGTTTCAGGATTGTTTGCAAAATAGCTCGTGTATCAGAAAAACTAACAAACTGAATTCTTCTGGAGGCTTGAATTGAATTTAGGCTCAGTCTCCCACTACACAAGACAAGCACTATACAGCCTCACAGATCCTTCCCCCATGTACTTAAGCAAGTCTCATTAGGATCTACAAGGTATGTGGTATTTCCTTTCTCTCTGTGTACCTGTGACTTTTGAATAGAAAATGAAAGGTAAGGGAATGAGTTTTAGAAACATGCTCGCAGAGTCCACCGGCCACAAGGCACTCCCCAGCCACACAGCTGAAGAACTGAGAGAAAAGGTAGTAAATTTAGAGAAACCAGGATGACCACACATTCAGTAATTAAAGTAGAACTCCACAAACCTTGAAACTTTTTTTAAAGTAAACCTGTAACCATCGTAAATTGGCAGGATACTTTATAGAACTCCTTGGTAGTACTGGTCGGCTTCTTATTTTACCTTTTCTGTCAGGCTAATAAGTGTCAAGTATCAATACATCAAACTTGAAAAGTTGCTTCTTAGTCTGACACAGCAGCAAAGATTGAGACATCTTAGGAAAACAAATGTGCAATACAATGATGCTATGAAATAGAATTAAATTTGTTGTTCTTGCTCTTAGTGACTGCTCTAAGACCATAGGAGGTAATTTGGCCCTGGGGGAATCTTCTATTGACTTTTTCAAAAGAGCATGGAATTTGGAGTAAGGGTTAATGTAAACATTTTCTTCTACTTTGAATTAGTTGCTAAACAGAGTTAGTTAACAACACCGTTCTTGACACAGATACCAAATTTTTATATGTGTGCTATGTATATGCAGTAATAACTACAGGTCTACTGAAACTACATTTACTTTTTAACTTAGTAAAACTGCATCCACACCACATCATTTTTTCATAAAGCTGAATACAGCTCTATAGAACACCAAAATTAATATTCTTCATAACCTCTTTGGCCTGCTACTTCATCAGTGAGTTTAGAAGGTAGACAAAACTGTCAGCTCCTAAAGCCCAATTTCACAGTACCTACTGATAGTCTTCAGAGATTACACTGTAAACCATGTAGCTGACAAAGTGGGTACAGGAGTTGAGCCATAAATATTTGATCTGTGTTGACACCAAAGAGCTGTGGAACAGGCACAAGTAGTTTGTGTTAGTTCAGTCTTTAAAGGAAACATTCCAATCACTGTTTTAAGGAAAAGGTGGCTCACTTTAATAACCACAGGCATTGGTCACTATTTAACAAGACATTCTAAAAAAGTAATCACAATTTTTCTGATAGTAGTTTACAAGTGGATGGTATACATTAAGATACAGAGGTAGAATTTCACTTTTACAATGCTTCACTAATACAGATTACCAAATTCAAGGCACAAAATTGTTCGCTTTACAAAAAATACTGTAAAAATGTCATTTGCTGTTCTACAATGTGAGTACAACTCAAAAAAATCTTTACACCCTTTCATATTCTGAATGTAGAGTTGCATCAGGCATTATTCTATTTTTCCTTTGCTAATAATTGGCATATGACCAGCACTTACATAAACAGTTTGTATCTCAGCTGAATTGCTTTGTCTTTTAGGCACAAGTCCAGTTAGAGAATTTAACACAACAGCTTCCTTAGAGGGTGGGAGAACTGTCAGAAGTAAGAATGAGGAAGAAGAAAAGAAACATGTAGTCCACAGGAGTAAATTGGACTCTGACATATAGAGGGAAATGGAACAGAGCATATTTCAAATTAAGTCAACTTGAAAAAAAGTCAGATTAAATCACTGACTAAAAAAATCAGATGCCCAGTACAAGGTTGCTCTGAGAGTATGCAAGACATTCATTTGCCTTTGAATCGGCAGAGATTTACAAATTTCTTTTCATCTTTGTTTAAATAGAACACACACAGTTGCAACAAAAGAGAATTACACCACAATTTGGCCATGTGTCCTTTAGAGAACTCGGGTGAATGAGTGAAGAGATGCATTCAGAACCTGTCCTTGAATTCGCTATAAGATCATGAGTAGTAGCTTGAATTGCAAGATCTCCCTCCCTTCCCAAATAACATAAGGAAAGTCAAACCACTTCTGAAACATTGCATCTTCTGGTTGGAGACAGCTCTTAGAAGCCTTGGCAGACTAAGGAAGAGATATCACACAGTGCATCCCTACAACAAGTAGCATGACTAGTTTACTGTACATACAGTGATATTCTAAAGGACAATGGTGGCAGCTACATTGTAAATTCATTTGAGTTACCTATCGCATTTCCCAAGTACTCTAGTCAGTTTTATTTACAGTATATAAAAATCCATTGATTTTTAGAGTTCAGTACACAGGTTTAGGACCCAAGAGAATGCCACAGTAAGATGTTGACATTTGCATCTGATAGATGCAAGTGCACTTTGCAATTCAGTCATGTAACATTATTGCATTCACCTATAAATGTTAGTCCATCCAAAACTGTTAAATTCCATTTTTTGCTTCATTGTTGTTTGTAGCCTGTTTCCGTTGAGCGATGAAAGGATACATACACTTATCTGCTCCCAAAAATCGGTACATGCATACAACTGCTTCAAATGGCAGAATACTGGGAAAAAGAAGTTAAGGATTTGTTAGAAGACAGCATAAAACAAAAACTCTGCTTACATGCACTTTTTAGTACATGTACTTACACTATGTATTTGGTCTCCTTAAAAGCAATATAGTACCTATTGGAGAGTCTTCTTAAAAGACCTAAGGGATCTTTATTTCATAGGGATATTTTCAGAGAGAACTGAAATTCTAGTGTTCCAACCACACCGGCAAGCAGAAAGGAGAAAGAAGCTGCTTATTCACATGCTTCCATCTTAGACCAGATTTTCTGTTTCTTCACAAGCAGTGTGATAGCTTGTTTTAAAAAAGTGGGACAGGGGGGATGGGGGGAGGCAAGGGCATCCCAGAAGGCCTGGTAAAAGCAAAGCATCTGCTAAAAGCCACATCAGTAGAGGTCATCAGACATTTAAGATATTCTTTAATGTGGGATTAGTGTTAGTTAATGCCATTCTTTGATCACCAGATGTCTAACAACCTTGATTTATATTCTAAACTCAATCATCCATCCTCAAAAAGAAAGGTCCAAAGTAAAGAGCAATTTCCTTCTCCCCCCCTCCAGATAAAATTCCAGGAGGTGATTATGTGATGGATACCTGGCTACAGATCCTCCCATCATTCTCACATGAACAAAATATTGTTTTTATTTCAAGTGTAATACTCAGGGGCTCTAGTGAAGGACTAAAATGGGATTCCTCAGCCCCTGGAAATAGCAGCAGGCACTTGTTCAGTGGCAAGCGGTGCAATTCCAGCCATTAGGAGTAATGCCCACTGAAGCACCAAGAAGTAGTCACTGGTACAGGTGTCCTCAGTGCTAGCAGCACTGCTTGTGCAGTGACTGGAGGGCCTTTGATCTAAAGGCTGCTGCCTGGGGCAAGGATTATGCAGAAAGCTTTGATCTCCCTGTTGGAAGCTGAAGTGTTGAACCAAGAAAACCCAAAGGGCTTTTGATGTGGCTGTTGCTGGGTAAGGCACTGCTTGTGCAGGAAGTATTGAAGCAACCTCTGAGCTTCTGGGTGAAGGAGTTAGTTCTTAAAGATACTGACAGTGGCCTTCATTTGGTGTCAGAATAGACACATAAATCTCTCTTCCAGGAAAGAGGTGAGCAGTGAAGATACCTCTATTTTTTGGTGAGCCTGTCCACCAAGAGACACTTGAGACAGAGGAGAACTACCACCTTGTAAGTGGAATAAAAATCACCAAGGTGCTCAGTTTCAACGATCCCTTGCAGAAAGAAAATAATACAGTGCCATATTTTATAGACTCCCCCTACACACTACAGACTTAAAACACAGGGGCCTGTGAAGCTGTTCTCCATAAACCAGAATTCAAGTGATGTTGTACCATGGGAATTGAAGCAGCTCCTGCATTATCCTGCATCATTGAAATGTCAGCCTGGTTACAGATTTAAACAGTTTTCATTCTAAAACTGCAGTGTGTTAGAATGAAAGAAGTAATTCCTCTAAATAGCCTTTCCACCAAACTTAAGCTGAAAATTAGTACTTCCAGAACCAATTTTCAGAGTCTATCTACCATATCTGTGCAAGTTCTGAAGAATCTGCAGGCAGGGCCTTCTCACACAATGGTTCTAGAGACAAGCAAGCAGCTAGAGGTTCCTCTGCTGGTAGCTGCCTCATGCCCCATTCTTAAAGAGGAACTCAAACAGAGGAATTAACGGTCTGTAGAAAAGAAAATAGGAGGATGGAAGATACAAGAAAGTTAAAACAAAGATGCATAGATACACAGGATCTCAGTTAAATGAAGCTTCCCAAGCAAGCAACCTACAAGCATGCAAGCCAAGAGAGACTTATGAATTCTAACAAAATGGCACCTATCACCTGTGTGGGTGGGAGGGTGTTTGTATCCAAAAAACTGGACACGCTCATGTATTTTGTGGATTGCATTTCCAAATAACTGGCACTTCAGTTCTTACCTTTTCATGAAGGTGACCATATACATGAGGCGAGGTGTGCAGATCATTGGCTGGTCTGTAAGGATGGCTCTCATAGCCTGCTTCACACAGTATTCAGGTTTCAAGGGTGGAAGAAAAGGCTCAATTTCTTTTCTGGAACATTTGATTAAGACAGATTAATATGATACCTAAAGGACCACAGACCCCACTGAACAGCTCATTAACTCAATTTCTTTGGAACTTTTTTATATTCACTGTTAAGTTACAAAGACTATAGCTCAACTTGCATTGTCCACGTACAAAAGGACAGAAAACAGTGAATTCAGAAAGTCTCTTTTTGAATCTAACACTTACACATACTAAAGAAGACATATTTAATATTTTTATGGTAACAGTTGAGTTATCTCTGAACACTTTTATGACACTACAAGCACAGAGCAGAAGGAGAGTTCTACTCACCTGATCCTGCACCCTCTAAACATTCCTGTATCTACAAGATAAGGGCAGACTAAAGTAGTTTTGATTCCATCCTTTTCAGCAGCCTTCAATTCATGGCTCAAAGACTCATGGAAACCTACAGCTCCAAATTTGCTGGCACAATAATCCTGTGTTGGCAATGAACAAAGCAGCAAAAAATCAAAACAAAACAAAAAATGGAATTTTAAAAGAACAGCTATAAATGATGTTCAAAGCCAGCATACCTGAGGTAATTCTGCACAGATTTTCAAAGCAACAACAAAAGACACCCACTGAATAAAGCATCACATCAACTCATTTATCACTTTACTTTTGAGGTAATTAGCACAGAATCATGAAAGCAAGAAAGCTGAATGTAGGAGAATATTACTTTGGATTCAAGTCTTTGAATCAGTCAGGCTCACATGACAAGTTACTCCAATTACCAGTTTGCTTAATAATAAATGGTGCAACAAAGGACTGAGATACCTAATACCACCTTGGGTCAGATTTGAAAAAGCTTGAAGAGCTGGCAGGGCATAGGTATAAAAATAGGAAAAGTGTTATTTTTAAGGTTAGTTTCAACAGAAGACCCAATCAAGATTTGAGTATTTCTATGATATACCCAAAACTCAAATGTTACTGTTGTCTATGTAATTATTTTTTATTGTTAATGAACTTGGTATGTTTTCAGTTGGATGTATCCATCTCTCGTGGTGGTCACACCCAGTCTAGGAAATTCACTGTAGCTTTCTCAAGACAACAAACACTCTCAAAAGTTTTAAGTTACACCATCTTCATCCATTTGTGTTATGAAACACTGCAGTTTAAGGTCTTGGACTAGGCCTTACCTATATGCAAAGAAGCCTATGCGTATGGGGTAATATGACCATTATTATTTTAGACACATTAATTTTCACTAACTGAATGCTTTTGGTTCACACTTGCATTTGTATTAATGACTCAAAAAACAAGACAACCTCTAATCCTAACCTATTTTCATGCAGCAGACAAGTCTCACAAACTGGAGTTCTCAAACAGCTGCTAGTGAAGCAGGCGAGCCATATATTCTAGAAGGTTTGTCGACATTTCCTCATAGAAACAAGAAGCATTACTTTTGAAAGCCCTTGCCTTTGGCTTCAAGCTTAAAACTGAAGATCTTGACAGCAGGCTAAATTACACCTTTCAAGTTCCTAAATTTATCAGGTAACTCAAAGATCACCTGGCATTCTGAAACCCCCAGCCATCGTAGGCTTTTGCTCTGTGCCAACTCCACCATCCAAGTAAATGAACACAATGCCTGCCCAAGTCCTGTGGCTCCCACTCATAGGGAGCCATGTGTTGATATGGTACTTAGCACCATAACCTCCAAAAATCTTTGAAGATTTGACCTTATTTCCTCTAGCTGATAATATAAAAAACCCCTTATCTTTGGCAAAAAGTGCCAAATTTTTCGTTCGTTATAGTCTCACAAACCTCCACTCCAGCAGTACTGAATAACCCCAAGGAGCTTGCAACTGTCACAATGTGCCCGTGGTTCATTTCCAGCATCTTGGGAAGGAATGCTTTAGTGGTCTACAAAGTACAAAACAACAAAGCACATGTAAACAACATAAGCAAAAAAACACTTCATGAACAAGTCACATTACAATGAGTTCTCAGAATCTCTCAGTTTATTATCAAGAATATAAAAATACAATCATTGTACAAGTTTTGAACTTGAGTTTGTCAAAAATGCTAACAGAAAATCTACAGCTTGTTTGTGAATTCAGATAGCAAGGCAGCAAAGATTATATCTCCAGAAATCCCAAGGTTAAAGGATCAATTGAGCTCAGATGTGTTTATTTTTCCACAAGAGACTAGTTATCAGAAGGAGATAATTTGACCTTAAAATGGAAGTCACATTTTTTTAAAGACAGAAAAAGAAACGCAAAGTGTCTAATTACACCATCCAGCACATCACTGTTGAGACCAGTACCAATTATCAGTTCTAATTATTGACAGTGTTTTTTAAGTTAGATATGGCAAGTTTTATCCAAGTAACTTACCACCTTAGGCATTTCATATTAAAAGAAATACTAGAGGCAGAATTTTTGCTGATGTTACTTTTTACCTACAATAGAGCCAACATCTGCTAGTTTAAATTACTCTGTCATTATTAGTATCCATAGCATCGCTATAGCTAAAAAGACAAGATATACGTTTGTTACTTGTTCCTTAAGAGTTTAAATATAAAACAAAATAAACCCAAAGCAAGTCTCAAGACGAAACTTTAACCTCCAATTTTTATGTTTTGATTATAACAAAGTTTGTTTCCACTTAAAAACCTGAGTCAGAGTTAACACCTTTAAAAAATTAAATTTTAAGCAGTACATTTAAGGTACTTGCTGGAAGATCACCCCTACTAGAATACCTATCTTTGTCATATCTCTCTTTTGAAGCTCACTCAGCACTTCCCCATTTAAAATAAGTATTAACCAGAGCACCATATACACTACAAAAATCAATAAAATAGTAAAATGGTATGTGTAGTTATGATGCACTTCAGCTTTTAGGGTGTGAGTGTACTATATGAGATCACTTTTAAATTGCCCAAGAACTTCAGACAATGCTTTTTAATCACAAACATGCCTAGTTAATATGTTAATCTATTAGTGACAGAGCTACTAATCTATTCCAACTCACTCAGTACCATGAATGCTTTACCCTCCTAAAAACCTACTCTTCCCATGTAATTTGTATCCAAACTCAGAGCATGCAAATGCCCCCAAAGTATTTCCTACTTGCTTAATTGTTGGTCTGAGTCGCGTCAGCTGCATTCTTAAAAAGACGTGCAAACTACAGCTGAATCCATCTAATTCCATTCTTATGCTGTCTGCATTTTCCAATCACAGACGTCAGGACAGTTTTGCTCTAATGATTTTCACATGTTCTTGTACAACATTTTTGCCTGCAGGTGTTAAATGACTAATCCAGACCTCCTAACACCACACAAAAGAGTGTTTTCACTGGACAGCTGGCAGATGATAGAAGATTAACAGACCTCCTGACTCCTTGCCTTTTCTACTGTTGATTCATATAACTCCTAGATTCTGTCATAACTACATAACGAAGCTAATTATAAAAAAAAAAATCTGAGAGCAAGCTGCCTTGCATTTGTTTCTTTCCTCATGGCAGGGATCTCTAAACCTCTTACACAGAGCCTCGGACAAGAATTCAGTTTGCTGTTAAACTAATCTGTGCCAGGCACACAAAGTTTCAGCCTCTCTTCCCATGTTGCATGGCAACAAAGCCCAGTCATCATGGGGCAGTGCCATCCATTATAGAGGCTTCGCTTGGACAGCACTGAAGTTTTACAGAGTGTTCTTTATTTGCAGCCTGCCTTGCACACTGCAACACCAATGGTGTGAACGCTAACTCCGATCCTCTGTGTTATCCCTGTAAGATATCCGTGCTCCCAGCTTAGTCCTGCTAAACAATTTACTCCACTCCCCAGCATTTGTCAGCTCCATCAGCAGTTTCCACTTACGTCTCAGCTATCTGTCCACATCACACTGGAATGACTGATTGCCACCTCACATTGCCAGAAAGCTTGATAATGCAGACTGAAGCTCTGGCTGCAAACCACAGCAAGTACAGAAAAGGGGCCTTGGAGTTTGTCTTGGGGGAGAAAAAGAAGGGAAAGAAGTAGTAATAGATTTTTTCCTCCCACTTTCAAGGCATGAATCAGTATTGTCTTCCAAGAGATGAACAGGCAAGTACACCAAGCTATTATCTTTACTATGGCACTGCTTTTTTTTCTTTCTTTTGTTGTTGTTGTTAATATGGTGAACTATAACTATGTGTCCCTAAGTGTCTGTGTGTAGCTTGGCTGAGGAATAAAATTTTTAGAGTCATATATATATGCATAAAAATATGCAACATAACCAGATTAGTAAATTTCAGAAAGCCCACTCAACTACGCTATACTGTTTCAAAGCATAAAGATTATAAAAACTGAGTTTTCATAGCTTATGGCAAAAGTAACCCATTTTCAAACAGATGAAATTGGCACATGACAAATACAGCTTGTTGAGGACACTTTTGGGTGACGTCTTC
Source organism: Oreocharis arfaki (assembly GCA_013398015.1). Lineage (NCBI taxonomy): Eukaryota > Metazoa > Chordata > Aves > Passeriformes > Paramythiidae > Oreocharis > Oreocharis arfaki. Next base: position 18,518 of record VZRR01010575.1, on the reverse strand, counting down.
AGCATCTCGAGTGCAGACTTGAACAACTCCCAATAGCAGAACTACAGTCACTTCATGCAAGTCATCTCTTAAAAGCCATTTATGGCTACATCGGAAAAAAACCACAGCTCCTCTGCTTTAAAGACAATTAGAAATTCATGGAAATCTTTGCTTGAAACCTCAGTGTCCCGAGACAGCCTGTTCAGAGCAAGCCCCTATACTTTGGCATGGCACATCATCCCACAAATCCACCTAAAACCTGAAGCTGAGGCAGTCTATAAAGATAGCATAACTATCATATGCAGAAAACTTAGTAGTCAACTATCAACATCTCCACTAAATGAATGTCAGAGAAAGTCATCTCGATTGCTGCCATCCTCCAGCCATCTGCAACAGCTGGGAGTCAGCACTTGAAAACAAGCACTGTCAGAGGCAGACACACCCTACCGGGGGATGCATTTCCAGGCTCAGAGTAAAGGCTTGCCCACTGCTCCTCCCAGCCTCCTCTCGCTGGGAAAAACAATCCCAAAGTGAAGTTATTCTTTCGTGGTATAAGCAATCCCCAAATAAATCAGTGTTCTTACTGAGTTTCTGGCACTGCACACCTCCTTGATCAAAGCAGCTTCCTCCATACTCTGGTTCTCAGTTTTTCTACATAAACCAGATCAACCTAGTTTCTTGTTTCTAGTTTCTTCTAGCTTCAGCTACATCTGCCTACCAGATCTGAAGTCTTCTGTGTGCTTGTTCTGCTGCTGACAAACTAGTTAAGAGTTTGACTGGTTTGGGGCAAGATGCCTCCTGGGTGGCCTTCCCATCTGGAGTTTGTCTGAACAGGTACACAGCCCACATCAGTCTTCTGAGGTGATGCACGGACATGCTAATCCTCCATAAAAAAAAGTATTAGAAGACACCAAGCAAAAGATGGGTTTTGTCCATGGCATTAGAGGTCATGAACCAGGCCCCCAAAATAATTCAAATCAAGTCAAGTGGTTTAATCAAACTATCTGCCTTCTGGTTTGATCCTTGAAGCTTCAGTTTTACCTCTCACAGCTGCAGAGGAAGACATTTAACCAAAACATAGAAGTATTTAAAGTCAGAGCTGAGTCATTTATTCATGACAAGCATACCACAGTTTTCAACACTGTGGAAAAACCAATAAGTAGAATATAAAGGATGAAAGGAATTGTGTTGTGATGCATCAGGGTGAACAGTCAGGGAAGTTATGCAGTGTTCAATATCAAGAAATACAAGTTAAGCATCTTCTTCACTCATAATTAGCTCTTTTTTATTATTATTTAGGATTAAAAAAAACCAACCAGAGAAACAAAAGCAAAAAGCAAACCCCAAGAGCATAGTGAAAACATGAATTTTCTAACCTCCAGTATACTTTAGATAGACAAACAATGTGGGATAGACAGGGCATATGAAGCTGTTGTGAACAGAGTAGAGGTAGTTTTTCAAGCTTCAAGTTTTTTGGAATGTGGAGATCAATTCCTAATCTTCTAAGTACTTTCCTCTATGACTTTGAATATATCAGTAAGACCAAACTATTCCCAGTAGCTGTAACCAAACTTCTATTTCATGTGCACACAGCTTAAATGACTTATTTCTCGCAAGTGTGAAACTAAACAAGCATTTACATGTCACTTCATAGCTTTCGTAATCTGTTCTCAACATTTTGGTTTACGGCAAATTAACTTCTAACAGTCTGGCACTTCTTCCCTCCCCTTCCCCAAATTCTTTAGTTCCATTCTTAATGAAACAAAACTTAAAAGATTGTGCAACACAAAGAGCAGCACAGCTGCAATGTCAAGACAAATTAGTCTAAATACAGCAAATGAGAATATGAAGAAATACTGTGTTTGGGAAAGTGATTTTTTTAATTAAATTTCAGATTAATTATTCTTAAAGAAGAAAGCAAGCATCCACAGAAAACAATGTTAGCTGTATGCAGCTCAAGACAATGGATACTGAATGCAGAAAGCACACCAAAGTAGAAAAGTATGTGCTACCTCGTTTAGAGAGGTGCCTTTATAGCAAAGAAAGAAATAAACAGGTATGAACACATAAGATCCTTTAAGTTTCTCTTTTTCAATACAATACATTTCTTCATACTTTCTGCCTTCTGTCAACAGCCTTTTAAAACTATTTTAATGGCATAAACAAGCTGTATTATTAAAAGGTAGAAATACCTTTATGCCAAAGCTCATTTCCCATACAGCTCCTTCAGGTAAGGAGCATGGTTATTTTTCTGAGGCTTATCAAAAGAGGTGAGTTTTTACATCACTATTTATACACAATAGTGGTGTACTGATATAACAGAGAAAACATTTTCTCCCAAGCCACAGCTATTCCTGACTGCCAGAGCAGCTGCCTGACAGCACAAATGAGCACAACATTTGGGTAAATGTATTGTTTTATCTTCATATTAAAAACTATTCAGGCAGATCCAAGAAACAAAATTGGTGTGGTTAGTCAAGGACTCAAATCCAGACATCTCGGGGAACTAAGGTACAAGAGACCATAACAGCCTGATGCCACACATACTAACTAGTTAGTTTAACTAACAGTGACAAGAAAAGTTTATCTAAAAAACATATTATAGCCTCTCTCTCCCTTAGCACGGACATTCAGTCTTCTTTTCGTCCCATTCTTCTTCACAGCCTACAGCACAACATACTGCAAGTTCTCTTACTCCTGTGCAGGACAGCACGTGGCCACTCACTCCACCACGGAACCAAAGAGATTTCCACATGCCCCCATTTCTTGTTCCATTCTAGTAACTGAGAAGAAATGCACAAAGGCCTGACAAAAGAGCACCTCTAACTCTTCGGCACACAGCCTGTGGCAGCCTTAGCTGTAGTAGGTTTGTCCAAACGACGTGGTATTGCTCTAAACGCAACACTATATATGTTAAAAGGGAAAGGAAGGTGCCTGAAAGGCAGAAAACCCCAGTGGCGAGCTTATCAGTAAACATACTGAAGTTATTTTCAGCTACAGTCCTATAGGCCAGCTTATTTCAGAAGACAGACGCTTTACATATAGTTTATAAACACAGGTTAAAACCTCACTTACAGGATTACAGGGAAAGTATCGCCAAATGGTTTTAGAAGAGGCCTTGAAAATATACCCTAGAATTCTCTCATAGGAGGATTTAGCCAAAGTAGGCAATATAACATCCAAAATGCCTTTTCACGCACCAAAGCATGAAGTTGCAAGCTTGCATTTAAACATTTATTTTCCTTCTAGCTTTTTTATTTGGTACTAAACAGAAATGAGAATAATTGCTTGTCATTTGCACTGTCATCTCAATTACTTTTCCCACAGTCTCCACATTCTTACTGAATTCTCCTCTACAAGCATCTCACCTAACTCAAGGTAAGGTTAGTAACTGCACTATGACTACATGAAAATACCAAGTACTGAGTTGAAGACTAGAGAGACCACACAATACAAAGGATGTGGCTCTGACAGTAACAGGCTGAATACAGCAGGCAGACAGAAGTCTGCAACTACTGTTGACCTTGCTAACACAAGGGACCAAGCTGTTACTTTAAAGGACCTCAGATGTCTCTACTGACTGTTTTCAAGAACTGCTGGGCCCCTTCTGGATAATTAGCCACTGTCTAAGTAAATATTTGAATAGCTGTGGAAATTAGAACTATTTTTGATCTTTGGTTTCTATTCTCAAGAAACAATACTGAAATATAGGTCAGAATTACACAGTCTTCGTAGAGTAATGAATTAAAAAATAAAGTCACATTTATCTGTATTTTTTTATAGGACTACCCACATCCTTTTGAAGCAAAAAGGATCAGGAGATAAACATGACATCCTCAAGCCAAACTTCCATAAGTGGCTATGTTAAAAGCAAAAAAGGAAACTATTCAAGGATTGTCCTCAAGTGTGCCTTGCACAAGCCCTGCATTCAGAACAAAAAAGCTAGACCTTCCAATATTTCATCTCAAAAGAAGTCTCTTTGTTATTTATCTCCTGGCAGGCAACACAACCTTCAAGTTCTCACTAAAGGTTTATTTGTCCTTCACATAAAAACCCACTGTTTTGGGGCCACAGGGATTCCTTTAATATTGAACTGCACCAGCAGTTAATGCTTAACATACATGCACAGTAATAATGCTATGATTGCCTTGCAACCAGGAGCTCATGAAAGAACAAGACAGACTTAAAAGTCTGTAACGATGATGAGTAACACAGAAGCAAAGCCACACATACACTCCCCAATACCTTGGATAGACTACATTAGCAGACAGAGTGAAACAACAGATAAATCTGCTCAGTTTAAGAAGTGAAGGTAATAAAATAAAGTAAATACCCTAAAGAAGCAAGTCACAAACGAAAAGAAACATCAGATAATTTAAAACTGTATTTAATTTACCAACAAATAAGCATACTTGTCTTCTCTCACAGCTCTGCATGAAATACTGCATTGTAGTTCATGAAGCCTTAGATTAGTAAAAACATAAGCTATTACTTGAATCACTTGGTTTAAAATTTATTATAATTTATGGAAGTAATTTTCTCTACCCTCATGACCAGTCTACATATGTAAAAATCCTCTGCTTCTCAACAGATGCGTTAAATCACCTGAGAAGCACCAAAGTTGTACAAAATGAGGTTAAATCTTATTTATGGAAGGTTTTAAGTGGGTTTGTTAGTAGCAATAAGCATCTGTCACACCATTTGCTAAAGAACAAGTATGCTACAGCCCATATTTATATTACTACAATGTTTAGCATTTGTATTGTTTAGGGTTCAGTTCCAGAATTTCTCCAGTTTTCAAAGCCAATAGTCACCACTTTTTCCTAGGAAGAGTTCAGTTATAGTGGTTCCTCTTTTACATGGAGTTAACTCATGTAAAGTTTATCAGACAAAGCTGAAACTGAATTAAATAGTGCCACAAAGCTGTTTACAATGGGTAGACAGCAAAGATAAGATAAGTAATGCTATTAAACAAAAAAAAAAGCACACAGGAAACTAATACCACTAGTTATCTCTCAAACATTAATCATTGATTTCCACTCTTTACTACTAGAACTAATTATGCTATGCCTAGGGCAGCTGAACATTGCCTAAATTGCCTTTTGTATAGTTTGTTAACAAGGCTTAGCTGAAAAAGACTCTGTTTACAGAGAGAGGGATATGAAAAATGCTTAGGGAAGGACATTGCAACAGAAACTTTTATTACTGTTGCCTTAACACATTGCTACATTGTCTCCCCCTCCTTTCTTTTACGGTTTCATTTCCTGTGATCTTACCCCAAACTGGGGTAGAAAACAGCTTTGTCCTCCCTCTCATTTTAAGTGTAGGTTAAGTACTCAGGAACACTACCTAAGTAATGCAATTCTGACTTCAAAAACTTTCCTCTTGAGCATCAAGGTGGAAAAGGTATCACTGTAAGCTTTATAGTGCTCTGCTGCTAATCAGACTTCAAGGTCTCTTCAGTAAAGCTTTTCTGCATCCCTCACCACTGCACCACTCTAGATTTTGTGTGCACCATAACCTAGGGCAGGGGTTTAGGTACACAGAACACAGGCAAGGGTAGCCTTGATTTCTCCTTAAGAACATTTCACTTGTGTTTAGGAGTCACTACTTTATATAGTTTCTGGCCATGAAGCAATTCAGGTATTCAAGCTGAACTATCCTTGTTACCATTATACTAGCAAATGGAATTTAGAGACTTATGTTTTTGGTATGCAGTCTCCACCTTTCTGCTCCTGAGAACTTAAAAGTTTTTCTTCCTAAGAGACTTCAGATTTACATGTCTTTTTAAATGATTTCCATCCTCGGATATCAGGCCTGTCCTGTAAAGTGTCCAATCTTTCTAATGCCTGTATGCCACCAGTCATTTCTGTGGAAACATCTAGCTGCCTTTAAAGGACATGCTTGTATATACAGAATACCATAAATGCAGACCAACCTGTCCACTTTCACCTGTACTTGCAGATATTGCTTGGCTGATGTATAAGTGCTTCCTATATATGCAGCAGTATACATAACTGCTTCAATCCCTGATTATATATGTGGACTTTTTCCCTCCAGAGTTTGCAAGTCTTTGATTTCACATGGCTATGAAAAACAAAGCACATTCTTACAGGTTGCCCAGAGAGGTGGTGAAAATCTTCATCCTTGGAGGTATTAAAAAGCTGTTTGGACACAAGCCTGGTCAACTGGCTCTAGGTGGCCCAGCTAGAGCTGGGGAGGTGGACCTGATGACCTTCAGAGGCCACTTCCCACCTCAGCCATTCTATGATTCTCCACTTAAGCACACCAATTCCCTGTTCAACAGCCCATTCCCTCTTCCTCTCACAGAGGAAGAAGTTCATAAGCCAGCAGAGACCTTGCACTTTTCATTACTATGTTAACTGCAAGTTTATCAACACAGAATCTTAACTGGAAAGAATGCCAGTTCCTCTGCTACATCTCTCCTGTATCTCTTGGATAGGAGCTCTTGCCTGCAATAAATTATCTGCTCTGAAACAGTGCCTGTTCTACTTCCATTTCCCCTTCTCCTTCGGTCTCAAGTCTTTTCAGCTGGAGGGAGGGCCCAATGAAGCAATGCAGAGCACCTATATGAATTTCTTGTCAAATTAACATTTTCAGCCAAGTTCAGTACATACATGTACCATACTGATTCCAAAAACTAATTATGTCCCCCTGGCTATTAGAAACCCTCCAGTAACTATACTACCGTGCCAGCTTCATTAGGACATTCTGAGCCCTCACAAACAATTTTTCCCACTTTGAATTTTAATAGTTTTAAAGCTTAGTCAGAGCAATCACATATTAGATTCTCGACAGCTAGCAATGAACAGGGAAAAAGAGTATCTCTGTCTAAGCTGCGTAAAAGTGCAAAACATAAATTGCCAATGATGCTTGTAAACTTGAAATGCCAAACTAATGTAAAAGATGAGACTGAATAGAGGTAAGATAGCATGGTAAGAGGGTTGCTGGAGGCCCAGCTATGTGTTTAGACTGCCTTACACTGAAAAACAAGCAAGTCTAGACCAAAGCGGAACAAATGTATACCTGCAGACTTCTCTAGACAGCACAAGTTTAGGGCATATCTAAGCATGAAAACTGAAGGTCTCAAAGTACTCACTTTCAAAAGCTGACCTCTTCCCTCCTGCTCAAAGGCATTTCATTAGACAAGCTAATATTTATTCTCCATAAATATTAATCTCATTCTACTCTCAGACTATCACAGCTATCAAACCACAATTACTATTCATTTAAATGAAGCATTACACAGTTGGCAGCCACTGAAAAGTAAGATGCAGCTTAAAGAAAGTGAATCCTTCTGCTCAAACCTATATCTAGGTCTGCTATAAACCTGTATCTATACCTGCTCAAACCTAAATCTATTTGAGCTTCTATATAGCCAAGACTAACACAGAGCTCCAACATGGCTGTGACAGCATAGACACGCTTCTGCAAATTCAAGAATTTAAATTACAAGTCGAAGTGGGTGGCACCACCAACCTTGTATTCTTCCACAGGCAGATCAGTAAAGATGACCTAAAAATAGGTTTAGTAAAATGTCAAATTTGAAATTACTTTAGAGTTTTCTACTCAAGTGATATAGGAAGTTAACACTTGCCTACTCCCTTCCACAAAAGGCGGTTTAAGCCCTGCTGAAGCCAAGTGACTAGAAATTCTACTTTGTTTATATCCTGACAAATGGCTGTGTCAAAGGATTTGTAGTGTTTCAGAGCTATGTTGACATTAGTGTAACAAACACATTAGTCCCTCACCTTCATTAGCACAAGTTTGCAGCAAATGTCCAACCATTTGGAGAGCAGTTATTTATTGCCAGCTATTTGATAATCATGACAAAAATGAAAACATGCTCCTATGAGTCTGTGAAAAATCCACATAAATACATTTTAGAAAAAACTATTAGATAAGAGCTCAGAATATTTTGTTCAGTGAACAAAAACACAATCTGACTTTAAAATACACATTTTTATCCAGCTTGCCATAAGCTTAGTCATCTTCTGGAATATTTAGTAAAACTTGGTATTTTAGCCTACAGGTTTCCAAAACATTACTAGAGAACAGTACTGTCAGAACTACTCGGGGAAAATATGAAGTCATCATTCATGATTTATGATTTATGTAGCAGGCTTTTTAAGAAGTGGCTAAGCAGAAAAGGACTGTCTCATATTTTATAGATACCTTAAGGCCAGTACCTCCGTAACAATGAAATTGCTAGAGGACTTGCAGGCAGATGAAAGCTGAGTCACTCTACTCATCCTGCCCAACTCAGTCCCCAAGTCATTGTTTTGAATCATTTGCTTCATAATAAGGAAAGTGATTATGCTACAACCAAGTGCCTCAAGAGGAACAAGACAATAAGGAAAGCTTCCCTTTTCACATAGCAGTCTTACTTAGAGGAAAGAAAACTAGGAAAGACAATACAGCTGAACAGAGATTTAGCTTCAGTATTTCTTTAGGAAACAGTAAGACCCTAAAAGACTACGACTTCCTGTGAAGTAACTCACTGAATGAGAAGTAACATATTTAAAATGCATGAAGCTTTTAGGTTTTTAAAAACCCAGGTGTTTCTGTTTCATGCTTCTCCCCATCCTTCCACAAAAGCATGTGCAGAAAATAAATAGTCTTAGCAGGTAAACATTTACTTCATAAGCCAACAAAGGATAAAATGATCAAAAGTCTTCAGCTAATACAGTGACTAAACCAGCAACTAATACAATTTTCAAAGATTCTGCTTGCACAGGCATTTTAAACAAACATCAGCAAACTTTCTTAGGGGCTGAGTTTTCAGAGACAGAGAAATACTTCCTTTGCCTGTCTGTGGAAACTATGCTTATTTCCCACAAGCTGAAACATGGCTCCAGCCTGTTTTTTCCACATTCTGAGTTAGTACAACTGATTTCCAGAGAAGTCAAACAGTGCAGTAGGCACAGAGATCATTGCTCTTGATGATACACAACAGCAATCATAGTATTGTTTCAAGGTAAATAAGCTAAAGCTATTACTACAACATTATCTGATGTGTACAGTAAACTAGCTTGCCTTTATCGAAGGGTTTTTAATAATTTTAATTAAAATACTACCACCTCTTTTGAAGTCAAGTTATTACATTCAGACTTATGCCAGTGGAGGATTTGCTACAGCTTGGAATCATTTATGACTACTTAATTATTTAGAGGATGTAAATCTTACTCAAAAAAAAAAGATCCCAAGAATGAGGTTTCACTAGGATAGTCACAGAGGCCCTGTTCAGCTATGTGATTTTATCCTATTCCTCCTCACCTTTTCCCCCCACACACTGGATACTCCAAGTCTGAAATGCCAATGAGCTGATTCTAGTCTCCAAACAGAAAAATGAATCAACTTGGACAAGAAAATCAGCAGCTTTCCTCCCTGCCAACAAGTTAGTGAGCTGAACTAGCTCACCCAAACACCATCTGAATATAAAAGCTAGTGCAAGGTAAGATGCAGATTCAAAGGATGGTCCCACGAAACAGACTGCCACCACTAAGCTGCCTTGTACTTTTGTCCTAAATCAACAGAAATTTTAGACAAGTTACTTTTAAACACATACTCAGGAGCTTTTTCAAAACAACACTGAAAAGGGGAGTGCTCAAGAAGCTGTCACACAAGTTCAAACAGATGGCAGAATCAACCAGCACCAGGGCACGTTTAGGTGCAGAATTCAACAGCCAAACAAACTTGAATTTCAAAAGGCTCACACCAAGTCAGCCACCTCAGCTCTGCAGCTGTTCCAGCATTCCTTGGCCTACCATGCCCTCCCATCCCAGTTGTGATATCTCACTCATGTCAAGTGTTAATTTGACTGACATATAAATCATTATACTAATATAATTATTTACAAGAACAGAGTGTTCATTCAGAAGTGTAAGCACAGATGTAAATCTCTCCTCCATTTGTGCCATATCTTTCAAACCAAACCCTCAAAATTCTACAAATCTCAAAGTCTACACTTACTTGCCTATATTGTAACTGCATTTTGAAAGACTGTAATTTTTAACAGACAAGTCTAAGACCACAGGTAAAAAGTATACAGCATCAGGTGTAAATCATCTTCAGTTTGCCTTTGCAGAAAAACATCTGCCATTTTTCACAAAAGACAGACAGGTATCAGTAACTCAGTTTTACCACCAGTGTCAATAGCCAGAAACCTCAAAGGTCAAAGGGAGCAAGGCTTATCAAGTGAGTGATGCACTGGCTTTTACATACAGAGAACTGTGGAAAGATTTAGTACTAGAGATACATAGCAAAAACCTTATCTCCCTGCAAAAAAAACCCCGGAAGTGAAATCAAAGCATGAGAAACACTGGGAGAGAATAATAGTTCACAGCTGATAAGGATAAAAGCAAAAAAGATTTAAGAAGTTCAGTGCTAAAACAGCAGGCATGGTGCTAGAAAACATAACATTCATCTTTCCTCAGCCTGTCTAGTCAGAGTAATTGATGACACTGAGAGCTATGAAAATGGATTGCTTACCCACACAGATCAGTTAAGACAGGTCTTAGGCAGTGATGCAAACACTGGGTTAGCAGGACACTTGACTGCATCATAATTAGGATTGCTTTTCTCCCCCATTGAGCACATGAACACAGCTGTCTTCTACAATTCTGCTATGGTCACTTGGTTATTACAGAAAGTTAATAACATAATGGCATAGCATTAACTTAGCTGCTTTTCATAAAGTAAAGGTGGATGTTACTTGTAGATGGAAGAATCTGGAACTTTAAACTCCATTGCCCTCCTAACCACCACAGGACAAGAAAGGCATACACATGGTCTTTCAGGTGAGTATTTCACTGAAACATTGAAGAGCCGCTCTCTCCACTTCTAGCAAGGTTAGGCACCACACTGGCAAAGATCATCATCACATTCAAGGTTTTTCTGTCTCCCCAAACTTTACAAGTAACTGCTTAATTGCAGACCAAAGCCAGGTCAGAGGCTTTTGCTTATTCAGCTGACCTACTGGGTTCTGTAAGAATGAGGAATATAATCATCACACAGATCACTCATCCAGGACCATGCCTTCAGAGAAGATTAGCAACCCTGAAAACATTCACACAGTTTGCTGACAAGCCTCCAACCCTCAGAAAAAGTCACAGGAGACTAAAGTGAAATTATCCCAAGTGCCTTACCTCTGCAAGCTATACTGCAATTCTAGCTTCATTTTAGATGGATGTAGAATTGCAAGCAACTTAATAACTAATACTTCAGATACGTTTTGAGTAGTCTGAGAAGTCTTGGTGTGGTTTCTTCCACAACAAAACAAAGGACAACTTTCCTTAACTGAACTTTCACAATGCTTTTCTGTGAAACATATTACTGTTTTCACCTAAATTCTTCAAGCTTAATATACTTTAGTGCATGGAAGTAACTGTCTGATCACACCTTATGCTACCATTTTGGACACCAATCTACAGGCAACAAACAATCCATGGGTCACAATCTGAGAATCTCTATTTTCTGTTCTTTGAGACTCTAAGATCCACGCACCTTTCAAATGGCGCGGCAAATTAAATTCCAAAGTACATCTGAGAAAAGCTGTCGCAAAAGCTCAGATGTAACAGAAGCAGTTTAAGGAAAACATTCTGGAAGGTCATTTTAGAGTTCCTAACCGACTGGGATGAAAATCAAATACTTTATATCATCAGTGAGAGGGAAGGGAAATGCACAAATTCAGCTGTCATTTGAACAAAAGAAGTCAGCATTCCCCATCACACAAGGAAGATGCTATAGCACAAAGTATATGTAGGAAGGCTGGTGTTGTAACACATTCGGAGAATCTTCAATATGATTTTCCTACAGCTCTGAGTGTTGTTAACTAGCCAAGAGTGCTGTAATTTATTCTGCTCACACTCCTTGATATGTAACTACTTATTTATCATCAAGATACAGTATACAATGAAGAATCAGGACAGAACAGACTCAAGAGCCCTCCTCAGGGACTAGAGCTGGGAAACGTGGAACAACTACAGTTTAGTGGGCAGCACTGTGGAATCCCAATTATAGATGCTCAGACTCATCATTCCTACACAAGGCAAATGAAGAGGCGTTTTGCATAAGACTAAGACCTACCTACCATCCCATCCCTACATGCTCAATTATGCATGTTGACTCTTCAGATGAGTACATCACCTAAAGATTCATTTTCACCCTCTTCCGTTACTATTCTGAAACTGGTATAAGATTGGTGTTATGGTCAAAGCTCAGAAACACAGGTATCTAATTAAAGGGTTTGGGTTGGTGCCCCCATTAAAAAATGAAGACAACACTTTTCAAAAAATAAAAAAACATAGAGGTTTTTGAAGTGATCACTATAACTAAAACATGATTACAAAGCTAAGCTACAGATCTGCACAAACCGCAAGACACAAGCTACAAAATTAGACTGCATGCCGGTCACGGACAACTGTGCTTGACACAATGCTAGTCCTCATAGACCATAAAGTAAACCCATGAGGAAAGCTCTGAACCAGTAGTCTTGTGCCCACTTTAACTCCAGAAATTTCCAAATTAACTCCCTTTATTTTCCAAAACTTGTGTTAAGTACACTGCTTTATAAAATGGGAAAATGCAGTTTCCTAGGGCCAGCATCTGGAAGATAGTACATTCTCATTTGATAGATTCCCTCTATGTTTTTGAAACATGAACCCAAAACCATACAAACAGCAGAACCATACCAAAGCACTTAAAAGTTTTAAGTATGACTAATATGACTATTTCCATAGCTAAGAGTATGATTGCTTTTTCCTTCATACTCACTACCCAGCATGCTATCATAGTATATGAAACACATGTGCTGTCCAGGGTAATTTACTGGTGGCATATATTGTGCAAAGGAAGAGGTAGTTTTGATGATACTTTTTGGATCACGTACAAATGTTTTGCTTGAACTTGATCCGACTCATTTTTCAAAGAAAAAAAAAGTCAAGAACATGTAGATTAAACTTTGTAAACGGACTTATGCATCTTGGGGTACACCATGAAATAAAAATAAAAAAAAAAAAAAGGAAAAAACAATTAAAGCTAACTCCATTCATCCAAAATACTAAATATAGCTGGGTGGCCTATCAGGGGAATATTGCCTCTATACTTGATCATAGGTGGTAGAATCCTAAATTTGATAACAAAAATTAAACTATTATGCCAACACGACACAAGACTTAGCAGGGTATAGTTTCAAATAATACAAGCTGCTTTTTCTCCTGTAGAAGATTCTATGTGCACGCTGTGTAATACTTCTGTATTTGAACTAAACAAACTATAGGCATAAGTGAGCTTTATTTAACACCAGGGAGCTTGAAGAGAAAACAACAATACATAAACACTGAAGCATTACAGATAACTATAATCAGCAATTAGCAATCCTGTCAGTCTAAGGAAACTGATAAATACAGCAGCTGCATCAATGGGTATTTGATTTAGTAACTCTATATTAACCATCTTCCCAAGGTATATTTAAATTTTAGAGGATTTCATGAATGCTCTAAATACTTGAGTACTGTTTCTCTCTCTAATCAGTATTTATCTCCCCCTGTACTAATGTTGGGCCATCTAAAAAATTACTTCAATTCTGACAGAAATGCCAGCATACCTTCAAAAAAAATAAAGCAGCTGTAAATAAATGAACAAAACCACTCCAGCTAAGAAAGCAGTACACAAGTCTTTAAACTCTGGGTCCTAGTCTCTCTCTCTATACGGATTTTTTTTTTTTTTTTAATATGACAGAGCTGGAGGAGAATGCTTTTGCTTCCCCCTTATGGTAAGTTGAAGAGAACTCTAGGAGGAAAGCTTTAAGCTGAAATATTTGGAGTATCCACATGACAGGGAAACACAAACCACTGATCTCTCAGAGCTGAATACTGAAGACCTGTTGTACAGAAGGATCTGCATGTCACAGAACTTCAGAACCTGCTCATTGCCCTGCCCTCTTCCCCAGTGACCAAAACTAGAAGGATTGCCCAGGTATTACAGTGATGATCAGTATTAATATCTACTTATCCAGCAACAGATTATTCTTCCAGAAAAAGTGTCAGAGTAGGTACCAGACTCTCAAATTGTCCCAAAATTAAGAGTTTGTAGTCTTATTCAATACGGTGCCACTACCCAAACACAGTATTTTGATACTTAAGCTTTACTGTAAAACAACAAAAAAATAATCCTATTCCTATATTTGCTACAATATGATTCAGCAACAGCTTTAAGTTATATTGTGACTTAGCATTTTTTTAATTTGAATCCTGAAACACAAGAAGAAAATTTCCTAGTCTTTAGAAATTCAGTTCTAATAATTGACAAGCGCAGGCAAATAAGTTATTATTCTTGCAACAGACTTGCAGGAAAGACAGTGTTACATTCCTGCTACAATTTTATGCATCTGCAAATTATAGTAAAACAGAGCTGGCTTGTTTCAAACCGGGAATGGATTTTGTCCCTGTGTTTTCAATATCAGAAGCATTCAAGTTATCACAGCATGAAATAACAGGTTTTTTAATACTGCAGTGGGTTTTATGCTGTGGAAATTGCTACATGATGCAGTGGTGACATGTTTATATAGAACACTCATAGGAAGGATTACACAAATCATGCATGTCAGCAAAATGGAAAGCATCTGTTTAGGCTGTGGCATGCTGCTAAGGCTCTCTTGACTGCCAGTTTGTGATATGGTACACAGCCCAGTTGGAGTCACAACAGCAAAACTGTGACAGATTTTCATGTCACTGCCTACTGCAGAAGTTGGGCAGCCTTCCGATGGTAGCTGCTAACATAAAAGCAAGATCAGATCACCTGCATTGTGCATGGAGAACAGGCAATTAATCTGATGTCAAATGTTTCAAGGGACAGCACTAGAGCCCTATTTTCAGTTTTTATATAGAAACACATTGAGGCTTGATTAATGATCAAGGGACGAAAAAGAATTTCCCTTAGAACCACATCAAAAAAAACCGAACGAACACATCAAAACCCCAGAAAGTACAGACACTTAACTACTGAAGCAGCATTACATGCAAGATCCATGTCTTTACAAAATCCATTTACAGCTTTTTGGACTAAACACCCTCCAAGAATACTTAAAAGCCTACATAATGCTCCAGAGTATTAGCTTTGCTTTTGGACCACCAGTTTAGCTGACACGGAAAAGACTAGCTGTATAAGACTTCACACATCTAGACACATTGTTCTATTTAAGTCAGCATTGACTTGCATCAAAAAAGTTGGCTTCAAATCAGCTGATTCAGATGATATCTTATGAATTAAGTAGTATTACTTTCAACAGAAGTCCACCCACTATTGGTCAAGCCAACTTTTTCTGGGATCATGAAGGGGAATACAAGGAAAAGAGCTTTGCCAACCGCAAAAAATAAAAGCAAAGCAGGACACAGAATCTACAGGAAGTTTACATATGAACAGATCCTCAATTAAATCTAAAGGGTGTTGACTACTCCTTTAAACCTTAAGCCAAGATCTCAAGTTCTGCAGTCCAGACATTACTATACCTTCTTGGAGTAATTTTTTTTTTTTTAATTTTAAAGTCACTTCACACTAACATTTAGAGATGAATGGAACTGTTATGGAAACCCAATCATAGCAATACTAGAGTCTAAGTTTAGTTTTCTATTACTGTAAGAGAACACACAGAGTGCTTTAAAAAGGTTTCTGAAACTGTTATAAATAAGTGTATGACTTAGGCCTGAAGGAAGAACAGCTGGAGAATTTAGGATCCTCCCATATTTTAACTCATGGTGATGTCATAATTTAGAGTTCTTGGAAACTGTCAATTCAACATTTAAGCCACATCAATAACAGTCATTAAATCTACTATGCATCTCTATTGGATTAAGAACCAATTTAGCTTTTATTAAGGAGAACACACAGAACTCTTAGTTATAGGAGGTCACATGAGCATTCTCAGAACCTCTCAGATTGCCTTAAAACATATACATTCAGAGTTTAAAAGGGTTTCTAAACATGCTATCTCCTGTGCACTGAAGTTTAAGCACTCTCTGCAAGCTTTACAATACATTGGAAAGAGACTGCTCTGCCATTAAGTGTTTCACAGTGCAGATTTGAAGGGGCTCCTTTAGGGTTATGAAATAGCATTTCATTTCCATGTTTAAAAAGTTTGGCTTGGGAGGGCCTACTAAGTTTTGAAGATGAGGCATTTTACAAAATTTTATTATGGAAAGGTAAGATCAATTAAAGAAGGTTTAAGTTGAAGTACAGTTCAGATTGCTTAATCCTTTCATTGTTATGCAAGTGTATTTCATAACCTTATTTGAGGAATCAAAGAACAGTTTTAATACTAACAATGGTCTCAGTCTGACAGCTAATGCTAACCCAAGTGTGCATCATGCCCTCCTTCAACACTCCAATTTATGTAACTCCACACCACCATGGGTTTAAAAATAAACCACACGGGACAACAAGGTTTAGATGGACAAAAAGAGTAAGATCAAATACTTGTTCTCCTTAATCAGCATCTGCTAGTTGTGGACACAATACCATCCCAGAAACCATAGTCAAGATTTTCTTACTTCTACAGGCAGCCCCCAGAGAAAGCTATGAGGACAAATACGCAGGATTCCTGAAAAAGTGTTCTTGGCTTGATTTCTTGAGAAATCTTTTTCGCCTTTCCTTCCAGCCTTCAAAATGAACAATTTGCCTCCAAGGCAATTCAAACAACATTTTCAGCAGGGGTTTTAAAGATTTTTTTTTTCCCAGAAATGTGCAAGTTTGCTATTGTAATCATCATTAAAACAGCATCTTAAAGCTGCTAATGTTCTGGCAGAAGAGTATGAGAGGAAGACTGAGAAGCCATTCATTAACAGTAACAACCTTTAAGCAGATTCAGAGATTATTGCTTGTAAAGGATTTAATATCCAGAGCTACAAAAACGGCCACAAGACTTAGAACTCTGGATTCTAGGAGGATACAGTTGATTTAAAACCATTTGCTAACAGTCAATACCAGCATTCCTGTTAAACAGAACAGTCAGTTCAAAATTAGAAATCCCCAAAGCAGTCATCTTACAAGTGAAAAGGAGCAAGTGCAAAACTCAAGGAGATAGGAGTTCAGTAACAGCAGTTCATTTCCCAAAATTAACTACCAAAAAGGGCAGCAGAAAGGAGTTTATAGTTACCCAGAAGTGTGCATGACAGTTAACCATCATGGTCCTCTCAATAAGCTCATCAGGACACTCCAGAAGATGGTGCCCGGAGACCACACCAGCATTGTTAACAAGGACGGACACCTCGCCAACCTCCTTGCGGACCCTCTCAGCTGTCAAGTAGACATTCTCTCTTTTGCCCACATCACAGGTGTACGTGTAAACCTGCAAGTTGCAATGGGGCAGCACATCTTTCTCTCCAACTCCGGCTACTAAAGAACACAGATAAGAGAACAGAAGGGGTGGGGGGCAATAAAGTTCTTGCTCATATTTTGACATTCAAACAAGTAGTCAAGCAGAAACAGCAAATACAATTCCAAACCACCAAAACTTCTATTTACTTTGGTGTCACTGCAGTACACCAGGCGTCGACCATTTACTACCGCTGCTAAGCGCTTTAAGAAAAGCTGCAGGTTTTAAGGCCGCTGCTGGAGTCCGAGGCTCCGCGAAGCAGGTCTGTGCTCACCGCTGCGGGTACAGGGCCGGCTCTGGCTGCCACAGGCACCGTCGGGGCGTCTGATAGCCCTGCGCCCAGCGGGCTCCAGCCCAGAGCCGCTCTCAGGGCCCGCCGCAGGTGAGCGCTGCCCCGGGCTGGACCCGCCGGGCGCGCAGACCCGGGCCGGGGCCGGGCAGGTGAGCGGCGAGGACAGCGGGGACAGCGCGGGGAGCCCACCGCTTACCTCCGGGGGCGGCGGCGGCCGCCTCCTCGGCCATCTCCCGGTAGATGTGCTGCACCATGCCCGCTGTCTCCTCGTTGCTCTGCGTGTTGATGTCCCACAGCACCAGCAGCGCCCGGCGCCGGGCAAACTCCAGGGCGAAGAGGCGGCCCAGGCCGCTGCCCGCCCCGGTGATTAGGCACACCTGCCCCGCCACACTTTTCTCTTTGGGCCGCACCAGCCACTTGGCCGCGGCCAGCACGAACGCCCACAGCACTCGGAAAGTCACCACGAAGAACTCCAGCAGGATGTTCATGTTGCCGGACCGCGGGGCCGGCGGCACGGAGCCTCCTCGCCGCTCGGCTCTCCGACCTGGAGCCGCCGCTGCCCGGGACCGCCCGCTGCGGGCACCGAGGGAGGCTCCACTCACGGGGGTCCCGCCGCCGAGCTCCCCCTCTCCGTGCCGCTCGCCCTCGCAGCCCCACGCCCCGCCTCAGTCACACACACCGAGGACGGAGCCCGGACACAGCGCTGCCTGCCTGCCCGTCGCCTCCCCGTCCTGTCCCGTCCCGCCCGCGGCCCCGCTACTGGCAGTGAACATCTTGCTCGCTCGGCCCCTCTATATAGGGCAGACCGGGCGGCCGAGCCCCTCCCCCGGGCCGGTCCATCCCGCCCCGCATTCT
>VZRR01010574.1:63682-109325 GCA_013398015.1 Oreocharis arfaki | reverse complement strand
ACTGACAGCACAAGGAGACAAAATATGGGGTTTTGCTCAATCTTTTACTTTCTAAGCATCTTTCTTCAATTCGTTCAGGGAAAGGAATTCTTTCTTCTGTTGTGCTGTGGGGTCTTTCCCACAGGAGACAGGTCTCATTGAATTTCTCTAGCATGGTTCTAATTTTCACAAACAGCAGTCTACCTGACCTGCTATAACGTGAGTCCCTCCCACGGATCAAGCAGTCTTCCCACAACTGCCTAGCGTGGGTCATTTTAGTTCACGGAGTTTAGTCTTTTAAGGGTGAGCTGTTCTGGTTTGGAAGCAGTGGTTCTCTAGAAGCAAGGGTCTTCTCTCTCTGTTCGAGTTCCTCACCAGATTACAGCTGTTCAGCATCCACGCGCTCCAGCGTGAGCACTGTTCCTCACGGGCTGTGCGTGGATCTCTGCATCCCCCAGGCACCTAATGAATTACAGGGAAACAGTTTGTTGTGTTATAGTCCTCACCATGGCTTGCAGGAGAATCTCAGCTCCGGCGCTTGGAGCACTTCTTCCCTTTCCTTCTTTTCACTGACCTCGGTGCCACCATGCTGGTTCTCCTCACCCGTCCTCACTTTTCCTTTTCCTCTGGAAGAAAGTTGTTGTCTGTAGGTACTACTGTTTTCAAGCTCTATCAACTGAAAAGTTCTTATAAAGCCTCTACAATGCTGAGAGCGTGATCCCGCCCGGGCTCTGCATCGGGGAATTGTTAGCCATGTTTTCGTCGCTGGCCACGCGGTCCCCGCCAGCACCACGCGAGGGCCCCGGCGGCGCGAGAGCCCCGGCCAACCCAGCCTCTCGTGGCCACAGCCATGCCCTGAACGCTCACAACAGCCACCTCACCACCCCTCAGACAAAGAAAAGAGAACTTCCTGTGGTTTTCCCCTTCTTAAAAATGTCATCACAGAGGTGTTACCAGCTTCTCTAATTGGGCTGGTAACCTGCCCATTGTCAGAGCCTTCAGCGATTGGCTCTGTGCCGGACACAGCAGAAGCTTCGAGCAGCTTTGCTCCTGCCCACCAAAAACAAGGCTATGTTAAACCAGCATGCCAGCCCAGGAAATGCTCTTCGTCATACACAGTCTTTAATTATAGCACTGCGCAGGACCCTGCTCCATGCACCCTCATTTCAGTGCTTTGGGATGGGCATTTTTATTCTGAGTCTCTGCAGCTGTGAACCCAAAGAGAACTAAGGAAACTGAAGCCAGATTCTTAAGACTCAGTGTGCAAATGTTTGTCATCACATGCCTGAATGCATAAATCCAGAATAGTGTCCCTCCTGTGGTGCTCTCCAGCCTGGAATAAAGGTAATTTTATCCATAATTACATAATCTGTGAAACTTGCTTATTTCAGGCTAAAATGATTCTGATATTGGGTATGTTTCGACAGCAATTGTTGGTTGGTTGGTTGGTTGGTTGGTTTTTGCTCTGTCCTACAGCTCTGTGGGTTTATAATTGTGCTGAGGATTCCCTTGACACACATTTGAATTATTATTTAGATACTGTGATATTTTCTAACACTGATGCAGTGAATTTCCAGTTCCTTCCAGCTGTTCAAAGGAGAGAGAGCCACAGAGGTTAAAGGTCAGATCAGCCCTTTATTGAGCATCAACCCTAAGGAGTTTATGTACCATAACAATACCAATCACCATTTTCAATAATGACCTGCAGCCTTTGTGTAGACAAAGTTTTCACTGGCTTTTGCTTCAAGTTCATTTGTCAAGTAGAAAAAAGAAAGGTAAAATTACAAAGGAACAAAAATTTGAAAATGTCGCAGGCCAAAGCTGATGCAATCTAACTCCCTTCGGCTGTAAAGCACACGATCTTCCACTCTCATGCCCACGTATCAAATCTTCGCACAGAGACACAGCCATGAATAGGAAGGGGGCAAGGAAGTTTGTTATCTATGACCTGGCACACATCAATGTAAGGATCAAAGAGGACTACAGTGGGAAGGGCACTGTTTCCCTTCCTCTGTCCAAGGAGATAAATTTTTCCATTCACGGTGCTGCATCCCATGAAGAACTTCTGGGTCAAGCATTCCTCGTTCACCTGGGTCCATTCATCTGTCTCCACATCAAATCGAAAAGCTCCCCCTCCTACAGTATACAGAGCCCCATTCAGGGACGTGATGCAGAGGTCATACCTGAGAGGGAAGAAATCCTTGATCAGAATCAACAGAAAGATTTGGCCCCTGAAGTATTCAGGGTGACATTGGTCCTCAACTCAGAAGTCCTGTTTAAACAGAGAATCACAGAAGTGTTGCAGGGACAGGACATCTGCATTTCTACAGTCTAACCTCTTCTTGGAGCAGGACCAACACTAGAACCTTTCATCTTCCGCCAGGTCCCAGAATATTATTTCTTACCTTGGAAGAGGGGAGAATGAGATGACATCCCAGCTGTCTGTCTCTGTGTTCAGCCTTTGCAGTCCATCATACACATGTCCATTCTCATCCAGGCCACAGACCACATAGATCCTGGTTCCCACACTGACCGCGTCGCCTCTCTCCACAGGCTGAGCCATAGGACTCATGCTTTCCCACTCTGACTCCATCAAAGCCATGCGCTCCACTGCTGGGATTATCCCTTCATCTGTGCTCCCTCCGAGAACATACAGGTAGAGCCCTACTCCTACTGCACAGTGGCTATTGCGGGACTTCTTCATGGCTGGCCCTTCCAGCCAGCAATTGTCCAAGCAATTGTAGATAAGCACCCAATCCACACTGTACCACACAAACTCATCCCGGAAATATCCTCCTGTCACAAAAAGGAAGCTCCCTGAAAAGATAGCAAAGAAAATATTAGTTGCATGAAGGCTAAAAATTGCTCCTGATTGCTGGGGTTCTCATTTCTCCCTGGGCTGTACTGATAAGGTGCAAGATGAGGAGAGAAAATCACTGTTCTGTCAATGAGTTTGCAGTATTTAATTCCTCATCCATGAAGATGCACTGAGCCTACACTATGCAGCCAGTCTTTCCAAACCTGCTCCCATTTTTGAACAGAATCATGGAAACACTGGTTGGAAAGAACTTTGGGGATCCCACTTCCAAACTCCTGCCAGAAATGGGACTATTACCAACACTAATACAGGAAGCCACTTGAAAGCCCACTTGAAAGTCTCCAAGCATGAAGATTTCCTAGCATCTATGGATAAGCTTAATGTAATGGCAACTTTAATTCAGAGGTCACCTATCATCTGTCTGAACCACTGCAAAAGAGAAGGCAAAAAAAATACACTGTTTAAAGCCAAGTCCTTAGACTAATTCCAGATAAAGCCAATGTAAGGAGCTCAACAGACTGCATAGTTTCTGCTATACAAGAAGCAGCAGTGTTGTCTAGCATTCTCCCAGGACTAAGGAAAACAAAACCATTCTTTGAACAAATATGAATGAGGTTTTAGCAATGCTGTGCACAACAATTTTACAGCAACAGCTGGACTCATTTGGGACACTCAGTCTCAACTCGTTTGCATTTCCTCAGTAAATTACCTACTGCTGCCACTGCATACTGGGTGAGGTTCCTGCGCTGCAGTGGAGAACAAGCCTGCCAGGTCCCTGTTTTAGGTTGAAAGAGAAATAATTCTTGCTGTTCCTTGTCATGCTTTCCTCCCAGGACATATAAGGTGTCATAGCTCCGACCAGCATAAGGACACAGTTTCGGATTTTGCCAAGTGGGTGGAGGACAGCTGTCTAACTTCTTTATTAGTCTGGAAAAGATATCTGTCTCCCCAGCACGCCTGCTGCGTTTCACCAAGATATCGAGGAAGGACAAACTCAGAAAAGTGACCCTGACTTCGCCCACCAACTCCAGAAATTCTTCCTCTCTTGTTGCTGGGTCCTCCATTATCCAAATCATAATACTGTCAAAAACCACATCCTCTCTTGAGACGAAGAGGTCATCACTTTTCAGGAGCTGCATCAGCATTTCCTTGGGTAGTGCCTTAAATTCTTCCTGGCATATCACATCCCCCCAGTGAGTGAGAGCCACATTCATAGCAGACACACACAACTCTGTAAAGGCAAATTGCTGTGAGTAGGTCATCAGGCCCAGGCAGTTGGAAACATGCAGTTCTCTCTCCAGAAATTTCTCACACAACAGTTTCACCCTGTCAAACTGAAAAAAATCAGCTGTTTCCAGTAAGCTGGTCACATTTTCTTGACCTATGAGCACTTGGGCTGTGCGAGTGAACTCAAGCAGTGCCTGAAAAGGCATTGCATCGATCCCTTTGATCACTATGTGCTGTTCAGAGCTCTCTCTTGCGCCTCCAAAAAACATGGCTTCAAAATACCGGCTGTGTACTGAAAGCACCCTACGGCTGACCTGGAAGAGTCTCTCTCCAACCTCAAGAATCGTGTCTGCAGTCATTTCTGTCTGAGGTCCCAGCTCCTGTGGCTCTTGTGCAGGCTCCATGCTTGTAGACTGCCAGGCAGTTAATTTTAACTCAGTCTTATGCAGCCCTTACCCATGTGAGATGTCTGGAAACATTATCCCCCTAGCTAAGATAAATATGAGATAAGCCAATCTTGTCCTAAAAATAGAATGTTTTCTACCCTCCTGCTTTGCTCCTCTATCTTTCCTGCTGGTTTCTGAACAGCAATAGCAGAACAGCTGTATAACCAAAAAAATGCAGATTTGACTGGCATCTATTTTTACCAGGTAAGGCCACAGCAAATTAGGGGAGCTGTTAGCCAAGCAAAGAGCCTGGGCTAGAAAGAAAAAACAGGGGAAATCACCAAAAGATTCCTAAGCACTGAGTAAATATCGAGAAGTTGTAGAAAACATTGAACTCATTTGGAACAAAGCAACCATTACCTCATCTTTCATTAGTTCAAATGTAACCAAATACCAACATGATTACAGTTTTTATTATGTATCTAACTTTATACTTTAGTAAGTGAGAAGAGGAAGGAGTAAGCCCCCATTCAAACCCAGATGGCTTCACATGTTCAGTCATCCTCAATCTGAATGCACTAAATAAACACAGATGTAGGACAAGCAACAGCTCACTGATGCCATGCTGAATTTTTCCAAAGCTATTAAATGAAGAGATTTGCATAGTGGCCTTGAAGTAGAGCCCCTTACCCAAAGAGCCCATACCACCAAGACTCACTCCCAGTTCTTGGCAGAGCTCAGCAAAGAGAAGCTGTGCCAGTGCCTCAGCATGCCCACCACAAAAACTTTCTTCCTTATTTCTAGTCTGGATCACCCCTCTTTTAGCTTAAACCATTACCCCTTGTCCTATCACAACAGGCCCTGCTAAAATGTCTGCCTCCTATCATTTTCATATTCTGCTTTTCAGGTACTTGTATCCCAACTACAACCCCAAAGTCTGTGCTACAGAAAAGGAGAGACATGCAGCTCACAATGAAGACCAAGCAACCAATCAGCTGAGCAGGAAATGTTGGGAACATGCCCCCTCTCCAGAGCTTACACACTTGACCCATGGCTTCAGGCATATCTCCCTGCACTGAGAGCGCAGAACCCACCCCAGAGAGCCCCAGCAGAGCGGTTTCTGATGCTACACTTAAGAGTGCAAAGATAACACAGCATGTTATTGGCATCAACACCAGCAATCTCTCTCCTACCTAAAGGACAGTTCAAGACTGTGCTCAGGCTGATGGCAAGCAAATTCTACTCCTCACGCTCTAAATAAGGACTCTCTTTTGAATTGTGCAGTTGCACGAACGAGTCTTGTAGCATTAGAAAGAAACTAGGTTGTGAGGAGCACTTTATAGACAGCTCTGTGAGCCCCCAGATTAAAATCCAGACGCACCCAAGTTCACACGGGCAATACATCACACAAGACACCTGGTCCCTAGTTTCAGAGGCTCCTGGGAACGTCAGATTCACTGAACTGACATTTACTCTAAGCTCCCACCCATTTCAGAGCTGACCCAGGAAAGGCTATGCACGGGAGAACAGTGCTGCGGCCAAAATAACCAACGCAACCTGTACTTGCCATGTGTTCTTGACAACATTCAGGAACAAAACTGCTGCTGCCAGCAAAACAATTCCCTCTGCCACAGCCTCCTCATAAAGGGTCCTCTATAAAGGGAAAAGCAGGTGGCAAAGGCAGGTTACATTCAGGCTCCAGGCACATACCTCAACCAGGCAGTCTTTAAAATGCTTCAGAAGAGCGACCAGATGCTCTCAGGCCTTTCCCATCAATTCCCTGTCTGAAGCATGGCTTCTGCTCTGGTCCCTCCTGATCCTGCAGTGTTTATGCACCTCCTGAACTAATTTAATTCAGATTTGTGGCTGGAGAACTGTAATGTCAGCTGTAGTGCACTTTTACAGACTAAAAACCAGTCATTTAGAAACAGATTAATTTGTCTTTATTCACTCAAAACTTCTCAAATCTTACATTTTCTGCAGTATAAAAGAAACAAAAATGTTTACTTACAAATCAAGTTATAACAAGCAGAACCACAAGTGGATAGCTACAATATAAAAAATGCAGTATTTCCAGACACTGCCTACAAGTGAACAAACATTAGGATTAAATATTCTTCCCCTAAAATTCCAAGTATCAAACAGATACCTCCATAAGGTTCAAGTCACTCAACCAAGAATCATCCCACAAGTTAGACCAGTCCTCCTGTAGAAATGTGTGACCCTGCTGATACACAAGATCACAGCCCACCAGATCCGGAACAAGTGCTGGAAAAGACCTTCTTGGCTACATTCCTTGTAAAGGTGATGACACTATACAAGGAAGGAATTTTCCTGCACAAAAGAGACTGAGCTCAACAGCAGAAGACTACAAAATAAATGCTTCCTCAGCTGAATACTGGTATCTAAGAGGAAGAAAAACATGTTCTACTGCATTTAGGCTTTAGATTAATTCAGATGAAATACATCTTAATGTATTTTAAAATGGAAAGAATATAACCAATATTCAGGGCATTCTTAACTAATTTTATGGCGCCGTTTCAAAACTCACAAGATCAAGAAGTCTCAGACAATTCATGACAAGATGTTCTCTCCTGTCAGCTTTAAACAACATAGTTACATACTTATTTGGGGGTGGGAGGAAAATAAGAATGTACTTCTTACATTCCCCATTCTCTCATCATTTATGAAAGCCACAAAAATAAAAGTTGACTTTTTTTCACACTAACAAATACACATTCAAACTCCCCCCCCAAAACAGGAAGCTTCTCACACACTGATAGTTTTCTCCAATGACTTGCACCCCTGAAGTTTTCAGAGACAATCCAAAGAAAGCATTAGCCATCTTGCTGTTGAATGAAAGGGTTTGGAATAGCTTCCATTCCATCCTGTGGACAAATCAGAACCACAGAAGTCCCTCTGCAAACCACAAGTCCCAGCTGACGTGTGTCTTCTGTTAATTTGAATTGGTCATCTGGATCTAAAAAGCAGAGATCCACAGTTAGAACAGGAAAATAAGGAAAAAAACCCAAATTCCATCAACTTCAAAAGGCACAGACATGCATGTTCTTTCCTGGCATAACTGCTTTGTTTTACTGAACACATGGACTATACAGGTGATGCAGCAGTGACATCTGATGTTTTCAAGACCTTACTGACAGTAAGCAATAAAGAACTTTGCTTTGTATGCAACAAAAAGCAGAACACATTTATTAAAGAATTGAAAGGCCCTTTCATTCATCTAACCAACAGTATATATGCAAGTGATTTTAAAAAGCTCTCGATCCCATTTCAAATGTCATTACAGACAAACACTCGGGCATCAATGCCAATCAGAAAAAGACCCTGACTTCTAAATTCACTAGGGAAGAGAGCACTGGTCCATTCCCAGACCAGGCCAAACAGGGCTGGATCAGGACAGACAAACACTTAAGAATCAGCCAGTTCTATCTTCCATGAGGTATCTCTATATTCAATGAAAATGAACAACACATTTCAAAACTCCTTTTTAAAGAGAAAATTCAAAGCTTCAGGTGTTTCCTTTCAAGCAGGTAAGAGAATACTCTTCAAAAACATCGTCCTATCAAATGATACATTTTGTTTCAGAGAGGAGAGAGAGACACACTGCTTTATTCAAGCTTCAGAGGACAAGAGTGGCCAGTAAGATAACTATAGAGGAGCTCAAGCAAGGACTACCAAAGATGTTTTATCACAGGGAATGTGCTTAATCTAACTTCTGCTGTAGAATCATAGAATAGTTTGTATTGGAAGGGACCTTTAAAGGTCATCTAGTACAGCCCCCCTGCAATGAGGAGGGACATCTTTAACTAGAGCTGGTTGCTCCGAGACCCATCTTTGAATGCTCTCAAGGATGGGGCATGTACTACCTCTCCAAGCAACTTGTCCTAGTGTTTTTAATCACCCTCATTATAAAAAAACCCTCTTCCTCATATCTAAATCGACCCTACTTCAGTTTAAACCCATTACCACTTGCCCTGTCACAACAGGGCCTGCTGAAGCATTCATCCCCTGTCATTTTCCTTTATGTCCCTCTAAAGTACTGAAAAGCAACAATAACATCTCCTCAGAGCCCTCTCTTCAGGTGAAGACCTCCAGCTCTCCCAGCCTGGCTCCAGAGCTCCAGCCCTTGTAGCATCTCCATGGCCTCCTCTGGACTGGCTCCAGCAGCTCCACGTCCTCCTGATGTTGTTCCCCAGAGCTGGGGCAGCTCTGCAGGTGGGGTCTCACCTGAGGGAGGCAGAGGAGCAGAATCCCCTCCCTGGGGATGAATCCCCCATCCCTGCTAGGGATGCAGCCCAGGATACAGCTGGCTTTGTGAGCTGCAAGCACATATTGTCCAGCCTCTCATCCACCAGCATGTCCAAGTCTTAGCAGGGCTGCTCTCAATCTGTTCATCCCCTAACCTGCATTGATACCAGGGGTTGTCCCAAACCAGGAGTAAGACCTTGTACTTCGGTCTTGCTGAACCTCATGAGGTTCCTGCAGGCCCACTTCAAAAACTTGTCCAAGTTCCCCTGGATGGCCCCATCCTTCAGGTTTGTCACCTGCAGAACTTGATCCCACTGTCTATGTCACTGATGAACACTAAAGAGTACTGGTCCCCACAGAGATCCCTGAAGGACACCCCTTGTCATCGATGTTCATGAGGACCTGAAGCCATTGACTACTACCATCTGGATATGACCATCCAACCAATTCCACATTCACCACATAGTCCACCCATCAAACCCATCTCTCTTCAAATTAGAGAGAAGGATGTTGTGGGGGACTGTGTCAAAGGCTTTACAGAAGTACAGATAAGACATCTGTAAGCCCCTCCCTTGTCCACTGATGGAGTCACTCCATCATAGAAGGCCACTGCGTTGGGCAGACAGGATTTTCCCTTGGTGAAGCTATGGTGGATGTCTCAAATCACCTCCCTGTCCTCCATATGCCTTAGCAGAGCTCCAAGGAAGATCTGTTCCATGATCTTCCCAGGCACAAGAGGTGAGGCTGACAAGACAGTAGTTCCCAGGCTCCTTTCTACCCTTTTGAAAAATGGGTTCACTGTTTCCCTCTTTCCCATCACCTGACTGCCATCACTTCTTAAATGTTTTAGAGTAGCCTGGGAACTACATCAGCCAATTACCTCAGGACCCTCGCATGCATGTTGTCAGGTCCCATAGACCTGTAATCTTACCTCTTTCTTTACAACAGAGTTATCCCAAGCATGCTGCAGTTTGGGTGATGTTAATCTGCAGTTTCTGCTTATTCACTCACAGAGCTGTAAGATTTCTGTTAAGAAGACCACTCAGGGAGGGGAAGCTTTCCAAAGGCTGCCTATTACTTACCTCGCATATACTCAATGGTACCGTCCAGCACAAGGTTCAGAAGAGGGTCAAATCCTTTCAAGACACCACTTGCTATTGAAGACCACACAGAAAACAATGATTAGGACCAAAACAAGACATACAGCAACACAGGACTGCATGAAAGGTACATTCATTCCTCCAGCCCTGTTCCCTCCTTCAGGCAAGACCAAGCAAATGAGACCAGAGATACTAAACAGTGTCCTCTTTATCAATGGCAAGTACACAAAAGCTGGTCTACATTGTGCCAATTAAAACTTACAGGCTCTTCAATCAATTCTTAAAACTGTTCTTCAAGACACTGACATTTTTGCTTTCAGCCAACTTCAAGGGCATTTTAAGAATATTTCTGTATAACAAATCAGTACAAGTCACGCAAAGGAAAAAAGAAGCAACCCCAAAATGAAATATATATCCTTAACAAAAGGTTATGGTTAAAAACGAAGCAAGACCATATTTTAAGTTCTTTCCCCAGAAACACCATCTTCCAGGTGCCCTCCTGGCACATCATCTCTTTAGCCTAAGCACTGCCTCACGGGAAGACACTGCAGATAGACCAGCACTTTGTCCTAATGCAGAACATGATTCCACAAGACTAGTCACTAAATATATCACGAAATTACACAGAGCGACTTCCAGTTTAAAAAATACACTCATCGGTAAGGAGTCCAAGTAATTTCCAAACCCCTTATACGCATTAGGTCCCAGTGGAGTTTCAAAATACAGCACATGGTTAACTCAAACAAGTGCCGGCGGGTGGCACCAACCGCATTGGGATGGACCTTCCCAGCTGGGATGGGACGGAGACGGAAGGGCCTGGTGGCATACATTGAACCATGAACTCCGGGCATGCTTACCATGTCAAGGGATGAAAGGCACGACAGTTGTATTAATTATTACATCCATAAATGTTTCTTTGTTGCTTTAAGTGCACCCTTGCAGTGCCAAAAAAAAAACCCAACAACAAAAACACCAAAAAACAACCAGCCAAAATAAGGCTCTTCAAGACAACTTATAGAAGAAGAGACACATAGATAAACCATAAAGACCAAAATGCACCCAGGAGATTAATGGAAAAGTTAAAGGAGAAAAGCTTCACACCGGTAACTGCAAGCACTACTCCTCGCCTTCCCTCGAAGGGAAGCAGCGTGAGCAGAAGGGCAAAGCCGACAGGCACCAGCTGAGGGAAAACGCCGAAAGGCAGAAGAGCTCCGTGCTGCAGCCACACGCCGGGCTCACCTTCCCGCCCGCCCTGGAACTTCACTCGGATGGTCTTGTCGATGTACTTGGAGAGGTCCAAGATGCTCTCCTTCTTCTTCTTCTCCTTATCCTACGACAGAGCACAGACGGCCCAGTTAAAGCGCGCTCTCCGCGGAGCCACAGCCCTGGAGCGCTCCTGCGGGATCCCGCGGCGGAGAGCCGGGGGCGCGGTTACAGCACCGGCACCATCCCCGCCCGGCCGCAGAGCCCGAACCAGCCCGCTCCTCACCGCCATCTTCCCCCAGCACCGGCACCATCCCCGCCCGGCCGCAGAGCCCGAACCAGCCCGCTCCTCACCGCCATCTTCCCCCAGCACCGGCACCATCCCCGCCCGGCCGCAGAGCCCGAACCAGCCCGCTCCTCACCGCCATCTTCCCCCAGCACCGGCACCATCCCCGCCCGGCCGCAGAGCCCGAACCAGCCCGCTCCTCACCGCCATCTTCCCCCAGCACCGGCACCATCCCCGCCCGGCCGCAGAGCCCGAACCAGCCCGCTCCTCACCGCCATCTTCCCCCAGCACCGGCACCATCCCCGCCCGGCCGCAGAGCCCGAACCAGCCCGCTCCTCACCGCCATCTTCCCCCAGCACCGGCACCATCCCCGCCCGGCCGCAGAGCCCGAACCAGCCCGCTCCTCACCGCCATCTTCCCCCAGCACCGGCACCATCCCCGCCCGGCCGCAGAGCCCGAACCAGCCCGCTCCTCACCGCCATCTTCCCCCAGCACCGGCACCATCCCCGCCCGGCCGCAGAGCCCGAACCAGCCCGCTCCTCACCGCCATCTTCCCCCAGCACCGGCACCATCCCCGCCCGGCCGCAGAGCCCGAACCAGCCCGCTCCTCACCGCCATCTTCCCCCAGCACCGGCACCATCCCCGCCCGGCCGCAGAGCCCNCGGGCGGGCTGTGCGGCGTGTCCGTGCCCGCAGCCGCCGCCCGCAGGCGGGAGCGGCCCGGGCGCCCGGAGGTGCTGCAGCCGCGGGGGGGCCCGCAGCGGGCCGTGGCCACAGGAAGACAGCGGAGCGCATCGGGCTGCCGGCCCTGCCCTCCGCGATTTCGCATTGTTGATATATCTGTGGGTTTGGGGTTGTTTGGGACTTTTTTCTTCTTTCCTTAGTAAACAGCGTTTTCCTCGTAGTTCTTAAAACCTCGGGTCTCCGTGGGCCCAGCCCAGCGTCCTCGCCAGGCAGCCCCGAGGAGGGGAGTACAGCCGAACCCCCGGGCCGGATCCCCTCAGGGACGACTCTGGGCTTATCCCGACTGACAGACTCCCTGTGGGGAAGGATTCAGCAGAAAAGAAGGGATTTCTGCTGACCGTGACCCTGAAGTCTGTCTTGTGTTGTCGTTACTAAAATATTGATTAGTTTTGTGAGATATATTTCTAAGGCTGTGACAAACTAGGCGTGTAATCCTGATACAGGAGAGCGTGGACTCCTAGCAATTGCATTGCATGGTACGGAGCTTTTGCATTTAAAGTTCGGTGTTGTGTGTTTTGAAAATTTTGAAATGTCATTTAATGTGTCATTTAAACTTCTTGACTGTTTATTAGGTAATTTGCAGCATACTGTGTCTTCTGGGATATTATTGATGTAACATCTTAACATGGCACTCTAATTTTTCCTTCTTACCCATCTGTCTCCTTACCGATTCCTTGCCAGTAATCTTTAGTTACAGAGTGGTCTGGTTGGCAGCTACCTTCTTTATTTCTGCATCATCTCCTTTTTTCATCCATCATCTTTTTATGCATTATCTCTTCATTATGCCCTTGCATGCTCCCTGCATTTTGTCATCTCCACTGGTGCTTCACAGGATAGGTAGGCCCCACAAATTAATAAGATGCAAGAACGAGTCAAAGACTGGCATAGAGTCAGTTTGATCCGTCAGTTTGGAGAAGGTGAGCACGTGGCAGTGCAGGACAGCAGGTGAGATAGTCCACTGGTGGGTATTTGGAGGTCTTGCCTTCAGCTCCATGCATTGCAGCACATTCCTGTCTGTAAGCATTTGGTATATTTGTGCAGTGGAAGTGTTAATGTGCTTGAGTAAGCTTGGGCAGACTGGCCAGGGTGCTGAAACAGTCCTGCTGCTGCAGTGAAAAATGGATGTACTGTGTGCTGCCAATACATTTCTGTTAGCCAAGCTGGCTTTTTAAAAATCTGTTTGAATACCTCTTATTGTGCATTACTTCTGTGTCTCTTGTGCTTGCACTTGTTGGGATGGTTTTGGGTAGTACCTCCTCCTTAGTGTGAGGCAGAGAGGAGTGCTCTGCTGCGCTCCTCCTGCTGTGGTACTCCCGTGACTGATGACTGGAGTTATTCTGGGGGACAGAGCTGACAGCTGTTGTCAGGAGCTGCTGTGTACATTTGCTGTGCACCAGCTGTACTCATTATCAATGCCTTACTCTTGCCTTAGTGATTGTGAGCATATACTTTTGTCTCCCTCCTTGAAACAGGATTGTCGCAGATCGACACTAATAATCAGGCATGGACGCAGGTTTTATACACACGCCAAGGTCTCAAGCTAACGGGTAACAAGTCTCGGCCCTCGTTTATTCTCACACTTATATACATATGTGCAGACAATCAACAATTGGATGAAGAGGTTAAGCCTCTCCAAATTGATAGGATATAAATTCAGTCTATCACTTTCTTCCGCCTCCGGAGAAGGAATGCAAAACAATTCTAAAAATACAGCTTAGAAAAGATTCGTTACAAAAACATGGGCATTGTTTATCTTACAACTTATGAGAAAGTTNGCCGCCGCCGCCGCCGCCGCCACTACTCGCCATTTCATTCGGCGCCACCAGAAGTGACGTCGCGCCCCGGCGGAGCCCGTTGGCGGCTTGGGGCGGCGGGGCGGGACGTCCGGGGCGGGCTCTNCTCCGGAGAAGGAATGCAAAACAATTCTAAAAATACAGCTTAGAAAAGATTCGTTACAAAAACATGGGCATTGTTTATCTTACAACTTATGAGAAAGTTTTTCACTGCTAATGTGAACAAAGCATGCAGTGAAAAACCAGAGTAACACAGGATAATAGAAATTTTTTTGTTTGTTTGTTTTCCCTGGGGCAAGAGGAGGTAGTGTCCACATTTACTTCTATATTCTGATTTAGGGAAAAGGATCAGCTTGGCTACTGAAGCATGGCTCTTCCAAATCTGGGTCCTCATCTGGGAACTCTTAAAGAGGGGTGAGATCTTAGAGATCCACCATTCTTAGAGAATCTGCACTTAGATCTTGCTTTGGTATTTGAGTTCTCACATTTCATTTAACTTCCTTGGCATTGTTACCTCTCAGTTGTCATGTAACAGCAGCAGATACACATGAGCCTTTGACTAGTGACGAACATTGTAACATGATCTGCAGCAAGTGCGTTGGATCTAGCTCACCTTCACTATAGCAGCTTTCAGCAGAATATATTGAATTGAGGTGATGGGTTTGTATTTTAAATCAGGGCACTCTGTGATATGGGTCCAGAGAATTGAAAAGACTGAAATTCTTCATTAAGGTGGTGGCTGACAATTTAGTCTCCTGGAATTACTGTATTATGAATATGTAGCTCTCTGCACTGTGCAGTGTTTGTTGGAGGAGTGTTTTATTTGTGTGCAGCTTTGCTGCCTGCTATTGCTGGTCTCCAGATGGATCCGTGCAGTTCATGGGAAAGAATGACTCCAGCTCCTGGGAACTCTCACATGGTACCTGCTGTAAGAGTAGGATAGCTCATTCGTTCCTTTTTCAAGGAACACAGCTCCCAGTGTCTGAAATCTCTCTGAGATTTGGGTGACCAGGTCAGTTAATAGAGCTACTGAAAGTGGAAAGGATTCGTGGGACATCCAGGAGAGCGTGGGGCCAGAGGCCGGGAGGAACAAACAAGACAGACATTAGGCTCAGTCACTCGCACTGAAGTTTCTTGATATACGGGTGAGCTGAATTCTTCATCTCCACTTTCTTCCGTCATTTAACTTGCAAGTCCCAGTGCTTGCCTCTGAACTACATTAATTCACCCAAAAAAACTTGCACAGCAGAAAAACTGGGGAGTATTCTGCTCTTTTATGCATTGATCTGTGGAAAGCCCTGATGAGGTTCAGAGCCAACAAGTATGCCCTTCTAATACCACAAACATTGGATTTGCTTGTTTGCCTCTTAAACTCTGCCCTCAGATTTTACATTTCTGTTGTGAGAAAACCTTTTCCAGTTTTGCAGCTTTATAGAAAACACTTCATTTTGTGTTAATTACACACTATTGTATGCTTTTTAAGCCACAGGATCAGTAAGAAGCAAGTATTATAATATACCTTATTGTCAGAGCAGCTGTTGTTTTTCTGTGTTTGAAAAAGGCTGGACTTGATATCCAAACACTTGGAAAAGAGCCTTTGGGGTTGTAGGAACATTGGATAGGATCTGAACAGGAGATGACATTTTCTCCTGGGTTAATGAAGTGGTCTCTAGGAGTTAGGAATCATCATAAAATGCTGCCACCATGCCAGTGCATCAGCAGCACTGCTTTGAGCTTTTGTTGTGTCATACCTACTGACATGAATAAAAACAAAACTGGAAGCATCAAAATGGATAAGAACAAACTTGTGGCTGTTAACAGGCTTCAGATCTGTGCTTTGATTCCAAGTGATAACAGCTTTGTAAAAATGTCTGTTAATCCACATTATCCACAGGTTATATTCTCCACAGAGTTTCTAAAACTCTGTTTCCTCTTCTGCTTTTAGCCCTGCTCATATTGCCTTTAATTCCTGTCATGCTTGATTTTTATTTGGCTTTTGGCACACAAATCCACATAGCTTCTAAAATGTTTTGAGCACTTCACATTAGGAACCTTTTACTCCCTTAATATTTCTTTGAAGATCGTCCATTAAATAGCTCAGAAAGCAAAATTGTGTATAACTGTCTCCTGGGTGCCTTTTAGGAATTATTACTGAGTTCCAGTAATGGTTATCTCCACGGAAATGTAGCAACACACCCTGTACTTACTCTCATTTTAAAGTTGTGTGCCATGTATCTTAGAGATGTAAAACTTTTAACTGTACAGCTTGATTGTTTCCCAAATGCATAAAGCTGTTCAATTACAGGAGTTAGCTCCTGCAAAACTGCCTGAAGATTTTGGAGAGAGGGCATGTAATATTTAAAACTAAGATACTCCATGTTTTGTTGGCTTATCTAAGCCCAGCCAGACCATGTACCATAAGCAGGGAACATTCTTTTGTTCTTGTCTTTTGTGTGTGGTTGTATTTGCATTTCTATTGCTTGTTATTCTTGGAAGTCAAATTCAAGATAATAAGTACTGATTACTTTTCTAAAGTACTTGCTTCTGCTGAAAGTAGTTTAGGTGCTATGGTTGGATACCTGAGGTATGAGTTAACAAGTCCACTATGGCAGGGAGTTGGAGTTCTTGTTTCCTCACAGCATATGCACAATAGTGTCTCCCTTTCTCCACAGATATCTTGGAAACTTGCACTGTGCTCAAGTGGCTTTAATCTGCACTGAGCTAATCAGTGTGACCTCCTGTATCAGCATGCTTCAGGACAAATGTCACTGGTTCTAGAGGACTTAGTTAACACTAATGTTATAAAAAAGGGCAAAAGTTGCTGCATGAGTTAACAAAGACTATTTATATGCAGAAGAGCTAAATATAAAAATCTCTACCTCCTGTATATTTTTACAGTGATGTTTCTTTACTGCTTTGCTGACATCTTGCAGCAGAATGCCATCATTGCCTCTGGGCACACTGTGTGTGTTAAAGAGCAATTTTACAATGCGGGTGGTAAAACAGAGACACAGGTTGTCCAGAGGTGATGGGTGCCCTGTCCCTGAAAGAGTTCAAGGCCAGGTTGAATAGGGTTTGGTCTTCTTGAAGATTTCCCAGCCCGTTGCCAGGGCTTTGGACAAGGTGACCTTTACAGGTCTCTTCCAACCCAAACTATTCTGTGATTCTTAAAAGTGCTCCAAAAAACATATTTTTACCACGAGTGTCTCCTAGGGGTGCATGGTAACTTCTATGTAGTAAGGTTTGAAATAAAGAGGGAGAAATAAGAGTGATGGATTCTTTTAATGGATTTTTGAACAAGCATGTTAAGGTACAATGTTGTTGCTGATTCCAGTCATCTTCAGCATCTTGTTCCTCAGCTGCTGCATGAAGAAACAGATGTGTAAGGTGTATTTGTAAGAGTGTAACTGCATAATTATCAAATCATTGGTGTGTTTAGGTTATGAATGTTAAACTAGATGTTGTCAAGTTAGTCTGTCACCACTTTCTAATTAGTAGCAGCAATGGTTAGGGATATGATGTTATATTTCTCTCCAGAACAAAGTTTCATCAGTTCAGGCATGAAGTGATTTTCTTGGGGAATGCTAAATCAGAGCAATGGAGCAATTAAACGTGTCTTCAGTCAATGACATCAGTTTTGTTTGAGTGCTGGACAGGAGAAAGAGAGAAGGAAGAATGGAAAGGAAGGAGTTGGGTGTGTGGATAGAGTATGACACAAAGGGAGATGGTAGAAAGATAAGCTGGGGGGCAGCTTGTTTGTTTGGTTTGAGGGGGTTTTGGTTGGTTGGTTTTGGTTTGTTTGAACCTGCTGCTGGTTGTGAACTGATGGTCTGTCCTCATCCTGGGTCCTGGGGTCACTGACGAATGACAGTGTTCCACCAGAAATCTAATGTGTGCCTAGTTCAGATGAGAACCGGATAAATCATTGTACACGTTTCAGATATTTTATGTACGTTTTTAAACAAACTTCCAAGTGCTAAGTGCTAGTGAGGATTAGCAAGTGTCCTCAATAAAATGGAGAAACTTCCCATTACAATAGGAAACAAATGCTCTGGGAACACAAAAATGGTAATAGATAGAATCCAGTTACATTAACAGTGTCTGGTATTCCTAAGGACTGGATTTCCAAATCTCTGGGCTGAAATAGTATTTTGAGACCGCTACATTTAATATGTGGTCAGTTTTTTCTTGACTGTCTAATAGCTTGTTTGAAGCTAGAATACAAATGTGATTTGCATTTCCTCTCAACATCGTCCTTTTATAATCTGTTACCAGACAGCACTATTTGAACATCGAAGTTGCTCTGTAAGAGCGCTTTGAGGCTCTAAAGCAGCAACTGAAGATCAGCAAGACGCTCCTTCAAAAAGAAGCATTGATCTGGGTTTGTGTAATTGAATTGCATTTTAAAAGTTAGGTTTTGTCCTGCTTTGTGAACTTTTTTTTTTGTATCTTAATGTATTTTTATCTGAAGCATTAAAATCTTTTTGTAGCCGCTGGTCAGATCATAATCTTAAATTCCATTCTTAATGTGTTGATGTTCAAACCTGACCAGATGGTCACAGAATGCATATGAGCAGACTTCGCACTAAGGTGCTGATGTTCAGTATTTTGTATAAAAGAAAGACTTCTTCACTTACACTTTTTCAGTGAGTGGAGATGGTGCCTGACAGTCCTCCCAAGACAGAACCTGCAGTCCCAGTGTTGCTGCCCTGAGGAGCACGGAAGTGTCCCGTAGAACTTGATGGCTGATTGTTAAAGAGATGCTCTGTGTGCCTTCTCGTTCCAGCGAGGACAAGAGCCTCTTGTCAGAGAGAAGCATTGCAAGGGACCTGCTTGCCACCTAGAAATGGCCAGGAGGATTTATTTCAGAGTCCTTAGAACAGTAAGAACAGACCTCATTATATGCTTTGTGTTTCTTCCACTGATTCCAGGATCAGGCAGGATTTACAATTATTTTGGCTCAGTTAATGAAAATGAAGTTACCACTAATTAGAGTTAAAGAAAACCACCACTAGTGGTAGGAAAGTTGCACATACTTCCACTGTTGTTCTGTTTTCCTACTTTCTGGTTCTCTGGGTAAACATCTACTAAAACTTGGGAGACAAGCAGACAACTGCATCAACTCCACAAAAGTACTTTATTTTGCAGGTTATGTATATACATACATACTCACATACATATATATATGTAAACAGATAGTCTTGTAGGTGATTTTGGTTCAGCTTTTTGGGTAGAAGATGAGGAATATACCTAGTAAACTGTGTCACTGTGTGCAGGGAAGGGAAGGAGAGGAGTAGACGTTTAAAAAAACAGAGCTCGTCATGAAGAATAAGAAGATTTGTGAAAATGTCTGTGTTAAGGAACTAGTGCTAGTACCTACATGTGATGACCAGTCCCTCTATGCGAGCCCCTAGGTCTTTCAGTTTTTCTGAGAAATGGCCTGCTACAGTCTGACATAACCAGAATAATAAGGAAATTACTGTCTTTGCTCTGTATATTTTTTTTGCAGGGATGGGAAGCTGAAAATATTTGTGTTAAAATCAGCACATCTTGCAGTTAGACGTAGTGTGAGCAGTTCACTGAACAAGCAGGTTACATACTGTGTATCACAACTGACATGTCTAAAACTGGCAGATTTGCTGCATGTTACTATGTTTATTTTTGCTGTAGTCCTTGTTCTCTTTCTCCATGTTACTACACGATCTGGGTTCTGTTATCTCAGTTTTCAGGAGTTCTTCAGGAGAATTCGAACATGTACATGATGCAAAAGATAGCTAACCTCCTTATAAAAATGAACGTGACATTCTGTGGGTATCAAATATCTCTTTGTTTAATCATCTGCCTGGTTGTGACCCCTTCCAACCTCTTGGGCATCTGTTCACTGGATGAACAGGGTGAGAAACAGAGAAGGCCTTGACACTCTGCACACTGTCCAGCAATAGCTAAAACGTTAGTTTGTTATCAGCATTGTTTTGGGCATAAATCTGTAAAACACTGCATTTTCTTCATGCCAGCTGCTCTGAAGAAAATTAACTCCATCCCAGCCAGACCCAGAACAGGCCTTTAATTATAGATCTTAGATATGTAATCTTCGCTGTGTATATTGTTGCAGATATTGTTGAAGTCTTGACAACAGTGATGACTGGTCATTGAAGCAGTGGTAAGATAAGTAAATGCAGTAGGCAGACTTGGGAGTCTACACGTGCTACCTAGGACAGGAAAAAAAGCAGCTGCTGCTGCTGTGGGGTCTTGCCACATCTTCAGCAAAGGTGCCCAGGGTTGAGTTTTGCAGTGATGTGAATCTAGAATTGATTGTTATTTCAGGGTGTACTTTCAGGAGTTGGTGTCTTATTCGTAGAATCATGCAGTGGTTTGACTGGGAAGGGACCTTAGACATGATCTAGTTCCAGACCTCTGACATTGCGTGGGCTAGGCCAGGCTATTCAAAGCCACATCCAACCTGGCCTTGAACACTTCCAGGGATAGGGCAGCCCACTGCTCTGGTCAACCTGTGCCAGGGCCTGCCCACCCTCACAACCAAGAATTCCTTCCCAATATCCCATCCAGCCCTGCCCTCTGGCAGTGGAAGCCATTCCCTGTGTCCTGTCCCTCCAGGCCTTGTCCCCAGTCCCTCTGCAGCTCTCCTGGAGCCCCTTTAGGCCCTGCAAGGGGCTCGGAGCTCTCCCTGGAGCCTTCTCTTCTCCAGGTGAGCACCCCCAGCTCTCCCAGCCTGGCTCCAGAGCAGAGGGGCTCCAGCCCTGGGAGCAGCTCCGTGGCCTCCTCTGGCCTTGCTCCAGCAGCTCCACGTCCTTCTGGTATTGGGGGCCACAAAGTTGAACACAGTACTCCAAGTCTCATATCTGTTCTTCATTAGTCCAGCTTCTTTCCCTTGCTCTGGTTATATACATATGTGCACCAGTCTACCTGTGTTGTTTGAGATTGGCTTTTTGGTTTGTTGGGTTTCTTTTCTTTTCTTTAAACACATCCAACATGGTTTCATTTGATTCTTTGACCAGCTGCTGTGTAGGAGGGAATCTGCTTAATGTATCTGAAGTCTTTCTTTGAAGCATGATGGAAATAATAACAAATTCCACTGTACTCCCTGCACAGATATAGAAACTTTGTAGACTTTTTTTTTTCGTGTAGACTTTTTTTTTTTTTTTTAAAATACAAAGCAGGCCAGTCAACAGCAAGTTACTCCCATCACTTCGGATACTTTATGTAACCTAAAATTCTTGTGAAATTTTTGTTACATTTTCAGGTTTACTGTGAGTATGGGATGGTACACGTCCTTTCAGAGAAGGGGAGCAGCAAAGGAAAAGACTATTGTATTCTCTTCAACTCTCAGTGGGCCCATTTGCCACATGATCTGGGTAAAGCTGTAAGTACCTAGCTAACCAATGACAAAAGAATGTATAAAAAATGCCTTTGTTGTAAGGAAACTTCTAATTTTTTACTTGGATTAGTAGAATTTGAAGCAACTGCTTTGTTTGCTCTGTTTAGAAAATATTTTATCTGCTAAGATCACCCTAGGCAGTGCTAGGATGGCAATATTAATTTCCAGGCATTGTGCAGAGGTAATGACTGTTGCTGGTTCAAAACAAAAATCTTCCTTTTCAATTATGTGATCAATGGAATTAAAATGGCACATACCTGGGCTTGCAAAGGGGTTCTTGTACATCAGCATGATACAAGAAGATACCACATGGCTTGTCTTATATACTGAGCTGTGGCCTTTAGTGCTTTCTCAGTGTCAGGTGTAAGATTAACTTAGTCATAAACTGTGTCAAGCTTTTGCTGCATTATTCAAAGCTGTATGAGCTGAAAATTGAATAATTTCTTCACTCTCTTCTGTGAGAAAAAGTTGCTGTCACTGAATGATGAAATCAGCAAATGCACTTTGAATAAGCTGCTAGTAGGGGAAGATGTAGTTGACTGATACTTAGTTTATTTTATTCAGCCAGTTGAGTACCCCATAGAATTATTAGAGTTCCTTACCAATGTATAGGCAAGTCTCAGTTACTTCTGGTGGGTTTATTGCAACTGTAGATTAGTCCCTGGATACATCAATAGTTGCCTTTGCCTTGTAGAGACTCAGCTGATGAACTCTTGCACTTGCCCTCACTGTAATGTGAATCAGCATGTGCATGACTGACTGTAGTATGTATGAGAGTTGGGGACTGTACTGTAGACATCTTGTTTAAATCAGTCCCATAAAAATTCACTGCAGTCATACCTCAGTAGCTCTGTGGGAGCCAATATAGTCCAGAATAGCTTGCACAGACACTTGGGTAGTGTATGCTATATCCCTTGCCTATCCCTGTCTCCTTCCTTGGTTCTTTGCTGCTTTTCCCTTCTTTCACATTCTCGCTCCTCCTCCTTCAGCACTCCAGCAGTACAGTTCATTAACTGAGGCAATGCAGTGCCCCACTCTGAGCTCACTCTGCGTTTGTGTTGTGCTCTGATAGAGGGATAAGCTTACCTGAAACTTGGACAACCAGGAAATGTGGGTAGGAGCATTTCACTGTCTCTAGAGGTCAGGTTGGAGACAGCAGTTTTTTGAAAAAGGTTGAAACCACTGACAGCCTGACACTTCCCTTTCTCTCCTAAAACAGTAGAGTCCATTACACAGGTATGGTATATCATGTACCTGTGGATTTCTGATACAAACTGTTCCATGTGTCATTTTTTCAGGTTAAAACTTTATCTTGACTCTTCT
The DNA here is from genome assembly GCA_013398015.1 of Oreocharis arfaki. NCBI lineage: Eukaryota > Metazoa > Chordata > Aves > Passeriformes > Paramythiidae > Oreocharis > Oreocharis arfaki. The sequence continues at coordinate 86,802 of VZRR01010574.1, read as the reverse complement.
CAAATCTAACAGCTCACCTCAGCAAGGGCTGAGACCTGCTTCTCTTAGCACAGCTTGGTTGTTTGGTAGATAATTGCAGTTTTCAGGTAACTTGCAAATAGAACTGGGCAAAGATGCTGCTGGTTGTTTAGATTTCACAAGGAACAGTTTGTGCCAGTGTTATTTCTAAAACCTTGAAGTGTCTTTGGGATGTTCCTGTTGAAGCACACCATATTAGATGTCTTTGGGTCTGAGGAGGGCCAAAACTAAGGAATTGGGGCTTGCAACATCTCTGGATCACAAGTGGTGGGAGAAGTAGCTTAGAATCCAGTATTCAAGTACTTGGGATGCAAAATCTCAGCTCACTGGACACAATAGGTTTCAACATGGAAGGTTTTTTTTTATTGCCTATGCTTTTGTACTTTTCCCCAGCCTGTGTTTTGGTCTCTAGCTGTTCATACCCTCCATCATCCCAGCCTGCCACTCTGCCACCCCAGCAAAGATAAAACTTTGCTGTACTCCTCTCACATCCTGGCTGTGTGCATCAGAGCAGCAACAATGCTGAAGAAAATAAATGCAAGTGGAGGTCATATCCCAAATTTTATTACCAGCAGAATTCTGTACGATAAGGTGAAGCAAGTCAGGACCATGCGTACTAGAGAAGGCAGCACTGTTTCAGCTTTCATATTGCTCTTAGAACACTCTACCATGCCATTACTGGAAAGTTTTAAATTACTCTTTCAAGACTCCGGCTTCTGCTCCTGACTTCTTCTATCATTTTATGTTATATATATGTATTTAACTAATTTCTTTTTTTCAGTCACTCTTGCAACTGCAGGATCAGACAGCATCTGTTTTGTGTTCTCCGTCTGATGTACCTGATGGGGGATTTAATAATCAAATCCCCATGGTGATGCGAGGAAATTGCACCTTCTATGAGAAAGTGAGGCTTGCTCAGATAAATGGGGCTCGTGGGCTGCTGATTGTTAGTAGAGAGAGACTGGTAAGTTGCTTTTTGTCTTTCTATGCTGCTAATACTCCTCTGATGCTAGATACTGTCTTGTACTCAGTGCACGTTGCTGGTATTTGATGTTCCTTTTTAAAATGAATAATACATGTGTGTTCCTGCACGTATGTGCATTGCATAGTTATGTGTGGGAATCGTTCATCCGAAGGAAGAATGAATGAAACGAGAGGCACTCATTTAAGCAGGAAAAGTCTGCACGGAGCTGATGTGACATTCAAGTTAAGGGCTCAGAATTACCCTTATTCCAAATGAAATACTGGAGTCAAAGGATCAGGTTGGTTTGTGACTCCATCATACTACCACACTGAATCTAGTGCTCTAGATTCAGCTGGAGCATCAACAGCATGTATTTTGTAAAATTAGTAGTTTTGAAAATAAAATTAGTAGGTTTGAGTCCTGGTCAATACTAGAGGTGCACATCAGTCATAAACCCATGACCCTGATGTGCAAAAGATACTGCTTGAAATGTGGTTGCTGCATTTTGCTGTTACAGTCTTACATTACTTTTGTTTTACTGGGAACAGGCATATATTTTGACTTCTGAGTGATTGCTGTCATTAAGTTCCCTTCTAGGATATTTTTCAAATTAGCAGGAACAGAACTTGCAACTCTAACCCTTTTGAAGGAATAGAAGTATTTGCAGAAATAAGTATATTCTTACCTGGTCTGAACTGTCTTTCAGGTTCCTCCTGGAGGTAATAGGAGTCAGTATGAGGAGATTGATATTCCTGTGGCTCTGCTTAGCTATACTGATATGTTAGATATTGGCAAGGTAAACTCGATACTAAAAGCTCTCATTTATATTATCTCATGTAAATGAGTCACTGCTCAACAGTATTAAGTCCACCTTAAGAGTTTTGAATATGTGGAGACTGTACTCATGAAGATTGTGTTATTGTGTTTTGGGAAAAAAAATCAGATCTCTTGGGAGGTTATTTCTCATCTCTGGAATAAAATCAAAATACAGCCTGGTGCTGGAAATAAATATTACTAATAGAAGAGCCAATAGATGGCTCTTAAGTGTTTATAATAAAGCCTGATTCTGAGGTTGCTTAGTGAAAATTAAATAAGTGAACCTTTGCCTAAGGTGGCTTTTTGGATGTCCTTCATAACTTGTATTTACCTTCACAGAGTTTTGGCAGCTCAGTGAAAGGAGCAATGTATGCACCAAATGAGCCTGTGCTGGACTACAACATGGTGATTATCTTTGTCATGGCTGTGGGGACTGTTGCAATTGGAGGCTACTGGGCAGGAAGCAGAGATGTGAAAAAGTGAGTAACTGAAGCAGTATAGCAGTTTTCCTGTATTTTTCACAGAAAAAAAAAGTAGATGGTGTTTATGTAAGGATCACCTGGCAGCTCTGCTAGTGAGGTTAGGAGACTGTGTAGTCAGAATGGGAAAATGCTGATGTGATGTTTGAAACGCCCTGAGCCTTGCATTGGTTTGGTCACTGTAGGAAATCATTAGAGTGTAAATAGCATGTAGAGCATTTTAGTACTTTGCCATGTCAAAAGACAAAACATTTGAAACGCTCAGAAAGAAAATTATTAAGTGATAGGCTTCCTATTTGGGCTTTTGCAAAAATTCACCACAAAAATACTTTGTAAAAAAAATAATAAAATTTGCTTTTACTGGTATAGGGCGAACCAAATTAATTGGATGGCTAACATATGCTATGTTTGTTTTCAATTTTTTAATGAAATTTTATAGTTACTTTTTGCTAGCAAGTGGGGTTGGGAGAAGGAGGTCATTGTGCCACACTTAGTTCTAACGTTTATTTTGTATATACAGCCTGATTTAAGGATTTCTTCTAAAGTCAGCAAATTATTCTGTGGTAGTTTTCAGGATTCAGTTGAGTTTTTCATGGATGAAATAGTGCTCTAGATAAGTTAACGCAGCAGTTACGGTTTATGCATTGTGTTATAGCTGATGTTCATACATCCATGGAAATGTGGTGTTCCACTGACTTGAGCAGGAGTCAAAGCAGGCATTGGTGTTGTGACATGTTTTCAACCCCTTGTGTTTTTCGCTGAAGATTCAGCCTCTTTGTGTGTCTTGTTGCAGAAGGAATGAACTGATGGTAGCCGTGTTACTCTTTCAGGAGGTACATGAAGCACAAGCGTGATGATGGGGCAGAGAAACATGATGATGAAACAGTGGATGTGACTCCCATAATGATCTGTGTGTTTGTAGTGATGTGCTGCTCAATGCTCGTCCTCCTTTATTTCTTCTATGACCACTTAGGTACTCTTAAGGTTGTATTTATATTGACGCATCTTCAATATCACAAGGCTGCCATCATTTAAAGAGCATTTTATTGTGAAAATAATAATGAAACATCTCTCTTCTGTCATGTGTCTTCATCACAATATGATTTAGAATACTGTAAGAAAACTCACTGAGTAGATTTCTAATACTTTTTGTGAGGTTGGTCATAAAGCTTCTTTCAACCATTAAAACCTATTAAGTAGATACAGACTTTAATATCTTCCACTTTTTATTTTTGTTAAAGGTATTCTCAGACCTTTTCTCTTTATTATTGTTTAATTTGAAGTGAGGATCAAGGATCAATTTTTTTCTCTTTATAAAGATGATAATTTTCTATTGATCACTCATCAGATTGACAAAAAAGACATTAGAGCCTAATGCACTGAAACTTCCATCTTCATATTTCTGAGGAAGTAGTGAAACATGCATCCCATCTGTATTAATTCATTTTGCTACTTAGTGATTTTAATGTTCCCTTATAATGCTCCTGTATACTCATAAAGAGAAGATAAATGCTTCATCATAGGTTGCCTTTGAGGCTTATGCCTTACTTTAATAAGATTAGGATAGAGGTTTTGATTTGTCGAAGGTAGGTATTGCGTAAAGTACACCTGCGTAAAAGGAGCTACAGTTAGATACTTAAAGAGCATCAATCATTTGAAGTCTCTGAATTTACCTTTCACTGTTGAAATGTAAGCCTTATTTCTCATTTAGTCTTAATGACTGTCTGTTCTTTATTCAGCCAAGATACGAAAAAAAGTATCTCTTGCCTTATCCTACTTGGACTTAATACTTTTTTTCCCCTCAGTCTATGTTATAATAGGAATATTCTGCCTGGCTGCCTCGATTGGTCTTTATAGCTGTCTGTCTCCTTTTGTAAGAAGATTCCCCTTGGGAAAGTGTAGGTATGTGGCAACTTTCAAAATTTTAATAGGGAAACTTAGGTTTTTATACTGTCGGGTAGGTGTGGGGTTTAAAAAGTGGCTTCATGCTTCAAAATGTTATAAAGGAAGACGGTATCTACATAGACAACTGTAGCTTTGGTGTGTTTCTTTTTCAGAATCCCAGACAACAACTTGCCTTATTTTCACAAGCGTCCCCAGGTCCGGATGTTGCTCTTGGCAGTATTTTGTATCTCTGTCAGCATAGTCTGGGGAATCTTCAGAAATGAAGATCAGTAAGTGTATATTTTAGTTTCTTTGCTAAAAATTGTAGTACACTTTATAGTATAAGTAACTGACATCCATAGAAGTCTACATGTGTTTAGGAATGACAGGAAAAAATGTAGAGACAGGCAGAAATTCATAGTTGTTCCTTATGTACTTCATCTTTTTCTCGTTTGTTTAAATTAGAGAAAACTGTGTCTTATTAAGCTTGAATTTCTCTGAGTCCCAGTCAGTATTCTGATCTCTTTGACTTAAGACAGCTTTTCAGAAGTGGTATGGAAAGTTGGACACAAGTTGTCCAACTTATTTCTTCATGAGAATAAGAACTGCTAAGATTGTCAGATCTTTAGTTTCTCTCAACTTTCTTGTATGAGTCAGTAATTCTCTACATTCAATGTTGCTGTGGTACCTAATTGTAGCATGTTCTTGCCACTTTTGTTAGAGGTGGATCTTTTGTGGAGTGTTGTGTTTTGGTTTTTGTTAGGGTTTTTTTACCTCTTACCTCACTCCCAGATATTCCAATTTCCCCATGTGTACAGGATGTGTTCATCTTCTTGGTTCCTCTGTCAGGGGCTCAGTATTGGAACTGAAATTCTGGCTTGTATTTCTGATGATGATACCAAAGATGTCTGACCTGTGCTTTGGATGCATGTTACTGCTTTTGTGGGGTCTGTGTTCAGTGTGGATCATTCAATGACAGAACTCAAATCCAGGAATCATCAACTCTGAAACACCTTTTAGAGAGATAAGTGTCAGACTGAGGAGTACAGAATATAGTACAGTATAGAGATGTTCTAACCTGTAATATGTAGGACTAGGAAATCCATTTTCTGCCTCAGAGCTGGAGTGAGCCTGAGTGTCTCCTACACAAAGCTCCACCCGAAAGTGCGCAGATATTGATCCAACAGCATCATCTCTCATTGCACCTAGACCCTAGCAATTTTTGGGAAACCTTAGTGTTGATTATCTCAGATCCTACTTCTCTTTGACCCTAGCAGTTGAGGGTAAAGCAAAGAGCACTTCTATATTCAACTTGCAAAACACAATTGAAAAACAGGCCCAGCTGTAAATTCCCCTCAGCACACAAGGGTGCACCCCTATACACAGGACGAAGGACCCCCAGCACTTCCCATTTTGGTATCTACTGACCTCATTCAGTCAGTTTTCAGTCTGCCTCACTGCTCATTCAGCTTGTACTTCACCAGTTTCTTTGTGAGGATTTTATGGAAGATTGTCAGTGGAAAGCCTTACTGAAGTCTAGATAGACACTATCGCACTGTTCTTCCCTCATCTCCCAGGCACTTCTTTGTGGTAGGTTATCAGATTGATGAAGAACAATTTCCAATTTGCAAATTCATGTTGACAACAATGTCAATTTCAAGCAAGTACTTTGAATAAAGGGGGTTTTTTTATCCCAAGCAGATCCTTAGCGAGGACAAGGCTTGGTCTCCTTTTCCTGCTGTTTCCTGCAAAAATGTTACTCTCCTCTTTTTAAGGTGGGCCTGGGTTCTGCAAGATGCTTTAGGAATTGCTTTCTGTCTTTACATGTTGAAAACAATTCGCCTGCCTACATTTAAGGTATGGAAGTTAAACAGGTGTAAAGAGAAGATGTTTGCATGTATGTGTTTGAACAGAGGAGTCATTTGTAATAGAGTATATAGCCTTGGAAATGCACTTCCATTCGTATGTAGTGTGGGAAAAAGGGATGCAATGAGTATAATGTAGACCAATAAGCGTCATGTCATTATTCTGTAGATTCTGTAGGGTGTTGACTAGTAAATCACACACCACCCGTTTATTTATGGGTTTGGTGTTTAGGTTTTTTTTGATTGGTTTGGGTTTGTTTGTTTTCAAATTGACATATAACTAATGCATCAGTCTACTGTTTTTTGCAAATCTTTCTGAACTCAGTCAGTATCCTAAGACAAAAATCTCTATTAGTAATTTAGTTGCCCCTTAAGCAGCTCTTCAAACTCTTGTTTCAAATTATCATCACAGTTTGAATAGACTGACAGTATATGGGTGTATAGTGTTTCAAGCTATGCCTGGCATCCTCCAGTGCAGAGCTTCTTCATACTTCCCAGCAAACTTAAATGGCACCATTTCTAGATTTTACATGATAAAGAATTTTGGGCACTAACACGTGATTTTGAGTTTAATAATTACTTTCTTTTATATCGTGCGTGCAAAACCCTGTTCCTCCATCTAAAATACTTAGGAATTAAGAAAAATACATGGGTTACTTGTTTTAGTCTTTGTTAGCTTTTTCTTTCACCTTCTAATTATTAATTCTTTGCTATTTGCTAATGCATAGTGTGTAAATACCAAATATCTTGTCTCTTCCTTCAGGGTTGTACCTTACTCCTCCTGGTTCTTTTTGTGTATGATGTATTCTTTGTATTTATCACACCTTTTCTAACAAAGGTAAGTAAAGTGTTCCTTTATTGCCTGCTGCCCACAGAGCAAAGTGTAATGACTTGTTTCTCTGTGTGTTCCTAAGTGATCCCAGAGCTGAGTGAAGTGCTGGTTTACAGTTTTTCTGTTTTTTCCTTTAGACTGGGGAGAGTATAATGGTGGAGGTGGCTGCAGGCCCATCTGATTCTGCCACTCATGAAAAGGTACTGAATGTAGTCTGAAAATCTGGCACTAACTTTCAACTATTACAATTTTCAGTTCTCTAAAATTCAAGACCTCAAAGCTGAAATGGAGATGCCAGTCTGAAAAGAGCTTAATGTGGGAATAAGTGGTCCTGAATATTTAATCTGGAGGGGCAAAGCAGACTTGTAGTGGTTCATCACACCAGCTTTGGTTTTCCTTTAGCTTTTTTTGACAGGGTTTCAATGTAAGAAAGCTGGTTAGCTCAGCTTCACAAAAACATGACCACATCTGTAAATATTAACTTACTGCTAATTAAGCATAAGCATCTTTTCCTAAAGAGATCAAACATATAATCAGTCTGTCTCTTCCCCCTCCTTCCCTTTTCTGACATTTGCTTTATGAAAAGCTGAGGCTATAGGTAAAGGAGAGAAACACAAATTGGAGACAGAAGAAAACAGAAGTCAGTGTTCAGTGGGTTTCCACCGTTGGACAGTAGCCAATTGCATGAACACCTTACAAGATGTGGCTGACTCAGGGAGGAAAGTATGTGAGATGTAGGAGACAGAGTGAGCAAAACAAAACAAATTGATCTGTAGGAAAACCTGGTTTTTTTAGTTTAAGGAAAAAATGGATCTATTTCAGCAATGAATGTAATAGTGTCACGTGGGAAAATAGCAAAGGAAATAGTTGTTTGCAGGACATGAATCAATCCATACAGTCCATACTAATTTCTTTGACTTCTTTTGTTCTTCTCTCCTGTACCCCTTTAGTACCCCTTTAGATTCAACTTTATGCACAGAATGAATTGTATAAAATATTAATGAAAGTATAAGTAGATAAAATTTTTTTGGCACGAATATAAAAAAAGAAAAATGAAAATAAAGTTTCTTTAATGTACTAAAATAAAGAGAGTACAGGTTTGCAATGGACCATGGCATACTGTGCCTCAACGTTGCAAATTATAAATAATAAATAGGTGCCTCAACATTGCAAATTATAAATAATAAATATAATAAATAGGAACTCTAGGGGTGGGGAAGAGTCTTAAAAATTATTTGAAAAATGACTTTTTAAAATTATTCATGTCTTGCTCTTTTGAGACTTTTATTACACTCGGGTGAATGACCTGTATAAATTGTTATTTCTTATGCATGTAGCAGCTTACCTAATTTTTTTGCATACCTGCAGTTAAAGCAGAGTTGATACCTGATTGTATGTGAGGACTTTGAACTTAACGTGGTGTTTAGAAAGTATTTCATCACTCCCATCTTAAATGCATTTTGTTAGTTGTCAGTTGTATTGTTTGTAATGAATTTTTTTGCTGTATTTGAACTGATTACAACAAGAACAAGTTCTGGTAGGTAGGGTCACTAAGGTTTTCATCAGACATGTGTCTCTCTCATTTCAAGCTCCCAATGGTCCTGAAGGTTCCACGGCTGAATTCCTCACCATTGGCTCTGTGTGACAGGCCTTTTTCTCTCCTAGGATTTGGAGACATTTTAGTTCCAGGTATTGTTTAGAATGTTAAGAATTTTACTTGTTGCATTGTCATATTAGTTTATTGCTCTTGTACTTCTGCTTCAAGTGATAGGTTTGATTTGACTACTATAAACCTGATAAATTTTTAGGTATAGTGGTTTTTTTGAGCACTGTTCACCTTTTCAACAAGAAAAATGCACATTAATCTTATGGTTCAGTCTCACATGCAGCCATGTCAAGAAATGTAGAGAAAGTGCAGGAGTTGATTTAGCAACTGATTCTATACTATAAAGTATCTTTAATAGTGTGGTAATAGAGGAAATTATTTTTCCATTTGCACATGGTTTAAGTACAGATGCCTGACCACTCAAAACTTCCTAATTTTGTTAGTCACACTAATACACATCCAGTATTTCTACCATACCTCTCAAATTTGATTTTAGATAGTATGTAGAAGTATCCCTGGCATCACTGCAGGTGAAAAAATTGTGCACCTTCTGGCTTTCAGTTTTCTTCTGAGAAATTATTTGTTTTACTTTCCTGTATTTTGGGAAATATGAATTCTGTCATCCCCTTTAGTGTCCTCTCCTCCCCCCAGCCTGCAACAGGCATAGTCATTAACCATAAAATTCTACTGTCTTCAGTAGCAGCTTGAAGGGCTGAACTCACTCTTGCTCCTGTTGTGAACACTATTTTTACAAATGTTTAGTAGGGATGGGATGACGTTTTTATCTGTGATCTGCATGTTTGTAGCTGTTTTACTTTTGGAGTGCTTCTGATACACGGGGCTTGTGCAATCAGATAACTGGTTTGAAAATTGCGCAGCCTCCTGGATATGTTGTCATGGTGCTTAAACACAGTGTGCCAAGGAAGTTTGGTGGGGGGAGAGGGGGAATTCTTAAAAGTTTCTAGCTGGTTTGATGGTTTTGTTTTTGTGATGTAGTGTGTGACTAGGTTGAAGGCATATTGTAACTGTTCTTTCCTTTCCTAGGCTTACTGGTAGCCTATTGCCATAGATTTGATATTCAGGTGCAGTCATCCAGAGTCTATTTTGTAGCCTGCACAATAGGTATGTACCACAGTGCCACCTGAAAACAAGACCTACAGGAGTGGCTCCTTCTAAAAGCGTGTCATAAGTCTTGCCTGGCATAGGTTGGGGGTTTTATCGTGTTCCTCCTTCTATTATTAAACAGAAATATTTAGCAAAGTGCTTTCAAGGCTAGGTCTTCCATCACCAAACTAGCTGATGTTGATTTTCTGAGCTGTCTTGTCTGCCTTATGTAAGGGGGGCTTCTTGTTACCATGGCTGCCAAGGGTCTCACTCTACCCCTTGTAGTTACACTATCTTTACATATGCTCAGCTACTCATTCTGTTTTCTTGATTCATGAAGCTTTGAATTTATTGTGCATAAGAGTTCAGGTTCAGGGATATCATCCTTTGACTTTGTTCTTAACTTTTTGTGTATTCTAAAAATCCATGACCAGGGAATCCATGCAGGGAATTTTATTATTATGACTATAATACCTCTAGGTAAGTTTTCTTTTTTAGTTTGTGAAATCCACAGAGTTACATGCCATGAACTTAAATACTACTCAGGAACAGGACCTGACAGATTCCTGTTGTCTTTCTTACAGTGTACTTCTGCTAGGAAAGACCAATGCTTGCAGTAAATTTCGTGAGAAATTTTTATGAACAACTTCTTTAGAAATTCTTTTGAAAAAATACCTGGGTTCATGGACACTTCTGGCAGGGGTAGAGAGATGCTTTTATTTCGATGTTCCAAATAATTTTCTCTCATATGTACTTTAACAAAATTGTTGTCTTATCTGGTACTTTCAAAATGTGTTTGCAGAAACAGGAAAACGTTGTATTGGTGAAGAGTCAGCAGTGTGCTATTGCAGCACTGAGAATGAGCCATGTGCAAGGCTGAGTTAGCAAGACGGAGTCAGCAGTTATGAGAGGAGTGATTATTCCTCTCAATTTGTCACTTAAGAGTGAGTCTTAACCAGGATCCCTGGTGCCAGACAGACACTGACATACTGGAGTAAATCCAGTGGACACCGTCAGGATGGCAGAGGGCTGGAGCACAGGGTTGTAAGAGAAGAGAAGGCAAAGAAGAGATTCTATTGCTGTCCACAGCTACCTAATGGGAGACTGCAGAGAGGACAGAGAGACTTTTCTTACAGGCGTGCACATAAGATGTGAGGCAATGGACTTATATTACAATAAGAAACAGTAAGAAATATTTTAACTAGATATAAGGAACTCTCAATAATAGCAGAATATGCCCCCCCCCCAAAAAAAAAGCATTTTCAAGAACTGTAAAGAGTTATTGAGTATTCTAATCACAGCCTTCTGAGATCATCAAGTCCAGCCATTAACCTAGCACTGCCAAGCCCACAATTAACCGTGTCCCCAGATGCCACATCCACACATCTTTTAAATCCCTGAAGGGACAGGGACTCCACCACTGCTCTGGGCAGCTGTGCCAGGACTGGAAAACCCTTCTGGGGAGGAAGCTCTGCCTAATATCTAACCTAAATCTCCCCTGGCAGAACTTGAGGCCACTTCCTCTCGTCCTGTCCCTTGTTCCCTGGGAGCCCACCTGGCTCCACCCTCCTGCCAGGGAGTTGTGGAGAATGAGAAGGTTGCCCCTGAGCCTCCTTTTCTCCAGGCTGAGCTCCCTCAGCTGCTCCTAATCAGCCTTGTGCTCCAGCCCTGTCCCCAGCTCCATTCCCTTCTCTGGACACGCTCCAGTCCCTCAATGTCTGTCTTCGCCTTCTGAAGAAAAATCGGTTGGATTAACTTCATTGTCTTGAAAATGTAATTGAAAATAATTACATTATGAGATCCAAGCTTCTTCTGTTCTACTAAATAAATTTTTCCACATTTATGCAGAATAGAAAGTAATAAAAAACATATAACCTAGAGCAGGCTAGCTTTTTTTTTTTAGCTGTGTGGCAGGATAGTAAGAAGCAGCCAAAGCCAACCCGAACAAGAAGCGTATTGTAATGGTCAAAATATTTGTCTGTATCTGCTGAATTCATAAATATAATATGAGGCACAATATTTCATATATTTATTTTGCTTAAGGTAATTATTTAATTGCACAGATGGACTAGGCCAATCACACTACTTTCACATGTTATTGTCAATAGGAAAACTATAGTATTCCAGGTTTACATGGTGTAAATAATGCTTCTCCCTAAAGAAGACTGAAAAACCTCTGGAGATGTTTTGCATATTACTTGAAAAAGTTCCAGTGAGAATGCTCCTTAAGCTAATTATTTAGTTGTGCTTGTGCAAAGCTGTATCTGAATAACCGGTTTTTGCTGGGTTTGTTTTCTTCCAGCATATGGCATAGGCCTTCTTGTGACCTTTGTTGCCTTGGCACTGATGCAGATGGGCCAGCCTGCTCTCCTCTACCTGGTGCCCTGTACTCTCCTCACCAGCTTCGCAGTGGCCCTTTGGAGAAGGGAGCTTGCCATGTTCTGGACGGGCAGCGGCTTTGCGGTGAATACCAGTTTGATATGAGTGTCTTCAGGAAATACTAATATTATAAAAACCTAACTAGAATTAAAGTTGAGTAAAATATTGCAGTATTATCACACAAACACAAAGATATTTGTTTTGCTTGATTGTTTGCTTTTTTACAAACTTTTTTTTGCCTCAGTAAGGTTTTCTGGTTTTTGCAATGTTTATGGCCACTTAAATCAGACTAGTGAAAAGTAAAGTAGACCTCGTCTATCCTTGATTCTGCCAAGAAGTTACTTGTTTGATCTCTCTTGGAAGTATTGGTAGTAGTAAAAGGTTACAATATTATATAGAATGTGGGGTTTAGTACTATATAAAATGCACCCTTAAAATATTTTCTTCTTATATTTCATAGCTTACTGTTTATGAAGGTGGAAATGTAGTTCAGTATAGTAAATTGTCACCTTGTTTCACTGTGTTGAAAGTGAAATTAACTTGTTTAAAAAAGGAATAATTTTTATCATGATGCATGATTTTAGTTTTTGAGTATTTACTAGAAGGCCAAATCTATCAAGCTAGAGGTCCCCCCAGTGAGTTCTATTTTATTATTCAACTATTTGTGATAACCTTCACAAGCTTCCACTAGAGCAATGAATTTAATTCTTAGAGAAATATTTGAGATCATCTGAAATGTTATGGAAAAGTTGCCAGTTCTTGTACACTGATAGTACAGGTGGGCAGAACTGGACAGTGGCCAAGGACCAAGTGCCTGTTGCTGCCTTACCAGCAGACCATATCTGAAACGGGTGAGGAACAATCACTTAGAAAGCAAACACTTTTCTGGAAGGAAAAATTCCCCTGGTGTCCTATAAAACACAAAGAAAGGGTAACTGTATGCATCTGTCCACTGCTGGAGAACGATAACAGAGATGATGGACCTTTAATCTTCATCTTGTATGACCATTACCTTGGATAACTGGACACAATAGTTCTTGTTTTCCATCATTCTGACTGTGATCTTCCGTTTACAGAAAGACCTACCTCAGCCTCCCGTGGTGATAGCTCCTGTCAACTGCCCTCAGCTTCCCAAAAACAGCAGTGTACCAGCCTCTCAACAAGACACAGAGCAAATGACCAATCCCACCCTCCACGTGAAGGAGCTGCACGGCTCCGCCTCAGCTGAAGAGGATCTGGCTGATGCCAGCACAAAGACAGACCAGTCAGAAATCTCTATTGCCCAGAGTGAGGAACCAACTGCTCAGAATAAGGATGACCTTGAAAGCAAATGCCTAAATGCAGAACAAAACCAGCTGGAATAAGTGATGCGATAAGAACTCCTTACTTTCCCTCACAGACATATCTATACAAAACCAGTATGTATTTAGGACTGGTTTAGTAGGGTTTGCTTTCATTGAAGAACCTCACTGGGAGTCTGATCCTCAAGTCCAACAAGGAATGTTCTGTCTCCAGCTTCGGTACAGCTATACACTTCAAACATGTTTCTGAAATATGGTGCTCTGCAGGAGTTCTGATGTGTGGGTTTCAATGGTCACTGTTAGTGAAACGCCTTTGACCATTTGTTCCATTTGCATTATAGCGAGGTAGCATTAAGAGTCTTTATTTACTCAGTACTCTGTGCTTGTGTGGCTGTTTCGCTGCTTTACCATGGTGTAGGTTAACGTGGAGGAAAACCATTGAAGGAGTCTGCTACAATGCTTACTTGAGAGAAACATGGTATTTTTCTTTTTGTTTTTTTTCTTGGCACTTTCCCTACTGTCACCTTTTACTTTACTTCTCCTGACTTGTCAAAGCTGTTGATAAAAGGGAATGCGTTACTACAAACTGACATTCAGGAAATGCAGAGAATGGTTAAATTACCATTACTCCAAAAGGCTTTATACTACCATGGTGCATTAAATGCATCTCTTAACTTTTTTGTCTTTGTTTTTACTTCTAGGTACCTGGGCTACCAGTCTAGTGTAAAAGGCAGGATGAGTAGAGCTCCAGGAAGCTTTCTAGGAATTCATGTGAACTCTAAGGGCTGTCTCTGATAATAAACAGGGTTGGTCACAGAATACTGCCTGGAAGCAAATGTGTATTAAGAATGTTTAGAAATAAAATACAAGCCAAATAGGTAAAAAAAAAATTAGGTACTAGCACTATACTAAGCTTAACAGGCAGTATTTTCATTGGGAGAATGTTAAAGCGCAAATGTTCTTATGTTTGGGGCTTTGAGCTTCTATTCAAGGAATATAATTGTGATTTCTAATTTTGAAGAAAATAGTCTGTTTTTTCATTCCCAACGGAGCACATATGGTGCTAGAGACAGTTGTGATTTAAAGCTACTTGCTGCTCAGTAACTTACCAACTGCCTAAGTCATGTTTTGTCTTTGTCTCAAGAGTAGTAGCCAAAGCATGGTCTGTCAGGTTCTGGAATGAGCCTGGGATCTCACCTTTTATTTTGTATCTCTTGCTACATTGTGAAGGAATTTGTGAATTTAAAAATTTTGGAGTGCAGCTGGTCCTATTTCACATTCCTGAAATTGTGTGTTTTCCTGTATAACATGATTGAGTCTTTTATGCATCAACTTTTATTCATAGAAAGATAATTTGCATATTACTTGTTCCATCTAAGTATATTTGGCTTTATCAGATGAGTCTGTTCTGCACTTAAGCTGCAATTCCAGAAAACCTCAAACACTTCACACAAAAACTGACATAGAAAATTGAAGTATTATAGGGTCCTTGGATATGATTCCAGATTGCATGGAAGAAATACTCCCAAGTATTTGAGAGCCCAAAATGTCATTTACAAAAGTATTGTCACAGTGATGCAATCAGAGGCATTGCTGTTGAATTGAAAATCTCCAGTTGGCATGTTGAATTGGAGTTGAAGGGCTCTCTTTTCAAGTCTATCTGTTAAGTATCAGCCATTGTCTTTTTGGCTATGTCTTCCAAAAGTTTACCCTGTGCTTTTTGGATGATAACTTCTGTGGGCAGTGGTAGCATTCTTTCTCTAGAATGTGAGTAGCTCTCTCTAAAACCACACTCTGGCTTCAGAGTTTTGCCAGCTCCTGCTTAAAGCCTTGAACCTTGTCTGATAGGATGATTTATTGAGTTTTTTTGGAAGGCTCCCTGATTTCAATGGCCAACACTACATTTAATTTTAAAATTGCCCTAATGGAAGATAATACTAAAGCAATCTGGTTTTCAATCTCCTCTTTAACGGACCATTACTTTGGCCAGCAGTAACCCAAACCAATTATTACTAATTAAAAGCAACAGACACATTTTACTGAAAACTTCAATCAGCTGGATTATGCCTTAATTTAAGTCATTGTGTAAGTATGTTTGTTAAATTAAGAAAGCAATCTTGTGTTTAAATAACAAACTTGACAAATAGCAAGATAAGTTGGAGACTGACTCAAAGTTCTATTGGTTTTTGCCTTGATCATCTCTTCATCATAATGTTGTTTGGAGTAGCTTTCTACATATTTAAAAGCCAGTAGCTTTCTGATGACGAAGCATTAGGTATTATCATCTACTTGAAAGTGTATTAGCATTTGTTCTCCTGTGTGGTTAGGAAACAGTTTATTTCTCAGATTGTTCATAGCTCAATTAGAACAGAAGAACTGGTCACACTGAACTCATAGGCATTTCACAGCTGCATTCTGGACACCATTCTGCTTCACCTCAGGTTTTGGGGATTTTCCATCTATTATTACATGTGACTTTTCTCTTCCCCAAACAACAAAGAATGCAGAAAAAAAACACCAATAGCTTCTCAGTGCAGTATCTCCAGTTAAAGCATGTGAAGTGGCAACAATTTACAGATTTTGACTATCTCAGTACTGTACAAATCAGGTGACCCTGGTGCTCCAGTTTGGCTGTGACTGTTCGGACCCTGATCCTGGGCAGTTCAATCACTTCCATCAAAAACCAAGGCTGTATTTTTTTATCTTTAAGAAACCTCCCTGATCAGCGTAGTTTAAAACTTAATGTTGTATAGGAAAATATGCATATCAGTTCAATGTTGCTGACTGATTTGATTTGATGATTTCAGATACACATTCCACACCAAACTTGAGTTTTAATATTTAAAGTAATGAAAGTAATGTTAAAAATAATGTTGATGGGCTTCTTGTTTATTTTTTCACATAGTAAGCCTTATCTGTCTAGAAATTCAGTACGGGTTCTGTTCCTGAGAACTTGTATGTATTCAGGAGAAGCATTTCTTTTAGTCAAAAAATACCCCAAACAAACACAAAAACCCCAACAACAACTGACACTGCTGGAAAAGAAATCCATTTGAGAAAACCCAACTCTTTGGATCACAATAGTGAGGATCAGATTCCTTCTTCAAGTATTTATTTTGGTCTGTTCCCTCCTGAAGGATTGCCCAAATGCAGCTGAAGGTAGAATGGAACATGAAAGGCTTTACTGAGGGCGACAAGAGAAAAGTATCCCAAACCTTCTTTAAATTTTGCAGATTTTATTTTTCTTGTCACAATTGAAGAGCATTTTAAATGAAATATATAAAAAAGAAACCGGAACGAATAGATTTGAAAATATATTCTGTTTTTACCAGTGGCACTAATAAAAGCACATCCACATATGTAAGAATTACAGTTGCAGAAATGTTTAATGTTTTCTCTAAACTTGGAGAGATGCCAGACAACAGAAAATCTGCAGCACAGCCTATTTTCCAAAAGGTTTATTAACATGTTTCATAGAAAACTTTGTTTAGAAAACTGTTTGCTTCCAAATTTCTTGAATGTTTTCCATGATTTTGGATAATCGGTCAAGCTTCTCTTTCAGAGGATGCTCTTTCCTTACAGTACCCCTCAGTATGGCTGTTGTTAAGAATGTCTTGGCAGTATTTTTCAGCCATGCACATTTCTGTGTTTCAGCTTTGGGTTTTGCATTCCTGATGCATTGTTCCAACTGGGAACAGATCATGACTACCATGGTAGTGCCTGGTGACTTCTGAGTATGCTGGAAACTGGCGCAGACTGTGGAGCCAGGCTGAACCCAGCCAGCAGCCTGTGCTGAAACAACAGCGTTGTGAGCTTGCAGACTGTGGCTGCAGTCATTATTGAATTAATCTGCCTCTGGGAGATGCTATGAATACCTGCAGCTCTTTAAAAAAGCCAGTATTGGGTGTTTGAGAGCAGTGTTACCTTGAAGTTAAAGCTGAACATGTGCTGTTTCAGTGCAAGATGCAGTAGTTTTGTTCTTGTCTTTAGCCCCATAGCTGAGTGTGTGTTTCTGGTTTCTTGCACTACACAGGCTCTGTGGATGTAAAGCCCATGATACTTCTTTTTAACAGCAGCTTCATTCACTGTCCATGAACAAAACAGAGTATTTTGTACATGCCTTCATCAGCTGGTGTGTTATTTGTAGTACACTGAGGGCTGAATATGCTGGCTGAGCAGCAATGTATACAACTAATGATTATCAACGCTTGGCACATAGCACATTGACACAAGTGTGAAATACAGACATACCAGTAGATCCAAATACTCGTGCAAATCCTGCAGAGATGGTGCTTTTTTCCATGACAAGTATAATCTCTGATATTTTAAAAGGAAATCTGTGTCGGGCTGTGTCTTCAGGCAAATGAGGACAAGAACTATGGTCAGAGGTCCAGAAAACATCTATCAACAAGGAACAGAGATCCTTTAGGTATTTTAATGTCATGTGTGGTTTCCCAGCTGGGGCAGGACATGAAGAACAGAGCTGCACTAACAGCTTTTCAGTTTAGGTTTTTGCCAGTGATGCTGGGTAGGGTGGAGAGAGGGAGGATAAGAAAAAACTGAAGATTACTCAGAAAGCATGAGCAGACACTGAACCAAGAAACGCAGTGGAAGAGTTAACTCCAAAGAGAAGACCAAAAGGCATGATAAATATCCAAAAATCTGAAATGCTGCTGCAAATTGGGAAGACAATTTGTCATTTTCAAGTAGGGATGACATTAGAATTAATAGACAAATTACAATAAGGAAATTTTGGTGCTTGTGGTAGGAAAAATCTAGGAGTGGCTGACAGGTGAAGGGCTCAGCGGGGCAGGGCAGTGCCCAGTGCGTGAGCTCCTTTGGTTCAGCAAGGAGAAAATTGAACCACCCCAACCACAGTCATTTCATGCTACTGGCATTTGGAGCCAGCCAACAAGCCCTGGCCTACCTGTCCAGGTATAGTCTGAGGGTCAGGATTCCTGGGGTTTAATGGTATTATAGCATGAACTTTGTCCTGGAGTACTCAATTTATATATCATGAATGCTGTCAGCGTGTTCTGTAACCGCTGTGATGGATAGTTCAGCTCTTGTAATACAAAGACTGTGTTTTCTGCTGCTTAAAAGTGATAAATCCTCTGGAAAGAAACCACATCAATTTTACTCTTTTTTGTCTATGTTTAATTTGTTGAATTGCTTCTGGCACCCTGGAACATTTTCAGAACACGACAGCTCTGTGTGCTACCAGAAGCTTCCTTTATGCACTGGCATAAAAGAACTTTCTTTTCACTGATCCTCTCTGTCATCTCTATTTATCAATTATGTGCTCTTCTGTGAGGATTCCACCTTTTCCAGTTTTGCAGTTAAATATTCAAATTATGTGGAGTAAAGACAACATTTTGCCATCTGTAGATTAGTGATAGGTGGTGAACAATATGTTTAAATTGGGTTTTCTTGAATTGGGAACTAGTGTACTGTACACGAGCATCTATGATTTCAGGAACTAGCAGAGGACTTAATTTCCTGTGATGCAGGGGCTCAGACTTGGTTCTGTTTCCCAGAAGCTGTTGGTGAGTCCAGCAGCCAGGGGTTGCAGGGACCCATGCTCCTACGATTGTTTGGAGCCACCTTCCTTAGGTGAAGGTGGTGTGACAGCTTATCCAGATTTCTTACGATATTTTTCTGCATGTCAGCATGCAAGTTTAGCTCCAGATGGCAAACTTCATCCAGGTGTTTGTCTCTGAGAAGTTCTGAGATGATCTGCAAGCTATATTTTTTTGGTTGAGAACTGCTTCCTGCTGCCAGACGTGCGCTGTGTGTTGTGAACTGACTTTGAGTGTTTCATGTAAATATTGGTCAGCTGAAAATATGCGGAGAAATGGTCTCAAACCAGCTCATCACCAGCTCATGCCCCATCCCTGGAAGTTCAAGGCCAGGCTGGATGTAGTCTTGAGAAATCTGACTCTAGTGGATGGCATCCCTGCCCATGACAGGGGCTGGAATGAGATGATCTGTAAGGTCCCATTCCAACCCAAACCATTTTGTGATTCTAAGATTCTATCATAACTCCTAAAAAAAATTGGTGGCTTGGGCTGGTAGGAGCCCTGCAGGAGCAGACAGCCAACACCTCATAGTCAAGAGCTGCTGAAAGATCTCCAGCCCTAAGAATGTGACACTTTGCACAAGCAGCAACACCCTGATCAGTTGGTGCAGTGAGGCCAGCGAGGTTTCCCAGAGCCCGACCCTTGGGGTAGGGTTCCACACAAGAGTTGTAGCTGATGTTGTTTCCAATACAGTAACTTCTTCCTTAAGCCAGAGGTTCGGAAAGAATAGAAATAGCTCTCTTCATCTGAAACATCTGTAGTCAGGAAATTGCCACAAACCTGCCACTTCTTCCATTGTGGATCCGAGCTTTGAACGCTGGGATGGTGGGAAGGTGGTGATGTTTGGGGAGGAGCACAGTCCTTTACATGCATTCCCCAGCAAGGAACCAGAAAAGGATTTTATTATTCTGCTCTGACTGAAGTTGTTCTGATTTATGTTGAACAAAAACTTCAAAACAGTCGTTCAGGTTTAGTTTGACAAAATAATTTTTAAAAAAACACAGTGGCATGGTTTTTTGGTTTGGGTCATAATCTCCTTTTTTCATATTCAGTAGTGGAGACTTCAAAAAATGTGTATCAGAGATGTTACAGAAGACCCTAAGTTGGCAGCAAGCCCATGTGGAAAACAGGCTGGAGTGCTCTGATGGCCAGTTAGTGCAGCAGTCTGCCTGTGCTGGGGTGAACATGTCTTCTGCCCATTTGTCTTCAACTCGTACTTTGCCACTTGTCTCCTCCAGCAACCTTTTGACTCTCAAACTCTCATAGAGCCAGCACTGGCTGTGGGAGAGCAAGAAGGAATCTTTGTGTCACAGTGCACTCCTGGTGCTGTATGAAAGGCATGAAACGGGGAATTGAGCACTGTGCTCAGCCTGGGGCCTGTGCCACGCGCTCTGTTGCTCATGGTGCTGAACACATGAAACCTCTTTGATCCTAAAGTCACTGATGGTAACTATGAGCTCCAGTACTTTGAGCCTAGCAACACAGGAAAGCAAAACCTGAGAAAATTTACAGCCCTGCCCATAGATGCTCTGCTCATTACTGACCGTGTTCCTTAAAGGCTGTTGGAACTGGGGTCTGATGACCCACCAGCAACCCACGAGTCCCCTGTGATCTCTGGTAGTGTTACTTTACTAAAACTGAATCAGAAGTGCTTTGGGTGTGGATTAGTGGGAGGCTGGAAGCAAAAATTTCAAGCAGTATAAAGAGGATTTACAAGATAAGAGTTAAGACCCATTTGCTTAATGCTTGTTTCTTGGATGCTTGACAGTAGCTGCCTTTAGAGAGAAAGTTGATTCTTGGAGGTAACATTATCAGTAGAACAGTCTTAAATGTCTGGTGTCTTTGTGGAAGGACTTTGTAATGGTGTTCAAATAGTAGTATGTAGGATAGTGTTAAGAAGAGTGCAAACTAAAAGATTGTTAATTTTAGCACTTGCAAATGCATCTGTTTAACTCTACATATGTACGCATGAAGAATAAACTTTAAGCTCATTTTAGGTACTGAAGGAAAGATTTTCTCTTGAGCCAACGTATTACATGTTTTTGATGTTTTAAGATCTTCTATGCAGTTTGGCCCCTTAATAAAACTTTTAAAAATTAGAGAGAAAGGAAAAAAACCAAAAAACCCCACACTAGAAAACAACCCCTCCCTCCAAAAAAAGAACAGCTAAGAAAGTTAGCCAGTGTAGGAAGACTGGTATGAAAACTTAGTTGGAGTATTTTTCCTGCGTGGGGCTCCTATTTCCAAACAAACAGGCTATGGTAATGAAGTGCAGATGGGACATAAAGAATGAGGAATTTAGTTCTCTGTAAGGATGTAGTCAGTGATGCTGATAAAATGAATGTCCTTCCCCAATTCCCTGGGGCCTGTCTTGTATTTCCTTTACCTTGTCAGTCAGTGTGTCAATGGCATACACCACCTGGATCAGTTGCACAGTTGTAGCTGACTGTGGGGTTGTCGATCCCCCATGTGAAGAGGGTCCCTCTCCCCTCACACAGGTTGGGGAAGGGGTAGCATTTAGTACTTAATGACTTGCAAAATTGTGCATATTGCATGGTATCTGCAAGGATATAATCAGTAATTCTGTGACTTTTGTCTAGGATACAAGTATCTTACATCTATGGTACAAGATATTTTTTTCTGGTGTTATTGTTTGCAAGTAATAACAAAGAACTGACTGTGTCACCTTACTGATCCCTTCCTGTGCTGACAGTAGAAGAGAGCCATTGCAAAGACCAAGGGGGAAAGCAAGTTTGTTTCCAAGTAATAAAAGACATTTTTGGCAAACATTTCTGTTTTTCCAAAACTGGAGGTCTTACCATAGTACATGCATCAGATTTTCAATTCAGTCTGGGTGGCCTTTTCCCACCCTATGTCTGTATGGATCTTTATGGTTTTGATACCAGCCCTCCCTCTGACTGAATTACAGCCTTGTATCCAATTGCACAGCACATCATAATATATATATTTTTATATATGTAAATACATTGTAATACATAGGATTTCCAGTGACCAGATGTAGATTAGCTTTCCTTCTGTGATGTAACACGGAAAAAACCCTATTTCAAAATTAACGGGGGTGGCAGAATCTTAGGACAAAGAGATGAGAAATATCCCAAGGGTTTCTGCAGAGTGAATTTTCCGTGGAGTAATGAAGCCTGTTTCAGGCATATCGAGATACAATGAAAGAAAACAAACTTGAAAATGATGGGTCAACTATTGCGGTCGTTTGGTTTTTTCCTTCTGTTTTGCTTTTAGAAAACACTGGAATTTCCTTTAGTCTGTTTTAGTTTAAAACTATAAAAATTTTCTAAAAGTGTCAAATAAAGATACTTAATTTTTGAACTGAGTTTTGCTATTTTATATCACCCTTAAGTTTGACACACTTTTTTATTGTTTGCTCTGGTATGTGATAAAATGTCTTTTGGAATTTAAAGATCGCTGTGTACGGCTCCCACCATGAGCTGGATTCCATGCAAAATTCTTAAAACTTGCTCAGTACCAGAAACAGTGTTTGACATCCCCCCACAGTCCACACAGGCAATCTCTTTCCCTGGCTTTTTTAACCCTGACAGAATCCCAGAACAGTTTGGGTTGGAAGACACCTTTAAGATCATCTCATCTCACCCCTGCCATGGGCAGGGACACCTTCCACTGTCCCAGGCTGCTCCAAGCCCCGTCCAGCCTGGCCTTGGGCACTGCCAGGGATCCAGGGGCAGCCACAGCTGCTCTGGGCACCCTGTGCCAGGGCCTCCCCAGCCATTTAAAGCCATGTGATCAGTTGCACCGATAAATTGGGTTTGACAACTCTGTTGCACGTTGAGGTGCTGTTGCTTGGGAAGGGAGGTGTTTACTAACAGTCCCTCTTTCTAAGAAAATGCTGAATATCTACTGAATTACAAGGTAAGTCACGGCGTATCCAGGAATGGTACAAACTAACAACAATTCCGCTCTGTGCTTCTGTTTAGTATGTCCTGCATTTCACTTTTAAATACACAATACAGATGAGAAGAGAGAAATTGAGAAGTTTCTTATGATATCTGATGCTAAAAAACAACAACAACAGCAAAACAAAACACCAGACCAAACCACAACAACAACACCGGGGGGAGGGAGTGACGTAGGAGCACGCAGGAACGCAGGGGGCGGGCTCTCGGCATGCCCGGGAGCGTTTGAACAGGGAGAAGAAGGCAGCATGGCGGGGCCCAACACGCGGCCGAGGCCACGTGTCGCCACCATCTTTGCTGGAACCTGGCGCTGACACAGCGAGATACTGGGGGGTCGGGAGGCGGG
>VZRR01010574.1:32060-63102 GCA_013398015.1 Oreocharis arfaki | reverse complement strand
CCCAAAAAAAAACCACAACCAAAACAAAACCACAAAAAAACCCAGCTGCAGCAAAACAGCCTTTCTGTCTGGCTGTCACTGGGGAACTGAGACAGCTGCTTCCATTGAGACAAAGAGCGTTCAAAACCAGAAAGATTGGGTTCATTTTAAATAGAGGGTAAAAAATATTAAGATAAAATCTGGCCACAAAGCTCATCCTAAAGTATTGTAAACTTCAGCCTATATTAGTTGAAACAGTGACTGGTATTCTAGATTTAGACATACATCTGCATGCTGGAACAAAATCAGCTTCATGAATGAATTGTGTGACCTTTATATTCTTGTACTTGGTTATTCCTGTATCTGTTGCATAGACAAGGACAAAGCATTTGTTGTTTGTGGGTTTGTGGGTTTTGGTTGGTGGGGGGGGGGATGTGTTTGGTTTTGATTTTTTTAGAAAGCCCGTATTATGGGTCTTGGCAGAAAGTAATGCTCTAAAGCAGAATGACACCGCTCAAACAGGAGGAGGTTGACTGAACTGCTGGTCTGCTGAACACCTGTGGTGGAGCCCACAGTTCTCCCCGCAGTGCCACAGGTGCAGATCCATCTCTAGTGAAAATCTTGACATTCCAAGCCTCTCCTGACTACCTTGTGCATTTGCTGAAGATCTGTCCTACGTGACCGTTTCTGCGTTTGTGTGGACTATTTACAAGCATCTTATCTCTGCAGAGCTTGCTCAGTTTTGCAGCAAAACCGCCTCGGGCAGCTCTGGAAGAAAGGGCTGGATTCTCCACATTCTCCACCCAGGATGATGGCTCAGTTAAGTAAAGGGACTGCTTTGTGCTCAGGTGCTGCCTGAAGGTTGGTTTCAGGGCACACTGAAATTCCCACCTGGAGAGCTCCTGTGCCAATTGCTGAAAAACGTTTTTGTGAATATGTTCAGTCAGTTGCCGACTTTCAAATCAGCTCATTGCCTCACTTGTGCAGGTGATTAACTGGGGAGTTCTTGGACCACCTGGGCACTCTACGACTTGGCTACGCTGCAAATCTGTCCTATTTTTCTTCTTTGGGAACTTTTATGAGGTATAGACAGTATTTTGATCTGGTTTTTCTGTTATAATATAATTTCCATATTCATGGTTTCCCAGTTTCGCCTCCAAGATAGATTTGACTCTCTCGATCACCTCTGCATACTGCTCTCAGTTAGAAGAGATCCCTGGAAAGAGATGTAGCTTTCAGAAGAGGTGTGCTATATGTCTCCAGTGGCTCCTAGGAATCACCCTGCTCCCAACAGATGCTCCTGAGCAGGTCATGTTATGGTCAGGTATGTCTGCATCCTCTGCAAGTGCACAGCCATCTAGCCCAGACATTCAAATGTTCCATGCTTTCCTCTGTGTGGGGCAGGGAAAGTCCCCTTTTACATGGAGGATTACAGAGAAACACTGCCTGAGCAGCAAGACTTGGCCTGCTGCCTCTTCCTAGTTCAGCCTGCTTCACAACATGGGGTTGGACTAATATAGTCAGAGAATATTAGGGAGCTTCGTGGACTCTGTGGTATGGGGGTTAATCCATCCCAGGGGAAGACTTTTTTAGTCTCGTTGATCTTGAGGAGGTTTCTTTTGCCCTGTCAGCTGTACTCTGTTACATTATTACAGTCATGTCAGCCATAGTCTTTAAAGCTGGCAAAAATATCCACAACACCTGCTACAGTGATTAGGGCAATAGTCCTATTCACAGAATTGTTAGGGATGAGAGGCACCTTAAAGCCCATCTTGTTCCACTCCCTGCCATGGGACACCTTCCACTATCCCAGGCTGCTCCAAGACCCAATGTCCAGCCTGGCCTTGGACACTGCCAGGGATCCAGGGGCAGCCACAGCTGCTCTGGGCACCCTGTGCCAGGGCCTGCCCACCCTCCCAGGGAACAATTCCTTCCCAATATCCCATCCAGCCCTGCCCCCTGGCAGTGGAAGCCATTCCCTGTGTCCTGTCCCTCCAGGCCTTGTCCCCAGTCCCTCTGCAGCTCTCCTGGAGCCCCTTTAGGCCCTGCAAGGGGCTCGGAGTTCTCCCTGGAGCCTTCTCTTCTCCAGGTGAGCACCCGCAGCTCTCCCAGCCTGGCTCCAGAGCAGAGGGGCTCCAGCCCTGGGAGCAGCTCCTCTGGACCCACTCCAATAGGTCTATGTCCTTCCTGATGCTGAGGACCCCCTGGGTAAATGCAGTGCTCCAGGTGAGGTATTTCAAGTGAGAAATTAATTCCAAATGACCTCCAGAAGTCCAGATGAAGAGTATATTTATTTTGTGGCTTTGTACCCCCTGGATGGGGATAGAGAAAGGGCATTTCAACTCTGTGGCCATTACAGAGCTGTTCAATGGTTGCATACTCTGAAAACAATTCCAACAAAGTTCAAGCAACTTTCATTAATAGGAAGTTAGTGAGTCACTCAATATTTCTGTGACATTTCCGTAGGGAAAAAAAAGAGAGAGGGAAACTCCTGCAGAAGAAAGCCATATAACCATCAGTTTCGTATATTTATAAAAATGAATAGTGCAGAATTTAATTTTCTGAAAAAAAGCTTTTTCTTCTCAAATGTCTCTCATAAAGCCATGTAGGAGTATTTTTTTCCTATTCATACGTTCTCTTATATCTTAATTGGTTTATCACTCTGAAATCAAGATTTAAAATTGAATTAAATTAACCAGTACTTTTTTCCCCTTCAAGCATGAGAAATGTCTCTTCCCAGTGCAAAAAAGGAAAATGAAACATGGAAATCTGCACTTAAAATGTATTTTGGGGGTGGTGCTGCAGAGTGTGTGACACACATCTTGATGTGTCAGGATGGGGTTCTCATGATAAAAAAAACTCGTCCCTTTTGATCAGTTTTCATAAGCTGGTTTCTGCCCCCATTCCATTTTTTAGTTGTTGTACCCCAGGGAAAGAACCAGGAGACACAACCATTTAACCTCATGCTCATTTTTTCCATGCCCTCAGTAAAAGGATCTTCCTGGGAAGCAGAATGAAGTGAATGGTCTTTTAAATCCTTTCATGTAAAGTTCTCCTTACTCTGTTTTTTGCATCTAGAAATTTTCTTGACCGTGGAAATAAATCCATATCCCATGCACAGCATTTTCCAGCACTCCAACATGAAATGTAGCAAACCTGCTAAATACTGTTAAAGATGTTTAAATCCTTCCGGTGCACCACAATGTTTTTCTGATTGTTCTATTAAATTTTGAGTATTACATTGCCTTAGCTCAGTGCTCATTTTATCTGTACACTGTGACTGTGTGCGGCAAACGTAAGAGACAAGGGTGGTGCCAACTGCCCCGGCTGAGTTTGGTTGCCAGAGATCACATCCCTGGTGACTTGTCTTCTCACTTAGCTTTGATGCGTTTGCCCCCAGCCCCTTCAGCAGGAGTGCAGACTGCTGTTCCTAATTCCTTACTTATTTGACCACTGATAGGTTTTGTTGGTTTCTTCTTTTATTGCAGTCCTATCTCCCTTCCTCCCCTCATTACTTTTGGGCCTTGATTATGCAGTTTTGCATCTCCATTCACACAAAGATACATGCAGATGCCCTTTATCTGATGAACTATTAGAAGGATGTCAATCCCTCACTCAGCTCTTTGACAGGGATGTACAGTCTGTCTGAAAGAACAGGAACGGCTTTGTGGTGCTCACTGGCTCACAGCCAAATGTGTTCAGATTCAGAGATTGCAGCATTTTTCTGGTTATTAGCTTGGTGCTAATAAGACCGAGGTTCTGGTTTGATCCTCATATGGGCCATTCCCTTAAGAGTTGGACTCAATCCTTCTGGGTCCCTTCCACCTCAGACCAGTCTGTGATTCTGTAACCAGCCAAGTCTTCATTATCGATGCTCAGGAGGAAACCTAAAACAGATTTCAGTGGTTGTTGCTCAGTCTGGAGAGATCCATGGGACAGCAGATGTTAGGAATGAAAGGACATACTTCTAAGAAAATCAACTTCAGAGAAATCTCTATGATAGTTTTATCATTTCTGAATCCTATGTTCTTTCACTACTTTGCCATTAAATACATGAACTGCTGAAGTTTGCTGTTCATGTTGAAGCTACTTAGGGACTGAAGTGGCAGTTGGATGAGAGCTGACCATGTCAAGAAGCAGGGAAAGATTCAGACTAAAGCAAAACAAGTTCTTGGTTTTTCATGTATTTTTTGTCTTTTCAAGATGGCAGAAGGGCCACTTGCGGGCTTAAACATGAACTTGAGCTCAAGGAACTCTGTCCAGTTTTGGCCTCTGCTGTGGGTGTGTGTGATGTTGGATAATCCCTGCCTGCTCTTGTGTGGCAGTTAGGCTGTTCTAACACAGAGATTGTCAGGATGATAAATTCCAGTATGAACTGGAAGGGCTGTGGATGTTGGACTGAGGAAATTAGTAGGTTTTGGGTTTTTTGTAATACTGGTCCCTTTACAGTCTCTGTGTGCATTGGCCAGCCAGTGCTGGTTAACAAATCATCCCTGTGGCTCCAGTGTGGGGGGCTGCCAAGTTCTGATGATGGGGGGAAATTCAGTGTTGCGGGTATGAACCACCCCACTTCAGGCAGGTATTTTCCTTTCTGTCCTGCTGCTGGAGGGGATGGGAGTTGTGCAGCGACCTGCAGGAATGTCCCGTGACTGGGGAGAGGCAGGAGCTGGGGCATCACTGGTCCAGTTCCCAACGCAGGCAGCTGGGGAGCGGGGCGAGGAAAAGTGCTTCATTCCAAAGTTCAGTGAAGCAACAAACCAGCTCTTCAGGCTGAACCGTTCCTGTCTCTCGGCCTGTGCCTTTAAGCTCTGCCGCGAACTCCCCCAGTGCCTCCCACCGCCCCCGCCGGCGCCCCGCGGGCCCGGGGGGATGAGCTCGGGGCGGCTCCGCTTGGGGAGAAGCTGCCGGGAAAGGCACCTGGCGGCAACGGGAAAAGCAAAGCAGGTGAGTCCCTGCTCCTTCTTAGGAGCTCTTTTTACTTCCTTCAAGGTGCCGGGGTTTCTTGGCTCGGATGGGAAGAGAAAAACCTGCACCTTTTCCGACACCTGCACCCACCCGGGGATGCTCCGCGGCCCCACCGCCCAGCGCGATCCCTCCTGCCCGGATTGGGCTCGGGAAGCCCCCTTCCTCCTCCTCCTGCTCTTTTTTCACCTCCTCCTCCTCTTCCTTCACCACCTCCTTCTGCTCTTCCTCCTTGCTTCTTCATCAGGGTCAGACAGGTTTGCTGTCTGCACCCGCAAATTTTCAGACAAGTGGGAGTTTAAAACTGCTTCTCCACGCGGGATTTCCCCCCATGCTTGGGGAAAACCCTCGTGCTTTGCTGGCTCTGAGGAAACGGCCTGCTTCTGAGTTTATTGTCTGTGGGGGAAACAGCTCAACTCACCTTTTATTGAAAGTACCAGATGGAAACAACTTCTGTGCTTCCTTTTAGTTGCTGATGGCTGAGCAGTTTTCCTTGTGTAATGTTGGAGTGCTTTTTAGTGCTTTTCGACTCCATGTAACTCTAACGTGATTCAGGGGAGGTTGGGAGCACTTTGCACAAACGTGTAGGTAGTGCTGGAGGGGATTCTTTCTGGACCAAAGGAACTCTCTGGCTACAGAAATGGCCTCCCCATTGACTGTCTGCGGAAGTTTGACCCTTGTGCCAGTTGTGCCCTGTAGTTGTATTTCTGTAGCACATTTCATCCTTTGCCTGTTAACCAGTGTGTGTTCAACCACCGCAGGTGGGACCTAATGGATGAGCCTTGGTCAAAAGTCACCTCTAGACCCTCTTCTCTGAAAGTACTGGTTAAGAGAAACATCTGAGTTTCTTAAATTCTTTGGAAATCAAATGCAAAGAACGGTCTATATTATTTGAAAGCTATAACAAATTAGGAAATATTCTAGGAAGAAAGTTCAGTGTACTTAATGGAAAACAAAAAGTGCAACTTTAGCAGTAATGCAGACCTAAATGCTGAAACAAGCAACATTATCATTGTGGCAGTGAGCAGCTTAGACCTCGGCATGGGACAACTCTCATAAGCAACCTCTATGGGCTTGAAACAGCACCATCATGTGAGCTAAAATAAATGTTTCTGTAGCTGGATGGTTCTTTGTTCCCATGGTTGAAGGGAAGGGCTTGAGAGCCACGTTGCTTCACACCCACTTGTCTTCCAGCCCTGAGGCTGCCCTGCAAAGAGCTCCGGCACGGTCCGTGTCCTGTTTAAGGGAGGTCCCTGTAAGCGAGGTGTCAAACAAGGCACCACCGCCCAGTGCTGGACTTGAGCAGTCCGTGTGTGCCAGCATCCTGCAGCCTCTGCTCGGGGGTGGTCTCCCCAGGCAGGAGGGGTGGCCAGAGCTGTGCATGGGCACACAGCATCAGCGCTGGAGTTCAGCATGTGACGCTGTCCCCTACCGATACACGGGGAGTTTCACTCTGCGGCCTCTCATTGACTCAGGTGCTGTGAGTTCACTGCTTGACTGATACCTTTAATCACTGGCTGGGTTTTCTCTGTGAGCTCTTCCTTTGAGGGAGCACGCACTGCAGGTAACTGATTTCAGGGTCCCTGAATACTAATGCCTACCTGACAATCTGTAATAACAGCTGAAGCTAGGTAAAAATGTAATTTACACATTGCTTCTAGTGTATGTAAGCTGGTAAGAAAGAATAAAATGTGATTATTTGCAAAATGAAGACCTCTACTTTAGCCCCTGTTCCTCCAAGAACCTCTGGTCCCGGTATGTCCATTAGCTTCATTGGGACCAAGATTTCTCCCACAGCTTCTGCACAGGGCCAGACAGTGCTCAAGGGAGGCGAGTGAATGTCAGTGAGGAAATGCCATGAGTTAAGCATGTGAGTCTTTCTTGGCCATTCATGAGCTGAAAAGTATCAAATTATATAGTGCTCCTATTGTGGAAAGTAACCAGACAAACATGGAGTTCCTGGCTTACTGGATAGTCCCTATGTGTATTCAGTATTTACTATCTGTACTGAGTTTTCAAGCCAGCACAGCTGGGGGTGGGGAGGAGGAAGCTGCCTTCTTTATTTATAATTCATGGCTACAAGTTTAAGAAGTAATCGAAGGTACGAATCTGCCCAGTACTTTGTTACCAGAGGGAGAGCTCAGGGCTGAGTGTCATCAAGGTGGAAGTGATGTTAGAGCCTTTGTTACCAGTGATAATATGAGCACCGGGGAGCTCAGCTTGTCTGTCATGCCCCAGCTGAGACTGCTGAGCTGGCAGGCAGGGAGAGGATCTTCTTACTTGTAAATTGAGAGACATTTGTAGACCAAGAGGGACAATAAACAAGGCCGGCACAGTGTCATTTGGCTTGCTGAGAGCAGGACTACAGCTGAACCAGATGCACCTCCATGATGAGTGCTGCAGGGGAGCAAGAACTCCAGATCCTCACTGATCTGAGTGGCAGGGACTTTCAGATTTGCTCACTTGCAGGCTGTGCAATGTCTGGGGACTTGCAGTGTCAGGACTTTTCACTCAGCTTAATAACAAGAGGTGTCCTCAGCTCAATCTGCAGTCTTTTAGGTGACAAGAGTTTCTTTCTGCTTGAAAGTAGGGTTTAGCCTTTCAAATGCAGCACAACCTTTTCTAAGTGTTAACCTCCAGAGAGGTGGGGACATGCTCTATACATCCATTACAGAAGCTGGAGACGGGTTGAAGCAAAAGGATTAGAGAAATGCAGTGTTGGGTGGTGCAGGCAGGCGAAGTTCATGTCACACAAAAAAAAGACCGTGTAGCCAAACCTGTGTCTGCTGGTCATGGGATGGTTTGCCTTTGATGCTGAGAGCTCTGTCCTGTATCTGTTCAACCAGCTGCTGCTGTCTCTGCATGGGCTTTTTTTTCATGACACAAGATCATCTCATCAGAAGGTTTAAGGGAAAATACATGGGCTCACCAGGAAACAACGGTGTTGGAATAAGTTCCAACGCTCCCTTCTCTGGAGCCCCACTCAGAGAGTGGCTGTGGGATACCCCTGAGCCATGAGGAGGAAATGGCACGTGGTTCTTGGCCTCTGCAGACTGACGTGTCCTCCTCGCACTGCCCCACCACCCAACAGATAGCATTGGTTATAAGTCCACTCCTGTATGAAAGCATTCTGCCCTTCTCAGTAGCTGTTGCCACAAGTTCTGAGCCTCATTTCAATTCAACTAAATCCCCTACTGTAAGGAAAAACTCACAAGGCTTGACACCATTTTAAATGAGATATTGAAGTTGGTTGTTCCCACTGCCTTGCCCTGCCAGCAGATCTGTTTGCACACCCACATTTCTTATCTCCTCTAGTCATGCTTCTGATTTCACTTACAGCAAATGACTATCATCTCTCTCCTGCTCAGGCTCATGGTTTGGTGACATAGATATGGTTTGTTGTTTTGCTGGCTGTGATTTTGCATGGTGAACCTACCAAGTGAGGCATATTGGAGTCTGCTTTCTGCTTTTGGGCTACCTCCTTCAGGAGAAATATTCTGCTTCTGCTGTATTCCCTCTCTGAAGTGCCACAAGTCTTATCTTGGTGATAAAACCAGTAGTCTTTCACTTGCCTTTGGCCACAGGCTCATTACTTGCTGAGGTTGCAGGCAGATCTGTTGCTGAGCTTGTGGTGTGCCTTGAGCAAGTGGCATATTTTTCATACCTGGGCCATCATTTCGCAAAGGCTCTGTCTAGGTGAGGATTTATAGGTCACAATGGGACAGTTTTACAACCCCTGTGTCTGAAGGCTCAGTAGACACAGTACTGCTGTGCTAAGAGCCACATTACCCCATTATGGGATGAAGCAAATATTTTATTAATATTTGGTTATTCAAACGGTTATAGTGTATTGGCTGCCCTTTATAATCACAGTGTGGGAGAAATCCAGCATGCTAGAATACAGAAATGCAACACAAAGACCCCAGAGCAGCCCAGACTCACCATCAGGGGCTTGGGTGGGGGTGGGGGGTGGTCTCCTTGCATTGTCCCTTGGGAGACATCAGGGTTTCCTCGCATTTGTTATCTGTAAATGAAGTTGACTTTTGAAAAAATGGGTACCACTGTTTCTTTCCTGTCTTTCTTTCCTCTGGCCAACAGTTCAGAGCAGGGTGTCTCAGCTTGTGTCCCCGTGGTCGAGGGCTGCTGGTAGGGGCTGGCAGACAGGGAATGGGAGAAGCTGGAGAAGAGCAGGAGGGAGCCTGGGGCAGTGCAGTGCAAGACAGGAGCGTTAACACTCCTATACTGAAGGGAGAGAGACTGGAGAGGGCTAGGAAGGCAGAAGAAAAGGCCTCAGGAGGTGAAAACATGAAGAGGAAGACACAGTGAGGTGAAGGAAGAGAAGTATCAAGCACTGAAAGAAAGAAGTCTGGGGTATGTGGAGGTAAATGAAGAAAACCTGCCCTTTTGCTGGGCGGCCACCAGCACGGTACTGGGAGGTCACCAGGCTCGGGAGCTGTGGCATTTTGCAAGAAGACAGCTTCTACCTGACAACAGGAACCAGCACAATTTGTGCTGGAGAGCTATGTGCTCTGGGCCAGTCCTACAGGTGTGTATGGCACGGGAGCACCCGAGCTGGAGACACACCTGCCACGGTGAGCTCTGCGCCCAGCGCGTGGACAAACCACCGGGGTGCCTCTGGCGTGGCCCTGCCTTGCCCCCCTGTTGCTCCCACAAGTGATATTCCCCCAACATGCTGCACGTGCGTGTTCTCACACACGTGTGCACGCACACTCACACGTGAGATCACACACAGTGTGAGATCTCTGTCTCACACACACACACAGTCTGAGATCTCTCACACACACACACAATGTGAGATCTCACACACACACACAGAGTATGAGATCTCACATACACAGTCTGAGATCTCTCTCACACACACACATGAGATCACACACACACAAAATCACACACACACACACACGTGCTACTTGTCCTCTTTGACTATAAGAGTGAGTGTTAGTGACAGTTTGGCTAACTGGGTAAAGGAATATTTTTACCATATCACTTCATAATTTACAATTTCCCTACTTGAACCAGCTGAGAAATAAAATCCATCTTCCAAGGAAATCCTATGGAATGACTCAAGGCTGCCCTATAGCAAAATTCAAACTTCTGTGGAGAAAATAAACCCTGGGCTGCCAAGCAGCAGCAGAGCAGTGGTGGTGGCCACCTCCCAGCACTGTGGCAGATCCTCAGGGACAACCAGAGATAGTGACAGTCTGCAGGACAGCACTTGCTGACTCTCTGCTGCACATCAGACGTGCCTTCTCTGCTAAAATGCAACAGTGAAAAGACACCCCACTGAGACAGGACTGAGAGGGCACTCTCAGGTCAGAGTTCCCCACACTGTGCTCTCAAGGGCATCATATTTTATAACCACTCACAATTTATAAACTAACAAAAAACCATAAATGTGCTTTCACTTCTCAATATTACTACTGGAAACTCATGACTGTTAATACTCTCCTAATTTTTGCCTCATTAGCAAAATTTACTTTTCGCTCATCTGATTTTATGCCACAATATTTTTCACTGTGTTTAGCTTCTTGCTACAGATCTCCACTATGCATTTACAGATGATCCTTACTATCTTCCAGCAAAATAAGTTACAATCTCTATTTTGCTCTTGCAAAATGGGCTTTCCATTTACATGTCCTTTTAATTCTTTTTTAACTCACACCACTGACACGAAAAGAAAATAAATTTTCTTTATGCTAAAAGGGAGAGCAAAGACAAGTTTTGATTGTTTGGGGAAGTAGAAAGTTTCTCTAAATACTCTATTTTTTTCCAGTTAAAATGCCTCTGCAATCACTAATACAAACTTCTTTCTAGGATTCCAAGTACCTTTCATTGTAGTATGACTTTTACATGCAACTAAGATTGTATTGTCAAAAAAACAACCAGCCAGAGCCAATTTTGTCGGCAATGTTTATTTTTTTCTCAGATGCATCTGTCCTACCTTTGAGGTCCATTGAAGTCCGCTGTTGCACTGGTCAGCACACCCAGACTAGATTTCTGAGCACCCACACTCAGCACACTGCAAGAGAGGCGGTGACTCCAAAACCTACCGAAAGAGGGAAGGAGGGATCTCTCATCTGTATGTATTCAGGTCACAAGGACCACTGGAAAAAAAGTTCCCTACTTGTCTCCCCTTAGCCAGAGCTGAATTGTCAAACAGAGATATTGTTAGCAGAACCCAGGGGCCACAGTGCTGATCTGTGCCAGGCTCAGTTACAGCTGAAAAAGAATATTTGGATGTCTGCTTGAAAAAAAGAGGCATCTTGGACAGACTCTCCCTTCCTCTCCCTTTTCTTTCTGTTGCCTCACAAAGAAGTGACCTTTTAAAATCTCTTATCGAGAAGCTTCCGTTTAAAGAGCTGCTGACGCCTCTTGGAAAACACTGAAAAGCTCTTCTGAAACAAGGAGCTGCTTCTCCCTGTGTCCCTTTCCTCCCCTCTTCCTTTCATTGCTGGATGCATTTACATTAGAAAAGTCTGTTCCTCTGCAGCTTCTCTGAAGTCACAATCTGATTTACAGCAGTAGCAGCCCAGCCTCTCACAGCACCGTCTGAGTGGACAGGAAGTGACCAGGTGAGATGTTCCTCAGCAGGACAGACTTTGGAACTGAGGAAGGAAGACCTGTTGAGGGTTTTATAAACTTGACGCTGTCAATATCAAGACAGAGTAAGTTTGAGAGGTGACTGTGCCTTGCCAAGGCTTTTCTGGTGTCTCCTGTAAATGTGAGTTTCCCAACAGAGGTTGAGTCCTCAAAAAACTCACTCTGAAGCTGAGGAGCTCTGGACCCTTGGCCAAGAAAGTTGGACTTCTGTGGATTTCCGCTCTGATCACACAAATTGTCTGAGACAACTTCAGCCTACCAGCTGGAACAGAAGGATTGTGTGTCTTCTTCCTGCCTGTGAGGGAGAAATATTACTCCAGTAATTTAATACATTTTAGGACCACAGGAAATCAGTGTCCCTCCTTATCTCATCAGGCTTGTTGCAGATACCAACCTGTCTGAACAATGGAATAATGATGGATATTCCAGGCTGGTTTCATTCCTAGTGATACCCAATTGCTGATGATGTACAAATAAAGGCCAAATATGGTCTGGCTTGTACTAGCAAGACTGCAGACAAAAAGATTCCCAAGATAGATGTTCCTTCTATTTCTGGCATTTTTGAATTCACATTTGGAGCACCATAGCCCATCTGGGCATCTTCAGTGCATGGAAAAACATTGATATACTGAAACGAGTCTAGCAAAGGCCAGGAAAAGGTGGAGGCAGGAAAGGTGACTTGAAGGGGCTTTGCCTCTGCAAGACCACTTGAGGTAAAATACTGGAAGCACCAGTGCCAGTGCTGGCCACAGGGAAGGAGAATCTGCTCATCAGGGTAGAAGCATAGTTGTAATTAAAGAACATATTAATTGCTCTGCATTACTAGGCATTGGGAGCTCTCAGCTAAATGCTGTAGTGGGTTTTGCCACCCACTGTGATTTTATAATTCCTCCAGAATTCCTGCAAAAAATGTGGAATAGCATTGAGCTATATGAAACCTCATCCTGGAATCTGCCTCATAAACAGCTACAGGGTGAGGTTTATTACTTAGAGAATTTTAATCCATATAACATGCACCTTGGGGATATAAGTAGCCTAATGCCAAGACTTCCATATCCAAGTCAGAATGGTCCAGCAGGAGCAGACAATGATTTCTGAAGTATTCACTGCCAATTAGCTCTGGTCCATTCACGAGCCAGATTCTCAGGCAGGTCTCTCTCCACAGCTGTCTATTCAGACTGCAGTTTCATGGTTAAGGATGTGACTGCAGTCTAGTCATGTTTGCAGACCTATAAAGTTACTCTGGGATAAATGTTGAACTTTACAGCTCAATTATCCTGCCTGTTACTGCAGCTCCATGGCTCCTGAGCAGCACCAAAGCATCCCCTAGTGACACTGGCTGGGTTTAGGATCTTCATGAGGGGTGATGTCTAAGGCAGAAGGAGCAAGCCAAGATGTCAAGCCCCTTGCTACTCAGCCCTTGCTAAGAGCTGAGGTACCTGTTCACCCTGGCAGTGTGGGCAGTAGGACCTTGAAACCCTGCTGCTAAGCAAGGCCTGGGTTACTGCCTGCTGAAGGGCAGGTACAGGGTGCTGCTGGGCAGGTTCTGTGCTGCTGGGACACTGGCTCAGCATTCATCCAGAGCCTGTGCAAAACATGGAGATGGAGGCATCAGGCTGGTTCATGCTCACACCGACCATGGCCATTGTGAGCATGAACACATTGGACACCACCACTCAGTGGTGGCCTCCTAGGAAGACAGAGAAGGGGAGCCAGGCAGGGAGGAGCCACTATGGTTGAAGTGTTCAGGTCCTACAACCTGAATCTCCTGACTGCAGCCTGAGGCACATTCAGGGGACACAGTGTGTATCTACCCTTTCCCTCCTTGTGGCAATGCCCTGTTTGGAGTTCCTGGGGTAACCTTAGCTGGCATAACAGATTTCATCCCAGTCTTGTCATTCCTCCTCTTCTTTTTAATCACAGAGCCCATCTGTAGAGCTGCTCAGAAAGCATGGACCAGATAAAGCCAGGGCAAGGCACCCAGAGAAGGAGACTGGGGGCCTGCTGCTGGAAGGTAACCGCTGCTGCTGCCGTGGTGGGCAGCGCAACAGCCCTCTGCCTGGGGATCCTGCTGGGTGAGTGTGCAGCCAGGTACATTCGTTCCATTTATCAGCTCCAAAAGAGAAGTGGTCTGCACTGCTTATAGCAAAAATCCTCAAAATCCTCCTACTGAGGACAAAATGCAGACACCTTTCTGCAGGTGTGCACAAAAACTACAAGGGTTGTAGTCAGCTCATACGTTCTCAATATGTGACTTTGGAGTGCTTTATCTTCAGTGTCTCATGATACATTTGCTCTATTCCTTCCCTGCTTGACCAATCTGATGTCCTTCTACGACAAGATGACCTGCCTAGTGGATGAGGGAAAGGCTTTGAATCTGGTCTACCTCAACTTCAGCAAAGCCTTTGACACCATTTCCCATAAACATTTTCTTGAAGAAACTGGCTGCTTATGGCTTGGATGGGTGTGCTCTGCAGTGGGTGAAAAATGGCTGAATGACCAGGCCTAGAGAGTGGTGGTGAATGGAGTCACATCCACCTGAAGATTGGTGACCAGTGGTGTTCCTCAGGGCCACTTTGGGGCCAGCCCTGTTTAATACCTTCATCAATGGTCTGGATGAGGGGATCAAGGGCACCCTCAGTCGGTTCACAGACAACCCCAAGCTGGGTGGGATGTTGATCTGCTGAAGAAATAGTGTGGCCAGCAGGACCAGGGCAGTGACCCCCTGTGCTGGGCACTGGTGAGGCCCCACCTCAAATCCTGGGGACAGTTTTAGGCCCCTCACAACAAGAAAGACATTGAGGGGCTGGAGCGTGTCCAGAGAAGGGAACAGAGCTGGGGAAGGGGCTGGAGCACAAGGCTGATGAGGACCATCTGAGGCAGCTGGGAGGGCTCAGCCTGGAGGAAAGGACAGAGGAGACCTTGTTGCTCTCTACAACTCCCTGACAGGAGGGGGCAGCCCAGGTGGGGGGCAGGCTCTGCTCCCAGGGAACAAGGGACAAGAAAACAGCCTTAAGTTCTGCCAGGGGAGTTTAAGATTGGATATTGGGAAAATATCTTCACTGAAAGGGCTGTCCAGCCCTGGCACAGGTTGCCCAGAGCAGTGGTGGAATCTCCATCCCTGCAGCAATTTAAGAAACATGTAGATGTGGCAATAGGGGACATGGGTTAGTGGTGGCCTTGGCAGTGCTGGTGGAATGATTGGACACCATGACCTCAGAGGTCTTTTCCAACCTAAACAATTCCACGATTCTATGATTCTATCCTCTAATCTCTCTTTGACTTTGAAATTTCTTGTCACTGGACCTTGCTGCCTCTGCCATTTCCTATCACAATGACTTGCAGCCACGGATCACTGCCTGTTTGACTGCCCCACTCCAGAGCATGACCACCATCTCCTTCCCTCTCTCACCTCCCTCCTGCTGCTTCTGCTGCCCCATGGCCAGATGCCACCTCAGGCCAGCACCCTGCTGAGGACCCCAGCATGACATGACTGGCAGATCTCACCTGTCCAGTCACAGTTTCTGAGCTGGCTTCAGTACCCAGCAGAACTTTCCCAAGGCTGCTCCTGCAAGGATAGGGCCAATCTCAGGTTGCCAGGCTGTACCCATCTGTTCACGAATTTCTGTCTCAGGCTTGACAAAAATCCACTATTTTCAAGTTCAAACAAGCTCAGTGCAAAATGCTATTACTGCACATGTGCAGGGTATCCCAGCCCAGTTACGGGATACCCCCGAGGCAGCTGGGATGGTCAGGGACAGTCAAGTTGCTAAGAACAGGGGGTTTAAAGGACATGATGATATCCATGTTGCAAAGCAGTGAGGAAAGCTGCCTCTGACAGACACCTTCCCTCTCTGGCAGCCTGCCATTCCGGGGGAGAGGCCAGCTTTGAGCACACAGTGGAGCTGCAAGGAATCACATTCAACAGCAGCTTACAGATGGAGAACTCGGACTACTATAGGGTGCTGACACCTGCTCTTGAGAGGCTGGTGAGTTATCTGGGCCTTCTGAAAAAAGACTTGTGAAATACTGTGGTAGTAGCACCAGCAGAATCTGTATGCCAAGGGCAGGAGGAAAACTAGAACTTCTTAAACATCAGCAGGGTACACTGTGGGACTGAACTGCCTTTGAGAGGCCCTGTCAGGGCCCGGAGGGACATTTGTGGATTGGGAAATGTGTGTTCAGGCCTATTCCTCGCAAATGAGGTAAGAAGGCATAAAAAAAGGATGTATTACCTCATGCCCTAAAGCCAGGGTGGGAAAAACGTTACACATGATCTGGACATGGGTGCTTCTGCTGCCTGCAGAGGCAAGAGACAATGCACCAACGGCTCCAGATTCCAGCAAAATCCCAGGCATCATCTATTCCCACTTCCTTGGGGTCCAGTAAGTGTGTGACCATCACTCTTTGCTTTGCAGTTTCTGTCCAGTATCCAGGACTCCCAGCTGGACTGGAGTTGCACCGGTTGCACCATCCTGGGCTACAGGTGAGTGTAGGCAGCTGTTTCTGCAGGCCCTGCAGCTCATGTTTCAGGGCATTCTGACAAGACTCACCAGGAAAGTGAACTCACACCTGTGCTCTTGTTCAAAGCTCGTATAAAAAGAAACCAGTTTTTGGTCAAGGCTGGATTTTCATCTGGGATTGCAACAGTGTTCTGGATTCTTTCATTTGGAAATGCAGTCAGAAAGGCAGAGGAAAACAATTTTGTTCAACCACAGCTTTGGGCGAAAGGAAAAAAGAATTCAAATGACCACTTCAACCCAGAGCACAACTCCAGAGAAACCTTAAATTAAGAATCGGGTTTGTTTCCTATGAGTTCCTTGTAGACAGCTAGCACAGGAACCTGTCCCTTGTACTGATCATGAAGCCAAGGTCCCCATTAATTCTCTGCTTCCCAGCAGGAATGGGAACTCCAGTGTGATCGTCCGTTTCCGCCTCCTCTTCACCCCCCGGGACTCCCAACCCCTGAGCTCTGCCCTGGAGGAGGAAGCTCTCAGGCACGGGCTGGCGGCTGCCCTGCACAAGCAGGGTCTTTCCCTGGCTGCCTACGGGACCATCTCCTCAGCTTCTCTCACAGGTATGGCCCTCCTGCCCCTGCCAGGCAGGCAGGCCAGGGTGCCCTGTGCTGGGGCTGCTGGCACCCCAAGGTCACGCAGCTAAGCCTCCATATGTCTCAGCCAGACTGCTGCAGGGCTTCAGCTCTGGGTGTCCAGTCAAGGCTTCATGCCCAGCAGCAGCGTTAGAAATGGGGGTGCTGCCAGGCACCCAGCAAACCAATAAAATGGTCTGCCTGGCTCCCAACTGCTCCAGCTTCACCAGACAGCAGCAGAAACCAGCCGAGATCTTTGCTGCTGCTTAACAGACATTTGTGGAGTCCCCAAACACCCCTCCGGCACTAATGCTGTCCTGCTGCTCTGCCCTGCAAGAGCAGCTTGAGGGGCCTACAGCAACAACAGAACCTAAAGCATAAACTGCAACTGCTTTGGCTTTTCTTGCAGCACCTGGAACCAGTGTGAGGGACAGGGGATGAAGCTCCAGGAGGTTAATTGCTGGGTTGTCTGTACCTACCTGTGCACAGCAGACCTTAGGCAGGCCTTGGAGTTGTAGCAAGAGCTACAGCTCAGGTTGCTATTTCTCATGCTTGAATTACTCTCTGAAACCACCTGACAAGGAATTCTCCTTTCCTTCTGACTGTGGAGTTGTGTGTGACCGTAGGACTCCAGGTCCAGCCAATTTAAAAAAAAACATGTGCCTGGGAAACAAGAAAGTGTGGGCTCCTCTGCAGCTCCCCCCACACCCTCTGCCACAACAGGCAGGATGCCTGGATCTTTGGGAGCCTTGTGCTGCCCAGATGGAAGGTGCCAAGAGTCCCCTTGGCTTTAGGCAAACAGCCTTGCATAGCTTCAGCCCCAAAGTCTGCTCCTGAGAGGCAGCTCACTGCCATAGCTTTTGGGAATTTCCCTCTGCACATGGAGTCACCCCAAAGCCTGCAGGGCTCTAGGGGGCTGCTCCTCCCCTGCCCCGTGGCAGAGCAGGGGTCCCCAGCAGGGACCTGGGCCCCGCCTCACACTGGCCATGGGCAGGTAAAGAGATCACCAGGCAGGAGAGGAAGATGCAGCAAAGCCTGAGGCAGCCCCAGACCAGGAACACAGCCCCAGGACCCGAGGCTGGGCTGCTGATCCTGATTCCTTCTCTTTCTCCCAGGTCCCAACAAGGTTTCTCCCCACAGACCTGGACTGAAATCAGGTAAGAGCCAGGCAGCAGGAAGAGCCACCTGCACTCTGCAGCCTTCTCCTCCTCTTCCTCACCAGCAGCCTGGAAACAGATACAAAAGGTGCTTGGGCCCCATCTTGTTCATAGCCTGGTGGCCCAGGGCCCTGCAAGCTCAAAAGGAGCTGCAGCTCTGCTCCCAGCGCCATCCTGCAGGGACTCTTGCCCAGCCAGGGAGCAGAATGACAAGGATTTGGTGGTGGTTCCCCCTGGGGAAGTCAGGGGAGAGTTGCTGTGTGGACTGCAGAAGACATGAGTGACTAAAGCCTCGCTGTCCCCCTGGAGCTGCCCTTGAGACACAGGCAGTCACTTGCTCCCAAGATCCAGTATGTGAAAAGAAAGCCCTGAACATGACAGCCAAACAGGCTGTGCTGATGCCTCTGATGGAAGGGGCTGTGCTGAATCTCTCAAAGCAGGTCTCCTGGACATGGGGGCCAGCCACAACCCACTGCTGCAGACCTTGACAGGTGGGACACCACTGGCTCTCAGGCACTGAAGAGAGCCAAGGATAAGGCGTGATTTTTCAAGCCAATAGTAAATGGCTGCATCAGGATAAGGGAAACTGTGCCCTGGAAACACCTTGGTCCCACCAGCTGTGATGGGTTGTGACAAGATCCACCTCCCTGGTGGGCTGGCACAATGGACAAGAGCCACATGCCCATGAGCTGCTGGAAGCTTATCATGAGGGAGTAGCTGAGCTTGTCATACTAGTCAGGATGCTGCTGTACAGTTTCTTGCTCTAGAAGAGTTTCAATGAGGATGCTGTGATGGGCCAGTGCTTTGCAGTGCTCTTTCCAAGCCTGCAGGTTAAAAGCTGCCCTGTGACATCCTTGGTACCATCCTGCTGCTTGAGCACATGCAGCAGCACACACGAAGCTGAAGCAGCTTTTCCCACGTGCCCCCAAGAACGTGTTGCTGGGGTGCAGTGACAGGATCCTGATGCACTGGCTTTCTCCTCCCTTTCAGACTGTGGGAGTCGCCCTGCCATGCAGACTGCCAGCAGGATAGTCGGAGGCTCAGAGGCATCCAGAGGAGAGTTCCCATGGCAAGTCAGCCTGCGAGAGAACAATGAGCACTTTTGTGGTGCTGCAATCCTCACAGAGAAGTGGCTGGTGTCTGCTGCTCACTGCTTTACTGAGTAAGTTTTAGTCACACCACCTTCCACCCTACATCCCCATTCCAAAAGCTGCCATATCTGCTCAAGCTCCCACTGCACCTCTCTGCCCCATCACGGGGAGAATGAGGACTTTCCATCACTCCTGGAGCGAATGGCAGGATGGGCAGGAGGCAGCTGGGGTTTGCAGGACAATGTTGTGGCTGCAGGCTCACGTGGCCCCCACTGTCTCTCCTCCAGGTTTCAGGACCCAGCCATGTGGGCAGCTTACACAGGGACCACCTCCCTCAGAGGCTCTGACAGCACTGCAGTGAAAATGGACATTTCACAGATCATCCCACACCCCTCTTACAACGCCGACACAGCTGACTATGATGTGGCCGTGCTGGAGCTGAAGAGACCTGTGACCTTCACTAAGTACATCCAGCCTGTGTGCCTGCCAGATGCTGGTCATCACTTCCCCACCAGCAAGAAGTGCCTTATCTCTGGCTGGGGCTACCTCAAGGAGGATTTCTGTAAGCAAAGCATGGCAGCCAGCAGAGGAGGCATGGTGGGGTGTGAGCAGGGCAGGAGGCATCGGGGAAGGGAACTCGGACCTTGCTCTGGCCAGCTGGGATGGGCTGTACCCGAAGCTGCTGATCCTGTGCAGGGCCCCCTGCACTGAGCTCACAATTGTGTCTTTCTCGTTCAGTGGTGAAACCCGAGTTCCTGCAGAAAGCAACAGTGGAGCTCCTGGACCAGAACCTGTGTTCCAGTCTCTACAGCCATGTTCTCACAGACAGGATGATGTGTGCCGGCTACCTGGAGGGGAAAGTTGACTCCTGCCAGGTAAGCTTTGTCCAGAGAAGATGGCACACCTGCCTGCATAAGGATTTTCCCTCCCAGTATGCACCAAGTGACACTTCAAGGAGCAGAACTGACACTATGGTCACTGTTTCCCCTTGACATTTGAGGCCTTGCCTTGGACACAAGTGCAGATCCGTGACTGCAGAAGACACAAATGAGGATATGTTCTCTACCGATTAGAGCAGGGCACTGTTGTTTAAGGGGCTCTTTCAGCTAATTAACTACTTTTCTTCCTGAGCTGTTATCAGGGCTGGCCCTACCAATGTTCCATACAGGTCTTCAGATCAAAATCCAGATGGGCAAAGGGCAGCAGTGGAAACTAAAACATAGACAACAGTTTTGGTGAACAACAGAGTGGTTTTTTAGTTAGCCTTTATCCAGCCTGGAACTGCAAGTGATCAGCTGGAGACAGGCCTGCCTTTCATAGTATGGAGAGAGGGGAACTGTGATGTGGGAGGAGGATTGTGATTTCTAGGTCTGTCTCTGTGGTTTGGCAGGACGGTTCAAACCAACAGAAACCAGCTAAACAAAGCTGCACTTTTCTGGTGGTAGTGCTTCATATTTCTGCACCAAATACAGCACAAACACCAGAGAAGGGGCCAAGAATGGAAGATTCAAGGTTAGATGATAAACATGACCCATCTGGTTATTCATTACTGGTCTACAGCAATCTTATCTCCAGAAGGCATTACCAGCTTCACAGACACCACTTGTCCATCAGTGATAGTCACAGAGCCCCCACAATAACCAAGAACTGAGCAGGGAACCATAGACCTAATCAAGAAAACCTGATGCAAACATTAACGTGGTGTCCCTGGCTTGTGTACCAGGCAATGAACACCCATCATCTGGCCGTGTACGGGCTGCTAGCATTAACCTTCATGAGGTTTAGCAAATTAATAAAGCAGTAGAAATGCTAAATCCTAGATTTTACAGATGATGTCCTTTGTTCTTCTGGCATATAAAGGGCACAAGACTTCTGCATGATAGCAGGACAGTGTGCCCACACGGAGGAACACCCAAAGGCCAGCACAGAGATGCTCCACTCATCACTAGGTTGGAGCAAATATGAAGTGAGTTAGGATACACAGGGACAGAGAGACCCCAGCCGGTGGAGGGATGCTGAAGGTGGCCAGGGCAAGCTCAGTGCATCCCCAGGGAGAGCTCACCATCTGGCTTCTCTTGCAGGGTGACTCTGGTGGGCCCCTGGTTTGCCAAGAACCATCTGGCAGGTTTTTCCTGGCAGGAATTGTGAGCTGGGGTATTGGATGTGCTGAAGCCAGGCGGCCTGGGGTTTACACACGTGTTACCAAACTCAGAGACTGGATCTTGGATGCTATTTCTGCCTTCCCTACCTCCATAGCCCGTACTGTCCCTCCAGCACACTTCAGTACTAACAGTTACATGGTCAGCGCTGAAGAGGTCAACACCACCACTGGAGCAACCCCCACCACCTCACCAGCCCCAGCTGCCAGCAGGCCAGTGACTGCAGCAAGACCACAAGGTATGAGCACCCACAGCGGGTGCACCTTGGCAGGCAGAGTGACAGGTACAGGTCCAAACATCAGGTTTGTTCCTCTGCTGACCTAAGCTGACCTTCTGTAGGGTGAGCCACACAACTT
Organism: Oreocharis arfaki; assembly: GCA_013398015.1. Taxonomy (NCBI): domain Eukaryota; kingdom Metazoa; phylum Chordata; class Aves; order Passeriformes; family Paramythiidae; genus Oreocharis; species Oreocharis arfaki. Next base: position 41,688 of record VZRR01010574.1, on the reverse strand, counting down.
TGCCTAAGTGCTAAGGCACAAGTGACACTATATGGCTGCCCTGGCTCAGTCCAGAGCAGCCTGGCAAAGTCATTCAGTACCTCTGCAGCTCCATGCACTCCTTTGCTTATGCGGCTGTCTGTGTAATCTTGCCTGTGTAAATGGTCTGCTCTGGCAGGCCCAGAACAGGTCACTAAGGCACAGCAGCATCTGACAGTATTTAACCTGTTGGTCACTTACTTTTGCTTGCCACCTGAGGAGCTCCCAGCAGTTCAAAACTGATGGCTGCCCCTTCACAGCAGCCATACATCTCTCCCTGAAGGGAAGGAGGGCAGGTGTCTGCAGGATGACCTGTCCACTCCAAGGAGCCCTCCCAGCAGCTTTGCAGGGAGATGCAAGTGAAGGGTATTTTTCTAAATCTAGAATTAACTTTTTATCTGGAATGTCAAGGCTAAGAGGCACAGAGCTGCTGATTACTCTGCCTTCAAGAAGGGCCCAGGATTGACAACCTGCCAAGAGCAAGATGCCGAAGAGCAGTTTGTGTGAAAGCCCAGCTGTACATGGTCACCATCAGGCACTGCCACTGTCAGCTGGCAGAGCTTGGGTAGCTGTGTCATACCTCAGCCCTAACCTGTCCCTGCTAAGCCTTACTGGTTAGAGAGCAAAGCCTCTCCTTGCTTGTCTTCTGCTAGGAATGCTCACAAGTCATGCTTTGACTTTTGTTCAGAGTGTGGAGGACGACCTGGGTTCTCTAAACCCAGCAAGATTGTGGGAGGAACAGATGCTTCCAGAGGAGAGATCCCTTGGCAAGTCAGCCTGAAAGAAGACTCAAGACATTTCTGTGGAGCCACCATCATTGGGGACCGCTGGCTGCTGTCAGCAGCTCACTGCTTCAATGAGTAAGAGCCCATCCCTGCCCCTGCTCCAGCTCACCTGCCCACCGGCACAGAGCTGCGCAGCCAAATCCACAGTGTGGCACTGGAGTCAAGAAATGGAAATCAAGAACACATTGGACATTAATTTTTGCTATAACTAGACATTCACAGTAAAAAGGAGTTTGTGGGGAGGTTGGAATGAGGTAGAGAAAGGTTAAAGCAGCCTGAGCAGGGAGCAAGGACAACACATCTAAGAGAGGTGGGAAAAGGTGCCACAAGAGAGTTTCTTTAATAAATTTAACCTTAAAAATTGTCTTTAATATATGAAATAGAAACATGTGGTCAGCTGGTAAAGGGAAGATGGTCAGTTCAATCCTGCATATTTCTGTTAAACTGCAAGAGCCCAAGCCCACATTTATAAGTAGCCTAGATAAAGAAATGAGTAGCAAGAAGATAATGCTTGTCAAGAATAAATTCCTGAAGGCAGAAAAGGTGGGTGATTAACTCTGAAGGATTTTAAGACAACCTCATACATTAAACAGATGGGCAATAAAGAAGCAAGTGAAATGCAAAGCAGACAAGTGTGAAATGAGGTACATACTCAAACCAGCAGAGCTGTCTGTCTGTGAATGAGGATGAGTCTCCATCAGCTGTTGCAATTCAAAACAGGAGGTCAGAAACATGTGGATATTGCCCTGTGGCAGGGGCACTTAATGAGCACTGGAATGCAGTAAAAAACAAGGGAGATGGGCAGGATGTTGCTGGTAATGCACAGCACACCGGCTGCTCCAACATCACAGGGAGGGCAAGAGTAACACTCTGTGAATGTGTACACAAGGCTCAGGGATGAGCTGGGTGTGGAGCAGCATCATAACAAGCACAACAAAATAGATCAGACTAGACCTGGGGAAAAAAACAACTGGTGGGAAGGCAGTGTTTGATGGGACTGTACAATAATGAAGGGTACAAACTGTTTAGGGAATGCCTTTTGACCATCTTTTTAAGATGCCAAATAACCACCAAGAGCAGGTGGAAAACAATCAGAAGGAAGCAGTTTTTAATAAATGTCATTAAACTGAATATTAAAAATTCACGTGGGGTTAAAAAAAAAGAATAAAGCACAACTTTAGAAAATTCCAAATAAAACCAAAAAATCCAGCAAGACATACTGAATACAGAGCCACCACCTGTGTGCCAGAACACTCCTGAAATCACAAATTTCTGGAGATGAAGAGAGGATTATGTTTACTTGCTCTTCAGGTAATATCCAAGAGCTGCCACTGCTGGAAACAGTTCTTTGGGCCTGACTTAGCTGGGCTGCTCTGCTGTGTGCTGATCATGTAAAGCTGTCTGCAATTTCAATGTCAGAATTCATGCCAGGCATAAGTGTGTGAGAATGCACATTTAGGTTTATGTATTTGCAGGACAATTCCAGAAGAGATCGAAGCCTATGTGGGAACAACATCACTAAATGGAACAGACGAGAATGCCGTGAAAGTCAATGTAACAAGAGTGATCCCGCACCCCCTCTTCAACCCCATGATTCTGGACTTCGATGTGGCTGTACTTGAACTGGCAAGACCTCTTGTCTTCAACAAATACATACAGCCCGTGTGCCTCCCACTTGCCGTGCAGAAGTTTCCTGTTGGCAAGAAATGCCTCATTTCTGGATGGGGGGACCTCCAGGAAGGGAACGGTAAGCAGTAATGCATTAACTGCTGATTTGCCTTGGAGCAGTGATACCCTGAGCAGCAAAGTCCATGCCACTGTGACCCACAGGCCTGGGAATGTATAGGACAGGGGTCAGCTACAGGGACAGTCAGGAACTGACAGAAACACAAGAATAAGCAAAAATAAAGGCACACAGAGCACTACCTTGAACCACAGTTACTTAGGAGTCACCAGCAAACAAGAAAAGGGAGAGAGCAGCTTGGTGGGAACCAGGAGAAACCTCCTGGACTGCCCTCAGTAGCTCTACCATGCTAAGCAAGTGTCAGGTGCTTGCCTCAGAGCCTGCTGCAGCTCTGGCAAGATGGTATGTCAGCCACAGCAGCCACAGAGATGTTCCAAGCAATTAGCATAAGCAAAGATCCCGCTGTAGGGAGAAGGCCTGAGAGTGGCACATGTGCTACCAAAGAAGTCCAGCTGACAAGAAGCCCACAAACTCTCAGGACCATGGGACACAAACTGTGTGCAGACACTAAACTGCACCCTGGGGTGAGCCACAAGCCTCAGGACTGCTGAGAAAACAGGGACTCAATTCCCATGTGGGATTAGAGCCTGTTTTCCCGAAGTATGTGTTGAGTCAGTCTAAAAGCCGCTAGTTCCCTCCCTCTGCTGCACTCACTAATTCTGTGGTTTTCATGCAGACACCAAGCCCGAGATCCTGCAGAAAGCATCTGTGGGCATCATAGAACAGAACACCTGCAACTTCCTCTACAACTTCTCCCTCACTGACCGAATGATCTGTGCTGGCTTCATGGAGGGGATGGTAGACTCATGCCAGGTAAAAGTGTGGTATTTCTCTACTCTGTAGATTGTTCTAGAAAGCACGGCTAGCTCTGCCTTCAGCAGATCCTTGTGAAACATTTACTGAGCTGCTGTAACCCAACTGTGTAATTCCCATGTACCTGAGCACAAAAAACCCCAGCCCATTACTTTGGAGATTTAGAAAAGTAAATAAAGCTCCACCAAGTTGAGAATGACTTAAACCAGCATCCCACCACTCTGGCCAGACAAATCCTGGATGAAGCAGGTCTCCTCCGGTGGCAGTGAGTCAGTGGCAGTTGGTGGCAGCTGTGGAAAGGTGCTGACAGGAGCCAGATTGAGCCACTGACCCTAGCTTCAAGCTCTGCACACAAGCCCTACATACACTCTGCATGACAGCAGACAGACCCACAAGGCTGGAGAAAAAAGAGCTGGGGGTAGTTTAAGTCCTTCTGGTGCATCTGAGGGGCAGACCTCATTGGACTGAGCAGCCATTGCCTTGCTTCTTCTGCAGGGAGATTCAGGTGGGCCCTTGGCCTGTGAGGTGACCCCAGGAGTGTTTTACCTTGCCGGCATCGTGAGCTGGGGATTTGGTTGTGCCCAGGCTATGAGACCTGGTGTGTACTCCAGAATTACGAAATTCACAGACTGGATCCTGGACACCATCTCCCAGTTGCCCAATGGTGGCACGAGCATCCCTTCCAGTTCAGCCATCCCTAGAACTTCTACCACAGCCATTTTTATCCAGCCCAGCACAACAGCTGCAAGTCCAGCCAGCAGAACCACCCTGGAGACGAAGATGAGCACAACCACGAGTGAAACCTCCACAGCTCTGAGAACGACCGAGACTGCCAAGCCCACACAAACCCCAGGTAAAACTGATAACTGATGTGTTGACATGTTGGTAGGATGCCTGCAGCATAGAGGGTACTGAGCAGGCCATGGGTTATTGCCTTCCAGTGGTGCCTTGTACCAGCCTCACTTTCAAGTGTTCCAGCAAGGTGTGTATTGGAAAAGAAAATCCCGAATGTGATGGTGTTGTGGACTGCAGCAACGGCTTTGACGAGCGCAACTGTGGTGAGCTCTCCTCTGTAGCCCCTGGCTGCTGCCAGCTGTGCTCTACATCACCCAGACTCCACCGTGGCACCCTCCATATTCACACAGGCTGTCTTGGGCCCAGACGCTGGGGGCCTGGGCCAGCCCACTGTTGTCCAGATTGTACTTGCTCTGCCAGAGCCTAAAACAAGATGAAGCTGGATGAGCTGGATCCAAATTTACTGCCAGAAAGCATGGCCTCTTCTACTCTGCTACAGACATTAGAACCCATTTCCCAGCACATTGGCCTTCTGGCCAGTCAGCCTGGTAGCACAAGGTGGCAAGACAGCTTTGCACAACATGGCAGTCCAGAAAGTGTCTTGTCACCCCTGGGACTGCTCTTTGGGCTGCACATTCCTTGCCATGTGATAGCTCAGCCAGCCCATCCAAATATCCACTCCCCACATACCACATCCCTGGAAGGTGTGATCTGTGGTAACAAGTCCGCAAAATATACCCAGTCTGTCAAGCCTTGCCTCAGCTGGGTGAACTGAATTCATCACATCCTACTGCCCTGAACATGCTCCCCCAGAAGGTTGTCCCACAGCACAGGTTATGGAAGGCAGGCAGTCATTCCTTTAATTTATGGTTACTTAAAACCACGGTGCTTCTTCCTCTGTTCCAGACTGTGGCTTAACAACTGCTCTGGCCTTCAGCAAGATCGTGGGTGGCAGCAGCGCGGCTCGAGGAGAATGGCCCTGGCAAGTCAGTCTCTGGCTTCGGCGGAAGGAGCACAAGTGTGGGGCTGTCCTCATTGCTGACCGGTGGCTGCTCTCTGCAGCTCACTGCTTTGACATGTAAGTCTGAGACGAGCTAGTTAAGCCAGCTGGCTCTTGGCCTCAGTCCTATCAGCCCTCCTGCCCTTCCCCTCCCTCGTGGTCCAGCGCCCTGGCTGGGATGCTGTGCCCCGCAGGAAGCACACACCCCCTACCAGAGATACGCTCCTACAGGTAAGTGTGAGGAGGAACGAGTGGAGCAAAGCCTGAGTATACCCACTGTTCTGGAGACAGGAGTCCTGACTTCCCAAGGCGTGGCCAGCCCCACAAGTGGAGGGATGGCCCTCCTTGTGAGGCTATGGTCCTAACAGCCAGGTTTGCTGTCTTTCTGCAGTTACAGTGACCCCAAAATGTGGGTGGCCTTTCTAGGAACACCCTTCCTGAGTGGCATCGATGGCAAAATGGAGAAAATATTCCGTATCTACAAACACCCTTTTTACAACGTCTACAGCCTAGACTATGATGTGGCACTACTGGAACTGAGCACACCTGTCACGTTCAGCAGCACCATCAGACCTATATGTCTCCCAGACAATTCTCACATCTTCCATGAAGGGGCCAGATGCTTCATCACAGGCTGGGGCTCCACAAAGGAAGGAGGTACTGGCTGAGAGGGCCCTTCCACATCCATGATGGCCAAGCTCAATGCCACCTACACCGCAATACTGCAATCCCAAACATCTACAGTTCCCACACCACTACCCCATGCACTCCCATCCCAGGCCCTATGCTGCAGAGGATACAAAGCTGGGCAAGGCCTGGTGTCACCATCATCTCCTCCCCAGCTACCACACACTCTGTTCCTCCATTTGGTCACACCTCTGTACTCCTGGAGCCTTCACAAGCTTTCTACATGCCAGCCACTGTGCTCCCCACCCCCACAGCGGCTGCTCCAGCTGTGCTCCTGCAGTACAAGGACCACTCCAATACCATTTGTGTCTGGTCAGCCAAGCTGCCTGACAAACTACACACCCAAGGGACCTTCCTGTGTTTGCTCTGCTGAACCAGGCCTGATTCACTTTCCCAGAGCAGGTCTCCCTCTGGCAAGCAAGTAAGGCTGCAGAGACCCCACTTCTTCACATACTGCTGTTTCTCATGTGCTCTTCACCCAGCTAACAGCAATGCTTGTCTCCTCAGGTCTCATGTCAAAGCATCTGCAAAAAGCAGCAGTGAACATAATTGGTGACCAGGCCTGCAAAAAGTTCTACCCTGTCCAGATCAGCAGCAGGATGCTGTGTGCTGGTTTCCCACAGGGCACCGTCGACAGCTGTTCAGTGAGTGCAAGAGCAGCAAATGCTGTGGCTGGGACAGAGCAAGCTTGTGCCAAGTCCCTAGGCTATATTCTCTCAGGAGAGCCCTGCCCTACCACCCCTAGCTCAGCTGTTTGTCCATCCATCAACTGGCTGCTGCTTCTATCCACATCCATCCTGCATACACCTCATGCTGCTTGTCCCACCAACGTGTGACAGGCCAGGGAAGCACACAGAGAGGTAATGCTAAGCAAGAGACCACAGGGATACCATGGAGCCTGTTCCATGACCCTACTGTACCTCCAAACACACTTTTTTCTATGTTCCAGAACCCCAGCTTCAGATTGTTCATGCAGGTACACCACTGAGCAGTCCTCCAGCTTGGAATGGGACTCCTGGGGAAGTGGGGAACAGGATGGCAAATGCCCATGCCCCAGAGAGAAAGAACATTTCACAGCTGGGGAAGCTGCACTGCCTGTGGCTTGATACTGGATCCTTTTCCTCTCTCTGCAGGGCGATGCAGGCGGGCCCCTGGCATGTAAAGAACCCTCAGGGAAGTGGTTTCTAGCAGGAATCACGAGCTGGGGCTATGGTTGTGCCAGGCCATACTTCCCTGGTGTCTACACCAAAGTCACAGCTGTCCAGGGCTGGATTGCGCAGAACCTCAAGCTCTGAAACTGCATTTCACCACTCAGGGAAGGTGATGAATGAGAGGAATACAACTGCCAGAGGATGCACTAACCCCTCAGCTATTGTACATTTTTCTGATGTTGCAAAGGGGTGAAGATGGCCTTGCAGGTATTAAGCAAATGCCAGTGTTGTGTGACCTGCTGGTTGCGACACCAAGGCATTTGGTAACTGCTTTGCATAGAAAGGTACAAATTATAGACATTTTCTATAAATAAATGAGGCCTGTCCCATCTCAAGACCTGGCCAAACATACTGCGCATTAAAACATGACCTTTCTAGTTGGATGGGTGCTGGAAACATCTGCCCAAGATTCATGGAATTTGGCTGACCTCTGCCTGTGAGCTGTCATCCCAAAGCCGTGCCAACAGATTTGTGAACTTCACTCCAGTGCAAAGTTATGCCCTTGCAGAAGCTTCAGACCTCACTGTCTTGATGGAGCTGTTGTGCTGTGCAGTGGCTTTTGGGAAGGGTGTGATGCTGTTTCCAATTAGTGCGTGGTAGTAAAGAGCTCAGTGATGACCTCCTGGCTCACCATTTGATCCCAAGAGAATGCAGGACCAGAACACCCAGGAGTTCAGACTGCACATGCCCTCATCTGTACTAGAGTATTAGGACAGGCTTCTCACCCCCCACCCCCCGCAGCTCCTTTTGCATCAGGTAACAGGTGATTAAACTGGCAAAGATTAAGGCACGGCCATAGAGACCACTGCCTAGCTAAGCTAGGTGGGAAAAATTTAAAGTGCTGGGATAGTGGTGCCAAGTATACTCGTCAGGTCCCACCAGCCAGCATAAGACATACAGACAGTTTTGTTCACAAGAACTGCTGCAGAGCTCAAGTGCCAAGTCTTGGGCAGAGCAGACTTAGACAAGTTCCCACAGATTCAGCCACTGAAAGTGAACAGCTGCTCGTACCCCAAACCCCTTCCTCATTTTTGGTGCTTTAAAGTCTGCACCTTGGCACAGCAAGAGGTTTCTTCCGTCCCAACGCAGCTGGCAGCAAGATCCACAACTTTCCCAGACAGAGCACCAGCTAGGTGGGAGACCAGGCTTCCAGGCATGGCTCAGCTCCAGATGGGTTCAGATACATGGCTGGAACACTTGTGGGATGCTCCCATGGACAAAATGGGACTGCTGCACAGCCAGTGCCACAAAATTAATACAGCCATAAAGAAAAGTAAAAGGCCCCCTAAGCAAGCATGTCTGAAAACACTTTATTTTCAAGTAGTCATTCTGACAGTCTGGAAAGGAAACTCCAGTTTCAGTAAGTCCAAATACCCAATTATCTGCTCATAGTTTACCTTGTGTGAGAACACTTTAGGTTCTATCACATCCCTCTGAATGTCCTAGTAGGTATGGAGATGTCATCCTTCCAGTCTGTCTCTGTGTCTGGCAAACTATGAAATCTTTTATAAAATACAGAAGAGCTTCAAAAGAAGGGATTTGAAAAAAACTCACTACAAGGGCACTGTTAATCTCCAACACTCTCCTCTTCCAGCTGCTGTATCCACTGCTGACCACACAGCATGAACCCACCTTTTCAGGGGCAGTGTGTAAGCAGAAAACATGAGTTGCGCCCCAAAGCAGACCCACATCCCCTGTTGTAGACATGCTCCTCCATCAAAAAAATGACGCTTAGAATGTAGGCTCCAAGATGAAATGTCTGTGCCAGAGCCAGTATCACAGCCACACAACACACTTTATTCTATAAAGAAATGAACCTAAGTACTTCCCAACCCTGTTCATCCCTAGCTGTGCTTGTACAACTATTTGCAAGGCTGTCCTGCTCCCCAACACTGTGCTTGAGCTGAGTCAAAGCCTATGAGCCCAAAGACAGCCCCACACAGCGCTATACAGATACAAGGAATGAAAGCGCCAAGGTGGTATGTGGAGAATCTTTTGGCAGCTTTTCCACTAATGAAAAGGGACTGGGTAACTACCTGATAGATAGGTTCGTGCTGGAATCCCCAGCAAGGGCATTGTGTTGCTGGCTTGGCTTGGCCCCTGTTTTCCACAGAAGACTCCTTGCCTGTCACAGCCCTTTCGGCAGGGATTTATCAATTGATATAATGCCTTGGGCCAGTCTGGATGGTTGGGAAAGGCAAGAAGTAAACCAAGCAGCTCATGGAAAAAAAAACACTCTCTCCTGGAGCTGGTGCTAATAAAAGCCAATGGATGCAAAAGGTTCAGCGAGGTTTTATTGCTCTGCCATGGCAGGTCCTGGGAAAGCAGCAGGATTCACCCCTAACCACCTGGACTGGCCGCTTGTCCCTTCCCCACATGGTCCCTCTCGGCCCGGAGGCCGGCAGGCGTCACATGTTGGCTCTCTCCCGCTGCAGCCGAGAATTGTAGGCTCGGGAAACTGTGTTCCAGGAGTCCATGTACCGGTCCATGCACATGGCGATGCACTTCTGCGGGACACAGAGCCTCAGCGGCCGCCCCGAGCTGGAAGGCCGCGGGTCCCCACTTCTCCCGCCCG